>CM076656.1:15983399-16044127 GCA_038496675.1 Rachycentron canadum | reverse complement strand
TGTATAAGAGACAGTATATATATATATATATATATATATATATATGTATAAACTGGATGTTGTCCGTACTTGTATGCTCAACACTATAGCTCAATAAACAGACCAAAAAGGACTCAGATTTGCCACCAGTTCAGCTCTATTCAGTACTGTCACTGAATGTGGTTTGTTGCCAGAAGCAGATGGTGATTGTTGCTTGACAGGAGCTTCAGCCATTGTTGCATTCACAAGACAAGAGGTTGTAATACGTTCTCTGAGCAGTGCTACTTATTCAGAGCAGATTTGATTCACTATCGGAAAGTGACTAGATGAGCCTGAGCTACCTGGTTATCATGCTGGCTTCAGTAGAAGAAGTGGTAGAGAGTGTGCGTGTGTGTGGCATTTGTGTGACATTTTCTGTAAAAGAATAAATCAGGAATTACTTCTTAATAAAGACAAATCCAACTTACAGTAGCCAGCAGAAGTAGCACCGCAGCAGAAACGTGCACCCAGTGTGAACACATACATGCGCAAACTGCATAAGAGATGCAGCCACCACACACATAACCACACATAACATTAGCATCGCTTTCTACCACTGGAGAAAGTATGATGCTGAACTGATGTCTCTCCCGGACTGG
The DNA here is from genome assembly GCA_038496675.1 of Rachycentron canadum. Classification (NCBI taxonomy): domain Eukaryota; kingdom Metazoa; phylum Chordata; class Actinopteri; order Carangiformes; family Rachycentridae; genus Rachycentron; species Rachycentron canadum. The sequence goes on along the minus strand of CM076656.1, from coordinate 16,043,510 downwards.
TAAATAAACAGCTGTTTAATGCTAATGCTAACATTGGCTGTGGAGCAGCAGCAAAAAATTACAAAATGCTCCTTTAAAAAAAATCATTGAAGTGTTCATATTGCAGCCCTAAACCATACAATAGATTTTTACTTCAAGAAATATGTTTTCATGTCTTCCAGACAGCTGCTGGTAACATTTTCTTTCACGTCTCTGTTCGCCAGTGTGAGTTTTTGATGAGAGTTTAGCAGTGAGGGGCCTGGAGGCATTTAAATGAAACACTCTCTACAGATGCTGCACTTGAATGCATTCAGCTGCCACCAAAGAGACACTAGATCCCATTAAATCAACCACACACACGTGAACACATAAACACTTACACAAACTTTCACGAGGCTGATTTACATGCACACTCACATTTTTCCACATAAATTATTGTCGTTTTATGTGCCCCCAGGTTTCTGTCTCAACTACTGGATGCACTTAATCATGATAGTAAAAGAAGAATAATGCATGAATACTATTTCTGTTAAAACCCACCATAAAGGACTGGGAATTCTGCAGAGCATCCCTCCATTTTTGTGTGTCTTTGTAAAATGGGAGTAGTGTCATCATGAGATAGTCCAGTGTTTTAGAGGGGAGAGATGAGGATAGTAGAGAGGTGGCAATGGTGGGAGAACATAAAGATGGTGAATAAGGAGGACAGGGAATTTTTTTGAAGGTCAGTGTTTCAAGGATGAGAGATACTGAGCTGCCCCTAATTGCGTAATGAGTGTGAGAGCGGGAGAAACTAGCCATTAAAATTTGCCAAGCCTGTTCTCGAGTTCTGTCATCATTATTTAGGCCAATGCAAAGCGAACACTTGTTAAAGCTGTGAAAGAGGTAAGAAACTCACACATCAAAGTACCCTGCTGTGTCCCTTTACGCACTCTTCCCATTATAACTCACACACACACACACACACACAATGCGAAGGTCGTGCACAGGTGGTATGAAAGCAGTTAAATAATTGACACATTCTGACCCTATTACATCTTCCCAATTTAAAGCACAAATGATTTCCAATTACCTCTGCAAAGAAGGAATCGTAGGCAGTGTCTCTCTCTCTTATCCATCGCTCTCCGTCTTTCTCTCTCTGTCTCGTGCTTGCACATACATACAACACACCCATGCCAACCCTCCATGTGCAAACAACGCTGTTTGAAGGACAACTTATTGTATATGGCTTGTCAGAGCCAACCGTATGTGAAACAAACCAAATTCACTCTGTCGTTTCAATCTGCAGTAAATGCTTGACCCCTTTCACTCTGCTCTCATCTCAGCTTAAAGCAACTTGTGCTAAACCACAATTTTAAAAAGTATGTTTTTTCTCTAAGTCCATCATTGTATGTGTTCTATAAAACAAACTGGGGCACCAGTTGTTTTCTCTCATGTGTCCCCTACACTGAAATCACTTGATGATTCACAATGGACATAATGAGGAGGACAGAGGCTTGGCTCAGCCTTCCCCAAATTGCTCTCTTGTGTTCTTCTTTAACAAAGGCTGCTGCCTGGAGACTAATTTAAACCCGAATTAGCAGGGTTTTGTGCTTTGGGCTGGTCAGGCATGAGAGCAAGAGCTGTCAATCCTCAGGTGAAACGGAAAATCTGTGAATTCATCGAGACGAAAAAGTTCCTTCTTTTGCATTTGAATTAGGCCTCACAGAGCTACAGGTGTGGCTGAAGAAAGAAAAATAATCTAACTCCTACTTCAAGCTAGGTACTCAAAGTAACTGAATCACTGTGTTTGAATGCATTTAGACATCTTTGATTGTGTTATCTCACACTTTGCTGCCTTTCAATGCTACGTACGAAGCAAAGATTAGAAATAACAGAGTAATGGTACATCCAATAAGTCACTTGAAACCAGGCATCAGTCCTCATCCTGCCTACCTTCGACCCCACATGCACATGCTCTCAAACATAGTAATAGGGAACTCTTACAGCTAATCTGACTTTAATAGAGGAGGAAAATTATGGCCAAACACTGCACTAGAAGCAAATCATTTCTCTCTCCCCATTCTCCCTCTCTACATGTCCACCTCTCTGCCCCAATCATTAAATTTGGCCTATAAATAAATGCCTGAGCTGCCACACAGGCAAATGGAACTGCCAACAAGGGAATTGGTGGCAGGGATCTGAAAGGAGGGAGGCAAGCCAAAGGAATAACAATAACCCAATATGCATTGTTGCCAAGGTAAAAGAGACATGAGGGCAAAGCAGGTAAAGTCAGACAGCTTGACACACTGGCAGCAGAGCTGACAGACAGCCAGGCAATGGAGAGACAGATGAAAATATCTCAGTCCAGGTGAATATTTCTTTGTGTAACTGGTCCCAAATCCCAGGTGAGGTGGGCAAGAGGGGGAAAGGTGGACCAAAGAGCCAGAGTATTCATGACTGTCATAATGAAGACTGGTGGAGGAAGGAAAAAGAACATCAGAAAGATATAGAGGAGAATCTCTCATTACATTCAAAAGAGCATCATAGAAATACACAGTGTAATGCTTTGAATTCAACAAATGTGGCATATTGTGCTGGCAGATGTTTGTTGAGTCACCCCTGAAAGAAAGAAATTACACTCAGAACTGCTTTTAAATTCAGAGTGGTTCAGAAAATATTTTCTATTTTTTTGTACTCAGATATTTTCAGCTCTTCCCCGCTGCTAGGATATTATTCGCTGTTATTTGACAGTAAAGAACAGATACGATCGAACAGCTTGCGGTGGTGAGATGTAGACAACAGGGAGCATCGACCTTTGGGAAACAGAGCTAGAGCCACTTTATTTGTCTGAATAAATCACACACAAGTGCAGAATCCCCCCTTCTACATTTTACTCGTGTGAACTATCCAAAACTGTAAAGACAGCAACGAGCAACTGTGGCCGATCCAAGAGCAAGTCGTCAGCAGCTCAGAACCACTGCCAACATTGACAGGTTATCTACCTCCTCGGGCATCTCATCAAGTGCCTCCATAATACCTGCACTTTAGGGACACTTCTGCTTTGCTTGCTGCCAAACTGCATGAAATGTGGTGAAATTCATTTTTATTCAAGGGGTGAATTTAGTTTTTCTTCTTCTTCCATTTAAATTTACATTACTACATTTCATCATGTGTATACATAGCGTGTTTAATCTGTAACTTTGGAAAAACAGCAGTGCACAAGATGAGTTGTGCCCTGAATGAATCTTGATGTTTCTTTTCCAGTCACAGCCATTATCACACTCAAACAGCAGGATTGTCGAGTGTTTAGATTTCCATGCATAACTTAATAGGTTCCTGCTCGCCTCTGGCAAATACATTACTTACAATTTCTAAATAATTATATCAGATCCTTGAGCAGCTTTATCACATGGGGTTCTCGGGGCTAATATTATCTCCTGTTTTTTTACATAAATCATTGAGTTTATAGTGCCAGACAGTAATTACATCCTAATTTTACTTTGTTCAGTAATCATCACCAAGCTTTTGCTTAAACAGGTTGCTAAGACAGCTGCTGTGGCAACAGACATGGATATATATCTAAATATCATTTTATCTATATATCTATATATATATTATCATATATGTATATATCGTGACAAGCTCTAAATGCTTAAATGCACACACATATGCACATTCATACATAGACCCTGATAGTAGCTGTATAATTAGTTACCCCTGCAGTATTACATGGGGGCTTTAATTGACTGCCAGCCAGCCCCAATGAAGCTGCAGAGATCTGAGAGTCTTCAGACTGGGATGAAGCCTCTCGGGTGATGGTTAATCTGCCAGCCTCAGATAATCTGATTGCAACACAAATGAAGAAGAATGTAAATGCAGGCAAAGCATAGTGTAATAATATAGGTACATGGCAATGGTTTGATATGGCAATTACAATAAGAAAGTGAGACAGACTGGTGTTAGGAGTTTTAAGACCACATCTGGTGAAAGTCAAGTTTTTAATATTGTTAAGATGTCCTTTTGATGTTTTTCATATAATACAAGACATATTGTGACCTATCAATGCCATGAATTTATATTTCTTCCTTGAAACTGGACAATGAGCAGTCTCTCAAAAACAAATTCAGACAGTCTACCCTAAGGAACTAGTCTCATCAACTTGCAGTGATGGGAAGTGGGTCAAAATAAACCTGAAAAATTGTTAGAGTTTGCATTACAACCACTAATACTGTGTCAGCCACTGCCAGTTACAAGCTAACTATGTTGATATGATCTGATCAAAGTTGCCTTTGATGCAGAAAAAACTCACTCTTTCACCAAACTTCCAAGTCTGGGTCTGACTGAGGCTCAAACATGTATCTAAGTCTCTGCAATGTTTTTAAGGTACAAGACCTGATCCAGAATATCTCAATAAGGAAGTGTATATGTGCTTCCAGCTCCTTCTTTTTTCACTTTTTATGTAGGGAAACCAAAAAACACTGGCCAACAAAATATTTTTACATAGTTTAAAATATGTCTGTAGAGTAAATTTGGACCTGTGAAATGATCATGGCTGTGAGCATTAAATTAAATACAGGAGTCTAAGCGGAGACCCAGTACTCCATATGAAAATGTCTTTAGGCGCCATATGTCCACACATTTTGTAAATTCAATCAGAGGCTCAGAGAGTGATTTATATTTTAAATGATCAACAGAACAGGAAAGCCATCTGTCTTGGCTATAATAAGCGCATCATCCTATTTGAAATGCCTGGAAGGAAGAACGAGAATAGTGATGTTTCCTCCTGTGTGACAACACACCCGATTTACAGTAGGCTGCAGAGAGAAAAGCAGCCAGAAACCATTCAGCCATTCACACTCTATTCTTGTCATCACATTACAGAATAACACCTTTCCTTGTATTTAAAACAGACACAGTGGTGTGCATATGTGGCTTTTCAAAGCTTATCATACCATTAATGTTACCTATATGGGAGATACACAAAATGTCACTGGTTTATAGACTGTTCCACAGATTTACCATTATGCTCCTATAACCTGTGATGGACAGTTTTTTTTTGTTTTTTTTTTTTGTTGTCTGTTTTAAATGAATAAAAGCCAATGCAGCAGAACCAGAGATATCATCTTTTTTATTCCTCTTCTTCCTTCTCTGGTGCCTGGTGCCTACATTAACGATAATGCAACTCTACTGCTAACATAAGGTGACAGATTTCTGAAATGACAAAGAAAAGGAGACAGTCCTGTTATCATGTATTTTTAACATGTTAATTGGTTTACTGTATGCCTATGCTATGATGAAAGCCAACTGATAAGATTAGTAAGGCAGAGAATCATGTTTTAATAGAAAATCAAAAGAAATGTTCTGTATTGAACTGAGAAGTCTTTTGTTTCATATTTTTGAGAATTCTATGGCAGATAAATATTACTATTACTACTATTAGACTATGAAAACAGAGTGATTTTAGACAAAGAGGAACCCTACTGCTCTCCCTCTCATTCGTTATATTCGACTCCCCAAACAGAGAATGATCTTATCACTGTATCACAACCAATATTTTTTGTATTTTTGATATTTTACATCAAACTTAAACAGTCAATTTACTGCCATCATAAGCCAGCAACATTGCAGAACTTTAGAGACTCCCTACCTTTGAAGCCTTCCTGTCTATATCTTGATCATTAATATTTATTAAGATTGTTTTCCATAAAAGTATTCCAGGCTGCTAATAATGTCATGTGAAGTCCATTGCAGACCGTCTGGTAACTTCTTCCAACATGGAAACTGCTTTTTAAAGTTCCAATCATTAGCTTATTACCAGTCTGGAACTCCTAACCATTGAGTTAGCCAGCAAACCTTTTCTCTGCCTGGTGACAACCAAAAAGAAAGATATGATTGGTTATATCTATTGATGGTTTTAGCCTATTTTTGAAGCTGCTGTAGCTACCAGCCAGCCCCCTCTGTTGGTTAAAATAAGCACAGCCCCAGACGTTTGCCTGTCTGCTTTGCTGCCTGTCTTTCCCTCTGGTCTGTTTTTAACAATTAAAAACAGGGACATTTCCGAAGACAATGCCAACTGGGGACAAACTACCAAGGGACTTTATCCAAAAACAGGGATGCCTAGTCACCCTATGCTAACAGTTTGGTTGGAGATTCAGATGTGTTATGCTAGTTTTGGCTAATTTAGTATCGAACTGATGAGCAGGCTGATAGGTCTGGTGACCTCTCCTTGATCTAACTGCATACCCAGATTTTTTTAATTTTTGACTTTCAGTCTTCAGACCTGGCACTGACTTATCTGACATCACTTGAGGCAATTTATCACATTTGTAAACAAATTTTTGATGAGTAAAATCTGAATTGTGAATGCGATATAATCATGTCCAAATTGACATTCGGCTTTTAGCTATTTAGGCAAAATGTAGTTTGTTTGTAATTTCCCACACTTCCTAATGAAACTATTTTGTGTTATAACAGTATGGGACATTGGGCTGCATCACATCCAGAAATTGTACTGTGAGACATACACAATACTGTGTTGTGGCAAAAAGCTACTAAAGGGGGAAACAAAAAACTATTGGCTGTAGATAGTTTTTAGGTTTTTGTTATTTGACTGTCAAGCAAACATTTTCTTATTTGAGCAGTATCGTTTTGATTGTGATGATGACTAAAGGATTAGGTTTAGTTAGTGTGTATCCAAGAAGGACAACAGACTGTCAATTGGACTCTAAAGTGGAATCCAACAGAGTGATCAATATGTGCATTTGCAGTTTGTGGGTTTATGTGTCTGTATGAGAGGTTGGAAAAACAATTTACCAGTTTCAGTATACGTATGTCTGCAAACCCCAGATCATACAGACATATAAGATTAGAGCATCACCTCTGTTTTTTTTTCTCGAATTCACAAATCTCTCTCTTTCAGGTCACTCTGTGCTACAGGGTGCACAAACAACACTAACCTTCACTTGCATAACAAACTGCTTATTCATCTGATCCACAATGAAACTGAACCATCAGATACTTGGCTTGGTTGGTAATATGTGGACTGATGATGCCAAATTAAACATGGGCCTCCTAATTGAATAGCAGCTCATAAATCTAATTCAATTTGAGGCTTCAGCAGAGTGGAATGAGACTGATGAAGGAACTCAAGACTGGCAAAGCAGAGTAAGAGTTTCTTGTGATGGACCAAGATATTACTGCAGACATCATTATCATTAACTTCATCAGCAGCAGCAGTATAGGTGACTTAAATAATGTATCCCTAATTATTCCCTTCCATTTCATTATCTTTTAAAAGCTTGCTCTGATTCAAACAGAAACAGTGGGGATTTCTCCTGGGTCCTATGAGGAGATCAGGATGCTGTTGCTCCTTTTTAATTCTATCAGCCACTATGTAGCTCCAACTGTGCAGTGGTTTAAAAACAGTCCTGTGAATCCACACAACTGTAAAACAGTGGGAACAGAATCCAGGAGCAGAACAGAAAAAGGAACAGTGGGAAACAGAGACGAAGAAGCAGAAAAGAAATAGAGTAGAATAGAGGGGAGACCATAAGAGAGAGATGCCACAGAAATGAACAGGTGCCTACCTGAGGTAACGCAGTGGTTCTATGGTTTCAGCCTCTGCCTCGGCTGAGCTGTGGTTCATCTTGTCCATCTGTTTTCACCCAGCACGTTTTGGCGAATATGAGAAAAGAGAAGCTGTGCCGTTCCAAAGAAAACACTTCTGTTTCTTCTCTCTCTTACTCTGACTCAATAAATACACTCTCTACCTCCTTTCCTGGGTATAGACTGAGAATCTGAATAGTCTGTGGCTCTTGATGGCTCAGACACGGGAGGATAATTACTGGCTGTTACACACACTCTCTGAATCTTGCCTCTGTATCTCTGCCTCTCCTCTCCCAGTGTGGCCCCAGCTCATTCTCTGATAAAACCAGCTGGCTTTGTGGATCAGCTGCGCTCACCGGGAAAGCCAGCCAATTAAGAATCAGGAGGCATGGTGCTCGCCAGCTGATTGGCTCAGGATGCCGCAATCATTGCTGTTCAGTCATGCAGGGTGCAACCCCCCCACCCCAGCTCCCGCTTTCCCTCCCTCAAATTCACATAAACACAGACCTGCACAAACACACACACACACGTTCATGCGTACTCCTTAGTGGCAAAAGGATCCCTTGATGTAGAATCTGGAGCAAGCATCAGAACGAGGAAACACTTGACTGCTCAGTGAAATCACAAACACTAACACATTTCATAAGATGGGTGGGAGGTGGGTGATTCCCGTTACCTAAATAGAGATAATAATACTACAGTTGGTACATAGCAACAATTTGCAGCTGCAGCACATACTAAAAGGGACTCCAAATAGACTGATGTATGAAGAATAATATATGGATTTAGGGCAGCGGAGGAAAACGCTATCTATCATTAAAGTGTCAATATTAAAACACATCATAAGTGGGTCGTGGCAGTAAACAATAGCTGAATTTCTTCTTTAAAGGTCTCTCTCTCTCATTCTCTTTCTTCCAACTTCATGAACACTACTTACTGCTCAACACTTTGTTTTATATTACAGTTTAGGGTGTAAGGCTTTGTGCTTGTACTAGGTTACACAAATGTACCTAATTAAACGCATGTGATGACAGCTAAATGCTGGTGTACTCTGCCACCTAGAGGTGCAGCTATTTTAGTGTAAAGCCAGAGCCACTGTAGACAAGGAAATGTTCATTATTACAGATGAAAAAGAGGCTGCATCCACTACATGGACATTTTCCTGATATTAACAGTTCAAAGTAAATCAGCAGTTGAAAAATTGAGCATTAAATTAGTGATTGACACGAGAGTGACAGTTGTGCATTGTAGTGTTTGTTTCAATTATATTTTTTGCTCCACGCTCTTGCTGGTAGTGTTACTTGCAGAAAGGTTTCTGCTTTTTAATTTACAGCGACTTGTTTGCCAGATGCTTCAGTGCACTGGATAGAAGCAAGTAAAGCAAAAGCAACTCTTGCATATAATCCTGTGCAAAGGTCTTGCATTGATTGCCGTCAACATGCGCCTCAGCAACGAATACAAGGTTAGAGATTTACTTGTGTGTTATCCTTCTGCGTTATATTGATGGATTTATTGTGTCTAATTAAAGCACTCTGGGTTTTGTGTGTATGTGTGCTCCTGTAGTCCCAACAAACAGGCAACACAGTCATGAAAGAGGGGTTAAAATTAGTTTTATTATTTGATAGAGCAGGAAAAAAAAAAAAAAAAAAATCCCAAAAAAAAAAAAAAAAAAAAAAAAGAATTCTCATACATTTTTTTTTCCCCATTAGGGCTGCACTGCCTTTTAGCAGCAATTCAACCCCAGACAAACGGAATGGTGATATTGTTGTCAAACAGCAGCAGCAGCAGGCAGTAGTCAGGACAGCACAGGGTTACACTTAGCAGGGCACAAAATGATGGGCTCATTCCAGATTGCTTATTTTGCATCCACAAGACGCGGGCTGCTACCTTCTGCCTGTCAGGAATGTATAGACAACCTGGAGGATTGCCAATGCTACTTTGAGACAGAAACACAAAATCTCAAGCAACTTAAATTAAACTTTGTAAGCTTGTATTTCTATCAGCAGTGCACACTGTATGTTGCGCCATCCTAAATGAAACCCACATGTACAGTGATGATACCCCAGCACAGAGGGGTAAGCTTCAACTGATACCCATTTACCTAATGCAGTGCACCATAGGTAAGTGCATGAGTGTGCTCAGGATACAGGACACAAATCCTTACAATGTCACATTAGATTATCACATCATGGATGTTATTAGGAAACCGAGACTGAGACGACAGGAACAGCAAGACTCTAGGTTTGTAATTAAAGTGGTGAAATATTCAACACTAATGTTTTAATGTGAAAAGGATAAAAAGGGACAGATACAGGATGTTGAGAAAATAACTCCGGGGGGTGGGGTGGGCAGCCTCTTGTGTCAGTCGGCTTTGCATTTTTAAAACATATGGCTTGCTAAATTTCCAGATTTTTTTTTCCCCCTCCATTGCTTAAATCAAACATGTCAACATCATACATTTTTATCTTTCATTAGGTGATACTTTCCAATAGGCCACATTAATTCACCATGGATAGGCATGAGTGGTGGGGTTAAAGAAACTGGACCACCCCATTGACTGAAATTAAAGACGGCACATGGTTAAGTAACTCAGAATTCCCCCTGTTAAAATGTTGGACATCACTAGCTTATCCTGTGCTGCTGCAACCTGATAAAAATGCACTATAGCTCATGTGAAAGGCATAGTTAGCTCAATTCAAGGACCTGACATAAATCATACACACCTTAATGTTAAAGACTAAGAAGTTCATGTCAGTTGTTGCTATAGGGGTTTTTTGCATAACTACATTCTGAAAGCTGTCCAGCTTCTCTCAGACCAATCGTCGGGGGAGTGGGAGCCACTGGACACACAAGAGAAAACCAATCATTTTATGTGGAGATCCATTCAAACTTAGGGCATAAGCATATATCTTTACTAACATGACCCTATAAATAAACCCAGAGACAGTTTGTCTATAGAAGAAAAATAATGCACCACAACCTATGACTAAAAGCAAAACAATGTCAAAAATATGACATTCCTTACACCCCCTCAGTTTATCATGAATTCATGTTTATATCCAGAGAGGGTTCAAATAAACTAGAAACCTTCTAGCAGAAGGGATTCCATTTGGGCTCCACTAGTTCTTTGGAAGTTTTTTTTTTTTTTCTTTTTTTTTTTTTAATTTATTTTTATTTTTAAGCAATATTCAATAAGATTAGTCCTCCCAAACATATGCTCCGTGTTTTTACATGAGTTGGCGAAACCTTGAATTTTTATTCTTCCTCATCATCTTAGAAAAAAAAAAAAAAAAAACTATTTAAAAGTAGGCCACTACATGGAACCCAGCAGATGTAAAACCACCTCAACAGTAACATTAGCCTGTAAATTCAGACCTCAACAAGAGGCCACTTCCAAAGTATCAGGGAGCACAATATTCCAAACACAGTATATGACTTACAGAAGAAAAGACAAAATCCTAACATTCAGCCATACAAAATAATCCAACACACATCAACTTCTCTACTATACACAGCGTGGTTTAGAGAGAAGAGGCAGTCTGTGTGCAGATAGAGATCATTTTTACAGTCCTTTTTTTAATTTTATTTATTTTTGCAAAGCTGAAGCAGTTATTATTTCGTGGATGGTCCTTGAAGCTCAACCACAATCCCTGTGATGAGGTCTTCAGTTAAGTTCGGTTCGGCCACCACATGGGCCTGTGTCTGACTGGCTCAGACCGGAGAGGGGCAGGACGTAAGGCGAATATTTTGTGTATAATAGTGATTATTATTCTTTCCCTGCCTAATCCAGAGGCAGGAAAGCTCAGGGATTGTGTGGCAAATTCCTCTTTGTACAACTATGAGGATCAACCAATATACAGGGAGGGAGGGAGGGAGAGGCAGCATCACTGGAATAGTTTGTAAAATTGTATGCGCCTATGTTTACCCCATCCCTCAGAAAGGTACCCAAATTCTATTCGACAAACTCCTTGTATCCTAGAAGCCCACGCTGTCGCAGCACAAATCCAATTTAGGATGAAGGACTCAGGTAAAGAAGATGGAAAGATCTGAGGAGGAGATGGAAGAACACCTCCATCCGACACAAAAAGAGGCTGTTTCTCCCCTGTACCATTTTGGCCAGAGGCATAGAAGTCCATAGAAAGGATTAGAATGATAATGTGAATGGCTGTTATTGATATTAAGAGGGGTAATAGTTATGGTGTCAGAAGAGAGTTAAACTGCATTATTTCCATGTGTTGGCTGCTTGGGAGATAGAACGGGAGGGAATCATGTCCAGCAGGTACTCTCGCTGACGCTCCACAGCAGAGGTGGTCTTATGGGCAGACAAGCTGGGGTTCACATAGGCCATAGTCACACCTGTAAGGGAACAAATACATCAGAAGTCAGTCTACCATATATTATTACCATCAAGCTGTTGATTGAACATTGATTCTATGATGAAATATTACATTATCACAGTCTTTTGAAACTGGTAGGAAGACGACAAATACAAAGGAGAAAATTGGCATATCGTGAAATGAGTGAGGATGGAAAATATTTTGCTGGCTACCAATATCACTGGACCTTTTAGGATTTTATTTCTAAGTCAACAAAAAAAAGCCAATGACGTAGGGACTATAAAGGGACACTAAAATGGAAAGGCTTCGCCCGAGGAAATGGGAAGAAAGAACGAGGAGTCACAGTTCCAGAGAGGAATCCACCTGAGAAGAGAACGATTACCCCAAAGAACGGCAGAGAGAGAGAGAGGGCGGAGCACGTTCTCGGTCTAACCTCGTCTCACGTTTATCTACCTGTGTTGCCACTGCTCTGCTTCCTCCAGGCCACGTTGCCCTGGTTACTGCTGCTGCTGCCGGCGCTGACCTTTGCCCCCTGCTGCAGCGGGCGTGCTGCAGCATGCTTACCTGGCCTGCTGCCTAGCGCTGCTGCTGTCACCGCACTCTGCAGCTGAGAGGAGGAGGTGAATGAGTGGACCACACCCCGAGACCTCACTGCGGACTCGATGTTGTGTGACAGTTGACTCTGTACAGAGAGACAAAGTCATGAGAGTGTTGGTGATCAATTTTAAAAAAATGTTTTTGAACTGAAATCACAGTGGTGGTCCATCACAATGAAGCGCCACACTAACCTGCTTAATGGAGGAGTGGTGGGCAGACACAGATCTGTGCTGCATGGCAGCCCTGACCTGTTTGTACTGCTGAGACACCAGCACCTCGCTCTTGGACAGTGAGGGAGAGGAGGATGAGGTGGTTTTAGAGACAGGGGAGGCAGAGGAAGAAGCCGCCTGCTGGAGGATACGCTGTTCAATCTCCTGCTCCTGTTGGAGTGCCTTAACAAAGGCTGCCTTCAGGCGACTGGTGTGCTCAGCCTTGAGGGCCTTCTTCTGATTGGACGACATGCATTGGTCACAGAGGATGGTCCCAGCCTTCTCCTTTCTCCAGCGGGAGGTAAAGTCTGTCTTACACTGGGCACAGGTGTATGGCTCTTTAGGAATTGAGCTGGCCATTGCAGCAGCTGGGCCCAGATTACCTGTGAGATGATTGAACCAAACACAGACCTTTAGGCTAAATGCATACCTCTACAGATAAATACATCATTGCACTACAACACCCCCCAAATAACTACAAGGGTGGAGAGATCTACCCACCCCTGCCGTGCATCTCCAGAAGTTTTTGCACCACCTCTTCTAACCCCAACAAGTAGATGAATTCATTGTTGGCTGCTGAAGGAAGAAAGTTAAACTCCGGGGCAGGAGGTTTGGGTGGAGGTATCTCCAATAGCGTCTTCTCCAACTGCTTGCGCAGTGCAAGCTTGGCAGCTGCCTGCCGGCTGGCTGGAGAGTCATTGACACCCGAGTTCGGTGACACTGAAGAGCCCTTTAGGCTGGTTGGAGAGGCCTGGATGCAAACAATAAAGTGAAGTTAAGAGGAGTAACAGAGATGCTGTTCTTGACCATAAGCAGGGCAACTATAAAGTCGTCTAGCCATGGAAAAAGTATACTACATTCTTATCCTCTGTGCATTACCTGAGGGATGTTAACCATGACGTTACTGTTGGCCACATTAGCCACCCGGATGAGTCCCTGCTGAATGATTCTCTGACCCTGGACCTGGACATTGGGCACTGAAGCCCTGGGGGCGAGCAAGAGTGGAGGGGGGCCAGAGCCGCTGTGCTGCTGCTGTTGCTGTCGTAGACTGGCTATCTGTTGAGGAGTGACTGCAATAGGCTGATAACAGAACACAGAAGCAGCCATCACAGACAAGACATGACACAAGAAGATAAGTGAGAAATTAGGGGAGCTTTTCAAATGACTACACTTTCAAGTGTGAGACAGTGTTGTCAAACACTAACCTGGGCTCCTCTGACCAGAGGCGGCATGACAATCTGAGAGTTGTGTTTGGACGGGACGTGTTGCCCACCCCTCACTAATGGAGGAGGGATCACCGTGCCTGAGCTACGACCTGTCACCTGATGATACAAAAAAACAATTATACAACAAACGACTGAATGATTTTGAACAATACATTTCAAAAGGTGGCTGAAGGGCATTATTAATACTTATGAAAGTCTCTGAAAGAAAAACTCAGCTGTCCTCCACTGTATAATGTACCACAACAAGACAACGCAGAGCCACAATGCACATCAATCTGAGCTCTGGCAAGTGTAGCATGTACCTGGAGGGGTCCTTTGCTTGATGTGATGCTTCCTCTCACCAAAGGAGGAGGAGTGGCTACAGAGCCAGTCGCCTAGGAATGAACAGGGTAGTGTGTTGGTCCGTTAAGATGTATGTAGTTGATGACTTAAATAAGCAAAAATACTAAAAATGTGTCTCAAATTCAATGTTAAATCAGAAAACAAGAAGAAATTTTAAGAGCTAGAAGCCAAATGATAAAACAGACAAATGTGTGTTATCAAAACCTGTAACGCTTCCCATCTATTGACTGTAACAAAACAAAAAAAAAAAAAAAAAAAAGACAACACTCAATAGACTCTTTATTCTTTTGGGGTTTTTACCTTCTGCACAGTGCTCTCTTTCTGGATCTGGCTCTGTCGTAGTTTCTTAAGCAGCACCAGTTTGGCCTCTTGGAGTCTCAGTTCTTCCTTCAGCTGTTTTATGATGCGCTCCCTCTCCTCTGGAGAACTCTTCTATATAAACCATGACAGAAAAAAGGAGACAATTAGGGGATATTCGGTCTAACTGCTCACGTTGTGAGCACCTGCTCATCCTAGGCAGGGATAACAAGGTTAACTGAGGTGGTCAGTAGCAGATAAATCTGGCCAATGCAACTCACGACAGCCAGTTTAAGGTAATGGCAGCAGTTACTAATGCAAAAACATGCCTTCAAATTTACAATTGCAGCTATGATACTGCCTGTGTGGCAGTATGAGCTTACTATTTGATCTACTAATTCAGCAGCTATCATTAAGTGAGAATGAAGACTTTGATGCAAGTGGATAAACAACAATGATTTGTATGTAACTCTGTTTTCCTACCATTAGTTTATCTGTGTCAGTCTTTGTGAAGCAGTGGCCGTTCATAACAGGACTGGATGGCTCGTTGTCTGATAACACAATCACATCATCTGGTGATGGTGGCTGCCGCTCCTTCTTAATGTGACTGAATGGAGACATATGAAAAGACAAAAAACAACAATGGTGATTAATTGGGATCTACCAATAAATAATGTTTAATCATATAACTAAAATTAAATACAATTATATTTTACTCCAGAATACTGCAGTTACCAAAATACCACTAACTTGTAGTTTTGTCTGATGTCCAGTAGATGGCGATATATAATTACGAATTTATCTTTCCGGTTGCAGTGCAAATGTGCACTAGGACACACAAGCAGACGAGAACCAAGAGATCAATAATGGAGTAATGGCGACATGGTAAGATCGCAACAACCCATTATCTCCAGTGGTAAGGTAAGGTAACACTGATGGACATCCTGGTCTCTCCCTACTACGCACGGCAGCTTCAGTCACAAACAACATGCAAACTAAGGGCAAATTAACTGCGTCGTTTTGTATAGGAGGAAAGGGCTTAAAGCCTTTGATAAAATAATAAGTGGCTTTTTCCCTGGGCTGAGGAGAACAAAGGCGACTAGTGACAAGCTACATGTGCATCAATCTGGAGAGGGGTGGAGATAAGAAGTAGGGGTTGATTATAATTTTGGATCCGGTTAGGTTGGCGAGTTTGAAAATGTGTGTATCTGAGTGATCGCGGGGATGGATGAAAGATGAGGTAAGGTTATGATATGACAGTATGTCAGAGATAGAGGTTTGGGTCATAATGTGGAGCTATGCATGCAAACATGCAGTGAAGTTACATAATTGTTCAGGCGCTGTCGAGCGAGAGGCTCCGGGGCTTCAAGCTTAGGCCCAGTTTACCACCCAGGCAGGGCCTCACCCCTCCCCTACCTCTGTGGCGAGGCCTGTGGCCTAGCCGGATCGGCACAGCCTGGGCCTCAGCTCTCCCCTCCCTCCCAGCTGCCGACACCAGAGTCACAAGCTGAGAAGAGCGGAGGTCCGCCGGAGACACTGGAGAGGGTGACAGTGAGGGGGGAGGGGAATACATGGCCAGGAGCCAACCTATTGTGTACACTCACTCTCACTCAGTCACTCACCAAGTCACTACTTCACACACCCCTCCCCCAGCCTTACTTAGTTCTTCATCTTTTATACTCCAACTCACTGACTCAGTTCTTCATAGTCTTTCTTCCTTTGGCACACTCCTGTCTTCAGACACACTTCTCTGCTATCTCCTCCTTCCCCACAACAGCTGTCTAACTGCTCCCCTCAACAGACACTGCATTCAACAAGGTCAGCTACATAACAATAAGCATGTTGTTTATACTTGCATTATGAGACGAGATTTTTAGCAGGCTAAACTATCACAACACAAACCATAACAAACATTTATTGTCAGAGCATAACTTTGTCCAGCTGTTAAGGACATCAAACCATGTTAATACGTTACACTGCTACTTCCTGGAATCTACTTGCCTGATGTGTTTTTATTCAAATTTAGAATGATGTCTGACATCCTGGTAATTTGACAACGCTGCTATTCTGAGAAAGATTATGCTCCCTAAAGCACATCTGAAGCCTGAGGGGGCAGCGGTTTTCCTCTGCAGCCCTGTTTACTTTCTGCACATACAAAACGATAAAACTATGCAGGACACAAGTGGCATTAGAAGGGAATCGGGAACTTCATCTCTTACAAAAGCCTAATGGTCAACCAGTGTTTTGAATGGCTTGGCATGACATGCACTACCTTGTGGTGGTTGCTATTACTCTATTGAGAACAGCTTACACAATCATCACAACACACACTAGCTTGGTTATGTAAGGTCCAGTGTTTCTGCATGCTTCTCCGATAGTGGCTTCACAGTGACCCCACTATGAGACTGCTGAATCAGGCATTATCAGGTGCAGGTCATGCAGTTCAAAATGCAATGCCACCCTGCATTGCCATTTTAAGCTACAGAAGGCCCTTTATATGAATGAAATAGCTGAGCTATGAATAGGCAACATGCCTGGCAAAAGTTATATATGTTAAAACTGTATACACAGCTGGACAAAACATGGCACCTGCTTCTTCCCAGTGACACCCATCAATTCAGAGCGTGCTCAGTTAGTGTATTGCTATCTGGCTCGAAATGTCACTGATAGTTTTTACAAAGCTGCGCGAGAGAGATCAAATCTTTTGTACATCAATAAGATAATCACCTTGCTGTAAATGCACACACCAGCACATGCTGAGGGGTAAACAGGGACCAAAGGTGACACATGAGTGAACTTTTGATATACAAGACAGAGCCAACAGTTCAATCACCTCTCTGTTCCACTTTAACTGCCATCACATCACTGTGTGTATTTATCGCTCTACCAAACACATCACATGACATCAGGCATTTCTCTGTGTGGTCATGTGACACACCCACCACCCCTCCTGGCCCCTCCTTCATCCAACTGCTCCTTCCAATGTGGAAACCATGGCAACGGCCAGTTGGAACCAGTTTGTGACACATAGCCTTCATTTTGTGTGAAGTGCGAGGCAGAGTTCAGGTGCTGCTGTGGGAGAAAATGGAGCCCGGGCCTCAGGAGCCTCAAACTTTTCAAAATGGGGGCAGGCTGCCGACAACCGCACAGCGACTTCCTGTGTGACTCCTGTCAGACCACTTGCTACAGCAAAGTTGAGAGAAACCTGAAACTCCAATAGACTCATCTTTACGCACAACTACACACTGTGCATGCATGCTTGACATGCGTGTGATCCATAAATAATCTGAAACAATTTTTAAGTCAGATTACCTGCCTTTAACCCATATGACAACTCAACATCAATTAAGCATAACCATGAAAGAAAGACAGGAGGAAATTATTCTTTGCACCTTCTACCCCCACAGACAAACTAGTTTGTAAGCAGATTATGGTGCATTTCGTCCAGATGGAAATACTTACAAAGGGTTTACTGTGGAGGAAGTTGGCTGACTCTGCAATTCTAAAGCTCAGTGTGCAGCGATAGATTGTTTAAAGTAAAGCATTTCTTTCGCTGTCATTCAGACTAATGGCTTTGACACTATCATGTATTCTGAACAATGATATGTTACTTATGAGCAACACACTCTCAGCTGCTATGAATGAACATCACTCAGCGCTGTTCATATCAGTACACAAAAACAGGGGGGCACCAAGTCAAACTGTGTGATCCTTTCCTTGTCTAACCTTTTGGATGTGCTCATATCGACGGGCTCGTCTCCAGTCTGCACCTCCACCTTGATGGTGGCCTTCACCTCCCCAGATTTTAGGATGCTGGCTGCTACCTTTGCAGCCTGCTCACTCTTCAGCTTGACGCCCTCAGCTCCAGATCCCACCAGGGCCAGGGGAGCTCCAGCTGCATCTCCCCTCTCCAGCTTAACCCGTTTGCCGTCCATATCCCCCAGGGACCCAGCCAGGGCTGCATGATCCCTCTCTAGAGCCCGCTTCTGGCTGCGTGTTTGTCGCACTGCCTCCTCTGACATGGCTGCTCTCACCCTAGAGAGAGAAGAAGAAAACAGTTACAGCAATCTGAATACAAAACACAAGAAAACGTAAGGGTACAACACATAGACCAAGGTCCACTGTCAGTATAGGTAGATGTTTTTGGTAGTAATGTGGTACATGTGAGAAGAGTTGTGGTTTCCACAAAACAAAGTGAATTTTATTTTTCATGATTTTAATAAGCAGTATCTGCTCTACTGGAAAAGTGCCTTGAGAGATAACTTCTATTGTGATTTGGAAGCACACAAATAAAAATTGGCTTGACTTTATCACATTGTACTGCAGACTTCACTATCAAAATCTCCCTGTTTTATATTACTGTGCAGGTTCCTTTGAGCGACTTATCCCCTTGTAGACCTGCCTCACTCTTCTTGCCAGTAAGGTTACCATAACAACCACATAGCAATGTGTGAATGTTGTACTATTGCAAAAGGAGTGCACAGAAATCAATTTTTGACAAATGGTTTAATTAATTAAATTTTAAGATAAATGTGACAATTTTATTTTACCTATAAATCCAATGCTGAGAGAGGACGTCCCAAAATGACAAAGTATTTCTGTACGCCTTGAAAAGTAAACCGTTTTACTGAGCATCCATTGAAGGCAAAACAGAAAGTTTCAAATGCCTCAATTAAATTTTAAATTAGTCGATAAAACGGGACAACAGCAGTGCCAGGTGGACGCTGTGCCCTGACCTCCAGTCATAAGGATACCATTGTCTCAGAGGCAACAGAGTGAATCCATGTTAAACAAAATCTACCAGTATTGAATCTACAATATCACACAAGTGAAGAAGCATTTGGTAAGTTTAAGGGGAAATGGTTCTTCATTTCAGGTATGCTTGATCACAATTTATTATTTATTAATTTATTATGCATGGACTCAGAAAGACAACCCAATCCTACACTTGTGTAATTGTAATTTTATATATATATATGTGTGTGTGTGTGTGTGTGTGTGTGTGTGTGTGTGTGTGTGTGTGTGCAGAGCTACCAGAAAAAATTTAAACAAAGAATCCCGAAACAGGTTTGTTTCACCCTGAACCCTATTTTTACTGGTCCTTATAAAACAAACCTAGCTATTGAGTCCAGCAACATAAACCCAGGTTTTTGAAGGAAATGATCAACCTTCAACACATTGACTTTGAGTCCTGTACATGTAAAAGTAAAATATTGAACTTAGAGCTAATAACCAACTTATCAAATACATATTGATTAAGAGTTAATTTTGTTGATGCAAGGATTAATTGTTAAGTCTATGTATGTATATGCCCAGGTCAGGTCAACAGTCCAAAACTCTGACACACTTTTTATTTACTGTCAGATTAATGACAAAGAAAACAGCCCAAAGCTTAACATTCAGGAATATATTTGGCATCTTTGCATGAAAATTTGACTAAAATGACTTACTGTTGCACCTCCAGTTCAAGCTATATAAAAGGGAATAACCCTGAGGTGTATAAGCATCTCCTGTCCTACTACCAGTGTCCCAGATGCTGACCCAAATCTCACCCAGTACAGTAAAAGCAGTGGATGTAGAGATCCACTTTACTTTCTGAGGAAAAACCATTACACAGCAGAAAAATAGCACCACTGTGCAACAGCCACACCAATGTAGGCCATGCGCTCATTATGGAGCAGACACGAGCAGACGCCCTTGAATAAATGTTATAAAAATATGCTTATAAACATTTTGCACAAGGGCGAGCGCATGAGGATGTGTGCATCATTAAAGATTGTGAAACGACTAACACCAAAATCTCGAGTTTCTCATTCAGAAAGCTGGTCTTTGCTGTCCAATGTGACATAATGACGGCTCCAAATGAACAAATCCCAAGATTCCGAGAGACGCGAGACAAAAAGCACTTCCCTGAAAACCAGTTCAAACCGGTCTCCGTTGAGAGAAGGCGCAGGTTTAACCCCTGGAGAGACAGAGCGGCAAAAGGGAGGGGGAGAGACGGGGAGGCCTCGGGACATTCTAAGACGTGTCTTCTGGCCAACAGGAGGGCGGACGCAACACTGACATGTCTTCAAGAGTCAATGGCGCCTGACAAACAAATAGTCTGTCATTCAGAGACAACATTTTACATATGAAACTCTTACAGTATTGTTGAACATGACATCTAGAAAGAAATTGTTCTTTCATCCATTAAGACTTCAAAGATGAAAAAAGCAAAGGGAAGATGATAATTCCCACAGTGTATTTCATGTATACAAAAACTGCAATGCAAAAAGCTTGGTAAGAACTGCAAAGCAAGGTGGGAAAATAAGACACAGGCACCCTGACACTTTGTTAGAGAAGTGGAGACGTTTCTAAAGTGGAGATGTTTGTAAAGTGGAGATGTTTGCAATAACTGAAACGAACAACATCAAAAACAACTGCGGCACAGCTAAACAGTTCGGTGTTTGTGCCTAAAATTCACCCTGATCTGGTAACACAAGGACAGATGTGCCCTGCTGTACCATCCCTGGACACAAAGGCTATCTATCTACCAGGGATGACAGCTTGTGTGGGGGTGTATATGTTTGTGTGTGTGTGTCCATGTATCACAAGCAGTGCTTGAGAAACTACTTTACCCTGCAAGACTGTTCAACTGGCGGCTGTATATTCTCTAGCTGCAACATTGCGGCGATGAACCCTGTCAGTTATAATATGACTGTAACCCTGTGGGGTGACGCAGGGTCACATCTGCACGGCACTCCACCTGCTGTGGTTGCTACTTTCAGGTCCAGAGATGTGGCTACTTTTGTTCCAGAAAAGATGGATGTCACCATGAACCCAGTGTTTTATTAGCTTGCTGCTATGCAACAAAGGCTATAAAATGAAACGAAATTGTCAACTACGTATATGTTGGGATTACTTAAAGTATTATGTACAAATTTGAGACTCACTGAGAGGGAGGCATGTACCAGTTTCACTGTGTCTCACACTCCATCTCACTCACCTTTAGTGAAGCACCACATCTCTCAAACTGTTTTCAATTCTGCCCCTTGGTTTCTATATAAGCGTTGCAGGCCTGTTATGTCATAGGTCGTCATTCACAATTTCCACTGAGAGCTATCAAAGACAACAAAAGCTGTAGGGAGATTTATCATCTCGACTACATGGTAGCTGATGTGATCTCAGCCATCAAACACAAGAGTCTATCTATGCTATTCTAGGGTGAAACCTGAGAGTTGGAAGGCAGAAAAAACATGCCATTAATACTTCAAGCCACTGAGATAGGGTTGCACTGAGACATTGTTCAGTTTTTTTTTTTTTTTTGTGATGGCAGGGGGTGACAAACCAGGTATAACATTAGTCCAAGAACTTCTATGACCACTCATAATAAAAAAAGATACTGTTTCTCTGTCTTCCTTGAGCCTGTCAAATTAGAAAAAAAAAAATCCTCTCAGATTGCTGAAATAAGCATGTTTGAACAGAACATCCAAGAGAAACTTTCATATAGCACCCTTTGCTAAAACTTACATAAACCAGTATTGTTCAAATGAGGACAGGAATTTATATTTTACAGCCAGACAATCAATCACAAAAGGGCCCTGATTCAATCAGTGCTAGTAGCCTTCTTAGCTGTTTCAATATTCCCCCAGCTTCATCCACACAGTGTGTAAAATCAAGTCAAACTGACACTACGATCTCACAAACAAGTTGGCCTGATAATGGACAGGTCAATCAGGAGATGTCTGGAGGGAACTGGTACCGGATTTCTCTCTTCCAGGGACTCAGGAACCCAGAGTGGCAGGTCTGTATAAGGATCAGTCCTGCGTATTACTGTTCACAATCCTGCCTTGATCAGTACTCCACTCCAGTGCGATATCTATCAAGCCTGCCACGATTTGTCATTTTACAGCTCTTTGACTTTCACTAAACACAGCCCACATACTCTGGAGGACAGGCTCAGACTTCAGTAATAAGACAATGACTGATTTTGAAATCAGGTCCAGTAATGATCTTCTCCCAAAACAAGGATACACTCACTCACGATACATTTTACAGATCATTTTGCATGCGCTTCACATTTTACCTCTATGGCATGGTAGAGAAGCAATTGAGGCGGAGTTGAGTTGAAACAAGTCCAAGTTAAAACCTAGTATATGGCTGGACCGTGTATGGTCAATGTGCAAAATTGAGGACATAGTTGAAAACTGTTGTGGAACCTATGTTTACAGTTATCAGTGCGCCACATTTGCACAGGAGCCGGGCTTAATCCTTTACCTGTCTGTTTCTGTCTGTGTTCACAATGCATTGCTGCATTCCTTCCATTTTGTAAGAAAGAAATGTGTAAATGTACTAAAATTACTTTTGCAACAACTTTAACAATAGCACTGTGTCTACTTGCACTGCCATCGTACTGACATCCACTGTGATTGCTGCCAAAAGATATGACTGCAGCCATTTTGCAAATTAGTTCCATATACAAGCTCAAAAATCATACAAATGTCAAATTAAATAAATTGACATATGCTAATATTTTTGTTACCTCTGAGGTTATGTAATCACGCATGTCTGTTTGTTTTATTACACAAAAAGTATTAAACCAATTTGGTCCAAACCTGGAGGGGAAAGACCCAGTTAAAAGGCCGGATCTGGATTATTTTATTTATCACTATTAATTTAAAGCTTTTTCCACTGAAGTCTGGTGCATGTTGTTGATAGTGGCGAAGCGTGCCGTCTAACATATCAGTCCAAGGTCTCCCACAGGTGTTCAGTTAGGCTTGGATCTGTGAAGGTCATAGCATAAGATTTACAATATCTTCATGCTCAAACCATACAGCAAACCCTCCTGCTGTGTGGAAGAGAACAACGTCATGCTGGGGGAGACCACCTATCAAGTTAAAAATGTTTTCTCACAGGATAAAGGTGATCGCTCAGAGCAACTTTGTATTGATTTGCAGTGACGCTTTCCTCTAAAGGATCAGGTGGACCTAAAAGATGCCAGCAGAATTGTCCTTGAAGGGTTGAGGAATTGAATCCTGTACTGTTCTCTTGGTGTATGACAAACATGCCCATATGTCAAAAGTGTGGCAGAGGATGACTCATCTGACCATATCACATCTCTGTACCAATGTCCACGGTTTTTCTTTGACTGAACTCTCAAATGTGCATTCATCTTTGTAATAAGCAGTTGATTCACAGCAACCCTACTATTATATCCCTCTCTATAATTGTTGGACTGTTCTTGCTGACACAGTCTGATCACGTCCTGCATTGTCATTTTCAGTCACCTGAGGAGGAGCTGCCCCCCCCCCATTCTCTCACTAATGTACAAGCATTGCAGTCATCACATGTGCACTGTCAACCAGTGTCCATTTATTGATTTTGATCATTTCTATGGATCTAAATGCAGGCGTCACTGTTCCTGTTGAAACACTAGCCAGCTGAGCAGTCTGTGTTCCTGAGGCTCTTGCCATCTGTGCCCCAACAATGAATCCTTAGATCTTTTCCTTTTGCCATTTTGATACAAAAATCTGAATTTGCCTGATTGTATCATACAGCGCTGCTGTGTGTGCATTTGTTGTTACCCCACTCATTTATTCAGGTGGTTTATTCTGTACATCACTTTGACATAAAAATGCAGCAGCTATGCAAAAGAGGGAAGACGAAAGCAGCCAGTGATTAGTGATCTGTGCCTGTTCCTCTCAGGAGACTATGGAGGAGGAGTAGATGCATGTCCCCCTCATTTCCCTTCCATTCGTCAGAATAATAAGGCCTAAGGGCAGAGCAGATCTTAAGATGGAGGGGGGAAAAAAAAAAACAAAAAAAAAAAACAAAGAATGGGTAGTTAGAGGCTGCAAGAGGGATGAGACATCTCTAATGCCCATTCAAATTAATCTGATAAAACGTGTGAAAAGATATGTACCAAGCCTTTGATCTCCTACACAGCAACTACATCACAGCAGACTTAATCAATACATTTGCATTTCTCTGTGAAGGCTGTAAAGGGTAGCATCAGTCTGTTGTCTATAGATTAAGGCGTATGGGGTAAATCACCCATGTCATTGTCTAGTGCGGCAAGACAAGATGCACTTGCCTAAAAGAAAACGGAAATTGTATGACCGGGACTAACATCACAAGTTTCATTTTCAATAGTCAATCTCCTATTATGTCCACTGGTTGATAAAGAGATGATCTATGGCTAAAGCTCATCCTCTCAGGTAGCGTGCGAGCCTCTCATGTCCAGCACTGTAATGACCTCCCCCTGGGACTGGATACAGCCAACGAACACATTAACAGCCATTTAAAAAAAAAAAAAAAAAAAAACATAGGCTTTTCAACGGTGTCCTTGGGGTTCAATACGAGGGGAAACAACAATTATTCTGTCCAATAAAAGCAATACAAGTGTGGATTATGACTACCCGATAAAAGAAAGCAGAGCGACAACTCTTGTTCTTGTGTGGCTAAGGGGCCTTGGCCCTTCTAATATTGAATTAATCGCTCAAACTGCCAATTGTTGTACAGGCAGATATGACCAGGTGATAGTTATCTTAACTTCAGGGTGACTCCTTTTAACTCACCATCATAAAAGCTACATTTATGCCATGTCATGGCCCCTAAATGTTTTTTCAATTACTAAAACATTTCAGGTTATCAAAGAGTGCAGTTGTTTTCCTTTGGGATATTGTCCAAATAGCAGAAAAAGAGCAGACTACCTATGCTAATCTGTGCTCACCAGGCTAGGAGAGGGGGCAGGGACCAGCTGAGGTGGTGCCATGGTTGGGGGAGGGAGAGGGGTGCCGAGTGCATGTGGTTAGCTGAGCCATAATCTAACTGTACTCAAGTGAAAAATACTCTTCCTTGTCTTCTCTCTTTCTCTCTCATTTGCTCACTCGACGTCCGTCCCTCTACCCCTCCCTGCCTCACACACTCCCCCTCCTCCTCTTCAGTTGTTCTGTTGTAGGCTCGGCCAGCCCAGAAGTGTGTGCCCCTACTGGTTGGGTCCCGAACGCCAAGGGTTAAGCCCCTGCCATTTTAACGCCACTGACAGATCAGACCATTAGGGTGTTACCTAACAAAATGGAAGCCTTTAACCCTGAATCTGCCAGACTGCCTCGGTGTGTGTGTGTGTTAGTGTGTGTGTGTGTGTGAGTGAGAGAGCGAGCCAGAGCCACACAGAGTGTATGTATGTGTGCGCATGTCTCCACCTGGATTCTCCCTCAGCAATGTGACAACGACAAAAGCAGTAAGTCCAGGAAGTGCAAAACAGACTTTGCTGCGTGATCACACAAGAATGCATAAACATAAAGCCAGATTAAAAACGCATACGACTATGGCTATTTTTAAGAGATACACTGAGACAATAATGTACTTGTTAATAACTGATGAAATAAAATAAAAAAAACATTCTCATAACAATGCACAAACATATATGTGTAATACATAGAAGCCTTGTGCAGTATTTTCAGTAATTGATTCACACACTTAACAGTACAAACATTACAAAACTCTAAAACATATCATGACAACCTTCTCTAGTAGATGTTGAGATCAAAAGAGAAAAAAACAAAAACAAAAATCACTGGATACATTTTCAACCGCAAATGTTTACTAGCCATAATAAAAAGGAACAGCTAAATGTTTTTAAAAATCCTAGACAGGGATAATCTCCAATTTCAGCCAAATTGCTTCCAAATGGTTACTCCATAATCCTGTAAAACCAGAAGCCCATACCCACATACAGACCTGAGCGCCAGGACACACGCAGACTATCACATTACATTTCTCAGAAATGGATGGTAGCAGGAAGTGACCAGAGTAGAGGGGAGGAAAAGAGTTCAAAAATTGCAATGAAACAATACAGTATTGCAGACAAGACAACGATGAGTTAAGCACATAATCAGTACACGTTGCTGAAGAACACAACTTGGTTAAGTAGGTCAGTTGGCTCGCATTTTCGAGTTAAGTCAGTGGTTGTAAGATCTTCATCAGTGGGGGTTAAAACACTTTAAACATGACAAAAATCAACTGAACTAGAGATTTAAGATAATTGCAAATGAACTGGTAAATTAATTAGTTAATTAAGTCATAAAAAAGACTACCCGTGGCGCACACAGACAACAGCCCAGACCACAACCCTGTCATACCATCACTAATTACTCTTTCAGACTTTCAGACAACATTTTCCGAGAGCAATGATAATGAGAAATTGTAATCTATTCAATGACTGGTTGGTTAAGACGGATGATGTGCCACAACTTGCTAGGCTTGTTTAGGCGACTGATAAGGACAAACGAAAAAGCTTGACAACAAGAACTCTGCTTCCAAGTCCTTTTCCACAAGTCTTCCTGCACAATTTTTTTGATACACAAGTGAACACCGTTCACCAGTTCTACATTTACAGGCCAATGAGCACAACAAGCATTGTCAGTGTAGCCAGCAATTCAGATGTTGGAAATGGCTATAAAATCTCGTTCAAGTATACATACACACAGAAACAGAGAGTGAACTCGGTGTACTCAATCAATCGACAAGTATTCATTTTCGTAATGACTAATTCCCACAGACTGATCAGTTCGCAAATTAACACGTCTGACCTGAACACTGAACCTGTCTGGGTGTGAATGCTGGCTATGATTACAGGATGCCCACATTCTTTCCAGAAATGATAATGCTGTAAAACGAGGATTAGAACTGAATATCTGGCACAAGTTTCGTCTTTTTTAATTAACACACCCAACATCGCTATTGGGTGTGGCCTTAGACGCTCTCTTACATGTCTTTCCACACCCAACAGTGATGCCACGACTTGGTACTGAACCTCGATACTTTTGAGTGCCAGAATAGGTGGTTGTGATTTTCCAATGACAGGGTTTATATCCACTTTCAGTTATTAAGATATATACGTTCTATACCATAGAGCACCTATAACTTCTATAGGCGGAGCTTTCAGCTCCACCTCAAACTATATGACAACCTTCACCATTTCAGTGCACATGCTCACAAACAAAATTGGTGGTTTTAAGCGACATTCCACCTAATATGCGATGTTTGAGGTACCAAACGTGAGGTTTCTGTGGACTTGAAAGGGTGGACGTCAAAGGCTTTTGCCCTCTGTAGTGAAGAGCAGCAGGTGTTAACATGAATTCTGTCAGTTACCGTCGTGACCAGCTTTCAGGACAGTAAAAAGTCCCACAGACTCCCACAACTTCAATCAAGCAAAAGCTGCTGTCCTCTTCCAAACTACAAACTTTTTAAACATCTACAGAGGGATGAGTGCTATTTAAAACATTGATTCTGGGTACCGTATCCCCTAAAACCCCATTCTTTCAGTACTTTTACAGTACCATCGTACCCAGGAAGTCTGGGGAGCCTAAAATATAAAAGACTAGAATTCAGTCATTAAGGTGATGCTAAAAATACAATTTGTAATCTGAGTCCTTTCACTCTAATGATGAACCGATTCAACAGAGGGCAGTGGTATTAACAGTTGGCTTCAGGAATGATAAGTCTTTTTTTTTCCTATGTACTATGGCGGATGTGGTAGAAGACAATGCAATGTACAGAACACTTCACAGCACCGTGGTATAGGGTTGTAATGGTAAGAGATTTCTCATGGTATGAAACCAGGATATCCCTTTCACAGTATCAAGGCATAAAATTTCCAATTTATAATACTCACTGTACACTGTAAAATTACTCTTACAATCCTACATTGACAATGTTAAACAAAAGTATGAATATGATATAATTTGATTATTTTTATTCATGTATTAATGTAAAGAAAGAATTTTTGTTTTAATAGTTCATTGAGGTAGAACCCTTTTGCACCATTTTGTCTCCAAATGCAACCAATGATTATTTTCATTATGGACTGATCAATTATCAGCCTGACCAATTGTCAGATGCAATATTCAGCATTTTTATGATTATGAAAATCCTTCTTGTGAAGCTGGTTCTCTCTGTCTGTAGTCATCACCCTGTGGTCTGGAGCAATGTCCCGCCCCCGACACCATCTTAGTGGTTACACTTCTTATGTTCTACCCTATCAACACTGAAAGCAACTGCGCACAAAGAAGGGCACAGACTATAAGCAGCTCAGGTTAGTGAGTGGAGATTTGAGTCAAAGGGAGGACAGCAGACACTGCTGAAGTAGTAATAAACATCAGGATCCTCAAACCTAAAGCAACAAAAACAACACAATCCTAAAAACAAGTTCATTTGTCGATGCAAGCAGGCAGGCAGGAGCAGAAGCCACTGCTAACTGCCAAGCTAAAGTAACTATCACATCTTAATAGTGGGCCACTGAGCTAGTGAGACACTAAACAAGGAGAGCTATGAGCACTTGAGCAGAATTAGTGCAAGTTTAAATGCACAGCGGTCAGTCAGCCGCTTGATACTGATCTGACAGGTGATAAACCCCACCACCATTCACAGCTGTGACTGTACAAATGATTCTGCCGACTGATGTATACTTTCTATGAGAGAAATGGGTGGATTTGCTCATCATAAATTGGGCCCAGTAGCCTGATCCTCCCAAAGTCAGTTTAGTTAGGCTTTGTTTTGATGACTATTTAGGCCAGGGACCATGAGCATACTAGTTGCACAAAACAGCCATGTGGCAGGGACTCAGTTTGTCCCCTTATGGGCATATGCCTTGATGCTGCATGTATCCAAGTTGCTGCTCTGCCTGTTTGCTGCACTGAGTTCAAGAGTTGCCATGTCAGCACTGGCCACACAGTGGGACCAATTGTTAAAGGCTGACTGAAAAAAACTTTAGAAATGTGTATTCCATAAAGTGCAATTAGTCTTGTTTACACTGGATAATATCCTTTTCAGGCAATTCTGGATATACAAGTTGTCACTTGTAGGCAAAAACGTTTCAGGAATCAAATAGAAGCAAAATTGATATTTACATTATCCAAGTCAACAGTTGGTTAATTACCATTAAAGTACCAAGTGCTGGTTATAGCTTTGAAAATGTGAGGACAAATCAATATAACAAGTTCCCCATCCGACCCAAATTTAAAGACGATTAGTTGTAGGAGTGGCCAATCAAAGAGAGGCAAGCAGGCAGTTGCATTAGCTTTGAAGCTTTGAATGCAGGCACTAGCCTTGCACTAGCCTGCATTCAAAGCTTGGAAATCCCCTATGAGGGCATATTATTGTACATGTTAGTATATGGCTTTTGCGAATGAGTGTGTTTCTTTCTTTTCTTTTTTTTTGGATACATCAAAGTAGGGATGGGAATACATTTTTAAGCCCACAAATACCTGCCAAAATACCTGTGGCAGGCGACCTGGTGTTATTTGTACGTGCTGACATTGGTTTTAGTCTTTCTACTTTCATAAAGTATACCACTGTGAAATTAGATCAGTTTGGGTTTCAATTATGTTCGTCTCACTCTTTCTATCCATCTCTTAGTTGTGTGATCGTACACTACCTGTTAAAAAAAATGCCTATGAAACAGAGCAAGTGAGTAGTAATTTTTTCTTTCCTGCCTGTAAAAATAGTAACTATAAAAATGCAGAGTGATCGCCGAACAAACACACTTGTTTACCATTTATTTAAAAGGCCAAATGTTCCACCTGGTCAGCAGATAACCGCTTAAAGGTATAAGATCAGTCTTCTGCAATGATACATGTCCAGTCTGAACCAAAGGGCAGTATTTCATTGGGAACAGACCATGCAAATAGAAGACAATAAGTGAATTTGCTGTCAGGGGCAAAGTGTAAAGTATGGGAAGTATCGTCAAGTGGAAAAAAAAGTGTATTTGTTCATAGTGGAACTAAAATTTACAGAGGTTAGCTTCATTAAACACAATTACCAATTCATCATTGTATACATGTGCTTTTAACTGTCCAAGATAGGCTGTACACACTGTAAACACACATGCTTAAGTCAATATGAAGTCCAACAGGGTAAACAAGAAATAGTTTAGTCAGACAAACATTGAAGGATTCTTCTTCTCAAGCTCCAAGAATTACCCAAGACCTTTGGGTGTGACCCTATGACCAGTATAACTACTCCTGTCTTCTGCCACGTAATGCGACAAACAGGGGAACTGAGTGGAACACAGACAGTTCTGAAAGGACATAACATTCAGACTATAAAAACACATGTAAACGTGTTTAGTAAAAAAACTTTCCTACATGATCAGAACCAAAGTTTGTTCAGGCATCAAGTCACTTTCAAGTGTATAGGTAAAGTTAATAATTCTACGATGGCATCTTACATTAAGTACTTAAAACTGAGTGAAGCAAGCAACATATAGCACAATACAGTCAAAAAAAAAAAAAAAAAAGGAAACCAAAATGTAAGCTGGACCAAACCATTTTCACTTGCGGCAGCGTCTTTCATTTTTGTATCTGACTTGATAAACAATAAGAGGTTGCTACTATGTAAAAGAGTCCAGGAGTCCTGTAGCCAGTATTTTTCCTTTGACGTCACTCTGGCAGAAACCTCATCCGAAAAACTAAAGCACAACGAGGATCCCTTATCTCTCATCCACACTTTGGTGAGTCTGCATGGTTTTAGCAGCATTTCCTGTTAACCTTTTTATACTCATTCTGCTCGCAGTCAACCAGACTGCTGTGTTAAACGGTGCCCCACAGTAAGCTACAGGGATAGTTATTTTAACGCCTTAGCCAGATGTGAATGGATGGAAAAGAGCTATGCCATACTACTGTACAGAGAGTTATGATTACAATGTCATAACCTTACATAAAAATACAACTGTAAATTGGCTGTAAAAAAAAAAAAAAAAAAAATCCTTTAAATATCTGATTCTTAGCCTTCATGCCCATGGCTGAGCATTAACGTTGAATAGCACAAGATGTAACTCAGCACAACTGAAAAAACACTTACAGTAAGATTAAATTCCAGAAGAATGGACCTGCAAATAGCAGGACTAAAATAACAATAACAAACTTCACAATGCCATCAATGAGCAAGGTTCCTCTGAGTCTTACTTATGAGAAAAGATGAAACATCAAAAACAAAACAAAAAAAAAAAAAAAAAAAAATCTAGTGGGTGGTGGAAAATACAGATGTATCTTTAAAAAGTTTCTGTCCTGATGCAGCAGAATAAGAGTGGATCTGGAGTCATGCCTGTCCGGTCACATCACTCTCAGGAGGGTTTTTCATAAGAGGCACCCCTCCTCAGGCAAATCCGAGGCCCATCAAAAAATGCGAAGCGACATGTGTCCCCCATCAGTAGCCAAGGGTGCCAACTGTCTGCTTGCTCTAAAAAGGAGGGCACTTGCTCACCAGAGGTAGGGATATAAACACTGCTGTTCAGTTTAAACACACCTCAAAGACAGTCAAATACTGCCTTGAAGTGTCCATTCCAACAACATAACCCATATCTCACAGCTCGCAGCAGATTGAAGTGCATAAATGAACCATCAAATGCTGAGCCCCTGTAGGGTAACAACTCTAATATATCTTACAACCAGTGGATCGTGCAATTTACATTAAATGAGTTATACCACGCGGATGCCTTCAAATGGTGGAGTTTGTTGAGAAATCATTAGTATGGTAGAAAAAGAGGAAACCTCTAGACGCGAAATTAAGACATTTCAGTACATACATCAAGTGATGGATTTGATTTCAGTGAATAAACACTGATATTCTGGTACAATCACCAAGTATGCATTTGGCTATCCGGGATCTGACGTGGGTGCTGGCTACTAACCCGTGGTGGACAGACAGACAGACACTCCGACGGAGGCACGACCGTCCACCATTACGCCTCCATAAAAAGGCTTTTCACGGTTGAGCTAATCTGACAAAGTTCTGAGATCAGTGGCTCATGAATCCACAATCATACCCGTCTAAAGGCTAAGACGAGCGGCCAGCTTCACAATAAACGGTGGCGATGTTGGTTATGGTGCTGATAAACTTTGGTGACCCAACTTTGCCGAAAAAGATTAGCTACCAATTTCCAAATTACCCATCAACAACAACAGGCTATCTAATGCTAACGTTAACTTGGCTTGCCAACAACAACCTGTCCATCTGTCCGGCTACAAAACCAGTGGCTATCTCACGCGAGCTAACAGCCATTAGTGGTTATCAGCGACTGCCCCGATCAAACGACATTCTCTGGACAAATGGATCAAACCCTCGTCTGAAGGTGATGATGTGGATTATGATATTTAGCCTAGATGTCGGTACGCGTCCAAATAGCGATACACGACAGACAATGAAACCGACCCCGTCTCACTGAGCCGCTAGTGTTAACAGGCTAGCTAGCGAGCTAAGTTAGCCTGCTAACGCTAACTCCCTGGACACCCGTCTGCCCAGACAGACAGTCGCTAAATTTATTCACAAATAATCGAGGGCTAATTATGTACAGAGAGAGAATTTTTTTTCCCACGGAGTGTCATCGCTTCGGTATAAGTGAATAAAAAGAGCAACTTACATTATATCTTACTATTAGAGCAACCTCGCACAAGTTTGTGGGGGAAGTTAGTTTCAATATTGCTCGACTTTTTCAGGCGGCTTGTTCCCGGCAGTCAGTGCTCGGTAGGTGTATGTGTGCAGCTGAGCGACACACAAACTGTTACCTTGCACGTTAGCTGCGATCAGGCTATGCTAGCTAGCTTAACTTACGTTAGCTGAGCTAACACCGATTGAGAAACTTCCTTCGTCGTCACAATTTAATTGAAAAAGAAAATACTGGATTAGTTGATATGATGATGAACTACACCAACTTACGGAGTCTAGGAGGAGCTTAACCGAGTTCCCCCGCGATTTTCAGTTGTTTGGTGTCGGTCTTTAGCTGGCTTCGGTGTAAAATCCCGGGGATCCCCTCTCTTCTGTCCGCTGCCACTCCGGTTGCCAGATAATGTAATGAGCCACCACAGGCGGCGTCATGCTGCGTTCATACACACCTCGGAAATGTTAAGTTTCCAACTGCTGAGATAGAGAGAAAAATGTTGCGTTTGGAACAACTAGACGGAAGTACTGCAGAAACAAGGATACTAAAAGCAAGGGCAGGGCAGCTATTGAATGGGAACCCAAACTTCTGCACGAATCCGATTAAAGAGTAAATAATACAGTTTTATTTTATGATAACCGATTGAAAATATAGTCTGATCTTGTGCTGTACTCGCTGGGTTTATGTGACAATGGTGTGTTTGTTCATGTACACTAGGCCCAATCTAAAAACACAAAATAATGGGTTAAAATGATGCTAAGGAGTAAGTAAGCTTGATGAGTTTTTCCCAAACACACTTCTTGCACTCTTTACTCATATATATATATATAATAAACATAATAAAGATGAACAGAAAAGTTATGTATCCAATTGACCTTTTCATTTTAAGTGTTCAGTGTTCAGTTTATACTCTGCAGTCAACATAGTTCACATTTGGTGTTTTTGGTTTTTTTTTTTTTAGAACATTTGGTGTCATGAAAAAACTCACATAATGCACTTTGTTTTGTTTTTTTTACCATGACTGTATGTTAAATGTCATGTAAGTACATCATGTTGGAACGTGTTTACTTTTCAGATACAGTATAGTGTTTGTATTGAGGCCTCCATGTTGCATGTGATTTTTGTGGGTATTATGTACTGTCTTTTACTTGGCTACTTTCTTCATTACTATTGCGTCGAAAGTGACGCAAAACAATAGCCTTCGACCTCGACTGACAGTGCATCATAAGTGAGGAGATAATCTAGTCTTTTTGCTGAATCTGAATGAATGACACTGACAGTACACACAATTCAGCAGATCCACAGAGGAGCCTGAAAGAGCAGCTGCAATATCAGTGGACACAGCACTTCTAAACCTGCCACCTTCCTGAGAGCTTTTGTCCATTTCTGAGGTACATTGTTGTCCTCAGTTTGTAAGCTGGTCAGCCTGCACCCAAAGTTTACCCAGACACACAACGGATCGTGCAACATAACTGGACTGCACAACTCAGTAACCGTGCCAGGCCATTTCTACAGTCACTGTGGTCTGAGGTTATGCTCACTAAATGAAACCCTCACTTTCTTGGCTAATAAAGTCTAATAATTTACACACAGAAACTCAGTTTACCACCTGCTGTCAGTTGGTAGGAGGTTCAAGCCGGGGAGATAACAATGCAAAAGACTAGGGCAGCCTTACAGTGCAACATGCAGGGAGTGTTCTTGAGTTTTATATCTGCTCAAGACCATCGACAGGACCTGCTAGATTTGAAGGCATGTGAGCAGCAGCCCTCTTCCCAATTCTCACTTCTCTACACTATCTGATGGAGTGGGGTAGCTATATACTGGATCATAGTAAAGGTCCTTCTTTGTATTTGTACTGTTAATCCCAGACGATACGTAAAAGGCTGAGTGTAGAGTAGACTTCGTTTACCACAATGCACTTCTGAGTGGTGCAAACAAATGCATTCCCAGTGAGTAAGGAGCAACTCTAATTATTGTCTTGGTCCTATATAGCAATACAAACAAAAGGAGAAGGAGGAGAGGTACAGTTGAGTGAACAGGACAGTTGCTTTAATGCTTTGACAAAGGTGGGATGAGTTGGCCGAGGTCCTGAAGCATAGTGTATGTTAGCAGATCCTGTAGACATGTCCCAGTGGATCA
Source organism: Rachycentron canadum (assembly GCA_038496675.1). Taxonomy (NCBI): domain Eukaryota; kingdom Metazoa; phylum Chordata; class Actinopteri; order Carangiformes; family Rachycentridae; genus Rachycentron; species Rachycentron canadum. The sequence continues at coordinate 16,008,382 of CM076656.1, read as the reverse complement.
AAGCAGATAATGGGTCTGTATCATGGAGTGAAACGTTCTGAACACTCAAAATATGCAAGTGAACTGTTCATTGTTGATAGTTTTTTGACATCATGTAGCGACATTTGACTTACTTTATAAATAGTTTTCAATTCAGTTGTAATTAACCACTGTAAAAGTCATATACTGGGATTATTTTAGTGGTGCGTTTCAGTCACATTTCAGACATTTATATCTGTGAAATGATACAGTTTCTTCTATAGGTGTTCATTTTTGTTTCCAGTGAATGTACAGAAAGTTGATTATATCACAGAAATGGATTCATAAAATTTAAACAAACTCAAGCACCACTTAAGGCTGCTTATAAGAGCTGCTCACCACCAGCTCTTAGTTTAACTGCATCAGTAGTTAGCGACTCGTGCATCTTACAGCCACAGGCATTTACTCAGTTTAGTTCCCATTGGTTTGCATTGTTTGCCATGTCTGGACATCATGAGCGGGATAAATGGCTCAGCTTGGCTTGCTAGCATTTGCAGGCTAGTATGTACTGTGTTTACATAGAGCCAGTCCAAAGAACATAATAAACTTAACATATCTCTTATGCACACAGGCCCTAAACCATCTTAAACATGAGACTCAACACAACTAATTCAATACATTTAACTGTTAAGTCCATCAAGTAAAATGGAAATCAGTTAATTACAAACTTTCAATCATATTTTTATTGGAAAATTATTCAAAACAATGTAAGCATTAAAAACGTAGGCATTGGATAGAATATGGCTAGTACTCAAGCTTAAACTGTGTCCTTACAGAGTGCCTTAAATACCAAGCATTGAGATTTCTACATTGGATAGCTAAAAATACATATCACACTTTACTAAATTGACTTCATAAAAAGTCACTGTACAATAAAGGTTCAACAAGTGGTGAATCTATACAAACATACTGTAAAGAAACCATTTAGTAGATCTATCAAGACAAATTAAAATATAACAAAATAAAATAAATTCACTTTTTGAATATCTGACGATTATTGTAAGCTCCAAAAGTCTTAACGCGATTTGTAAAAATTAATACATCAACAGGGATTCATATATTATGGAACTTCAAAAAAAATACATCAGTTAAATGTGTGTTTTTTGAAGGTATATGGCAAACCTCATAGCCACCAAATGATATATAAAATCCAGAAGTAATTAAACGTTGCTCATTAGCAGACCCAACAGAGGCATCTTCTGGTCAAAAGAAGGACTGCACACAGTTGATTGTGCACTGTCCCAAAATGATGTACAACTGCCAACTGATTATTCTGTGAAAATATATTACAAGAGGTCTCTATTTTTCTAATATGGATTTTGTGCAAAAATTATCTAAGAAGAATTTATTGTTAGAAACCCAGGTCAGAAACTATTGTACAGGGAGTCCACATCAGTAACTTCCATGCATGAAAAGAAAAACAGCATCCATACAAAAAAAAAAGGCAAGATGTAAAATATTTACCAACAGTTACAAAAATATCAACATGAATAAATTAATTTCTTCTACATTTCTTTACTGCCCGCCTACCTAGCCCATTGTTTTTCCAACAAATGGAAAAGAAACTTGTCAAATGTAGAGAAGGATTCTCTATATCAGAGGCAAAGAAGCCCTTTTACAAGTTGCTGCATGTCCTTCGCTACTCTAATCAAGAGTCCAACCCTGCCCCTTTGCCCTGTAAGCATCTGTGCCATCATGGAGGTTGAAATACACGTACAACAGTAGTTGTAATTAAAAATGTAGTAGACGACAATCTGGAAGCAATCTTGAGAAGCTAATAAAGAGAAGGCTCAAAGTATGTCACCTGTTAAAATCCTCTCAAACCTTGGCTACAGTGGTCTGATAGCAGGTTGTTAGGCATAAGTCTGTTGCTTGTGATAATGTACCAGCTACTGTGATATGCTAGACAGACGGTTCCTCATAGCAGGCTTGCGAGGCTGGTGGTGGGGCCGTTCTGGGCTTGGATCTGGACAGGAGGAGGGCCATCAGTCCACTGGAAAACAGAGAAATACTGTTACCACAGCACTACAGCACGTAGTCACAGAAAACAGACACAACCCAATGAAGTCTAAATATATGGATCCAACATGGCAGAGTGAGAAGAGATAATTTTAATGTTTGAAAACATTTTAATCTGTGACATACACTAATGAGGTTATGCTCAGGGAGGCTACAAGCAGCGATGTGGTCCTGCAGCAGCTGCTGGGAGAAGTTCTGGTGCATCTGGGCTGCTTCATGGGCGTCCATAGTGTTCCCAAGGGCCTTGTTCAAGTCTGCAATCATAACACATGGTCAAAATCTACCTGGGACCACAGCTTGTATCTTGAGAATAGCAATTTTGTGCTTCAATGTGAGGGCAAAGCCAAGTACTCTCACAGTAAAAGGTCCAAAGTTTGTGCTTTCAGTCGTATGTTTACAAGTGACAAACCTAGGAGCATAAATAAAAGGTAAGGGAGGAGGTGGTTGTGTACCTTTCAACAGTGCTGAAGACCAGAGCTGAACAGACATGTCAGGGATCTTGCTGGCCAGTTGCATGGCAGGTACAACCATGTTGTTACTTTCCTTAAGGAGAAGAGGGAAACTTATCAAACAGCAGAAAAAACGGAAACAGCAAAGATGGAGACCCTTACTGTGTGCGTGTTGCTTTACACAGAACCCCACGAGGTAAAATGTTTGCAGCTCAGTGTTTCTGTCAGTCATTTTTGCTCTGACATTTTTCATGTACATAAGAATCAAAAGGCTTATTTTACGTGTTTCACCTATAGTACTTTTTTCACCTCAACTGTTGGCGAGCCAACACCAATTTCTAGATGATTCACTTCCCCTAAGTCGGCCTCGTTTTCCCCTGCTGCTGCTCAACTTCCACTCATTTTATTATTTTTTTTAAATTTAGCTGTTTCTGAGCTCACCCACAGATGCAGATTAACTGTAAAAGCTAGCTAGTTCATTGTGATTTATTATAAAAAGCGATTATATGGACAGTGCCACAAAACAGAATAATTTATCAGTGTACAGTGCTTCTATTTCGGGCAGAATGTATAAATGGCTTTATAAATGAGGCCCTAGTCGCACATCAGGAGGGTAAACAAGATCAAATTGGATAACTAGAGTATTCTGTCTTAGCTTATTACCTGTCACATTAACAAGATAAGGAAAAATGTTCTGCTTTGGTGACATGGTCGTGATAACACCTGAATATCAAATTAGCTTTACTGCAAACATGAGCCTCATTTGTCATGTGGTTAGTCTTACTCTGTGGTTGCCCAGTACGTAGAAGATGTGGCCCAGCAGGACCAGAGAGCAGGCAGTCAGTCTGTTCAGATCCTCAGCATTAGACATTTTCAGAGTTTCCCTCAGGAAACGTCTGCAAAAATAAAAAAAAATAAAATAAATTATATATATATATATAAATATGCATGAGTGGAGGGTGGACATGTAGGTGTGTTTAAATGAGGTCATTAAAATTTTGTCATACTTGGCCTCGTTGTAGCGTCCTTGAAAGAAAGACAGGAGTCCCCTGATGTAGAAGGCTGCAGCACGGAGGCAGTGGGAGCTGAATCAAACACAAAGAGCAAGTTGTTTTAACAAAAAACCTATTGTCTTGTGCTACATATACACATTTAAAAAAAAAAAAAAAAAAACTCTCATGCTTCTTACCTTACTGGGAAGTTGTGGTCTGGGTTTATTCTCTCCAGGAGGCTATACAGCTGAAGAACAAACACAAAGGAATGTTTAAACAGTTATTACTTAGTTTTACAGGGTTGCCTCCACTTATATTCCCTTTATTTCAGAATAAGAGTGTGCCTTTATCCAAGGTTACTTCAAACCCAATGTGTTTTCTTCAAGATAAAAATCACTTAAATTTCCTTATCAAAGCACATAAGTGGTCTCTGGTGGACAAACTATGTAATAGCAACACTGTTTTCAGATAAAAAAAAAAAAAAAAGAATATTTGAAATGTCTGTCTGCAATTTCTTGTTACTCAGATACCAATACCAATAGATAGACCAGTGGCTATATATCTGTGATAAACCATTCACCATGTTGATGTATTGGTCAGGCTCAACAAAAAAAAAAAAAAAAAAAGTGAACCACAAACTTAATATATTGTACTCTGGAAGCCATTGACTGCACAACACTGTTTTAATTTTCAGATGTGAACCAGTATTACTTTACTGACCTCCTGGTGTCGATTTCCTTCCCTTATGTAGACACTTGCCAAGTTGGTTACAATGTATGTCCACAGTTCCTGGTGTGTAGTGAGCTGGAATACATAAAACAGAAGAGAGCAGAAGAAGAGGAGCATAAATGAGAAGGAGGACGATAATAATGGTGACAGTTTCAGAAGAGATGCACCAAAAATCACCATATACTTACCCGCAAAGCTGTAGTGAACTGCGCCTCTGCATTGTCCATACAGTTCACTGAGATACAGTACAGACCCTGGGATATAACAAGAGCAGGAGGAAAGACATCATTTAGATGAACTCAGATGAAGTCAATATCTGTGTTTTGGTATTCCTGACACATCTACTCAAGTTCTGATTTACCATTAGTTAAAATAATTCTAATTTCAATGTTTAGTTATAGTTCATTTCCAATTTGGCTCTTTAGATTGTTCTATATTTCTAAAATGGAACATTTTACTTCAGGTTTTTGCACATTTTATTTAATTCTCAATTCATATAAATAGACACACAATACTTAATGCTTGTTAATCAATCCAATGGAAATGTAATAATTATTTGTGTTGTTTCTGACAACCACACAGAGTTGTACAAATAAATCTGGAAGAGGGTTTTGGTTTAAAATACTCACTAAAAGCGTGTGAAGCTGAGCAGCATGGTTGGTGAATAACCTGGGGGACTGTTGGCACAGCTGACACACCTGTGAGATCTGGACAGACAGAACAGAGAGCCAGTGTTCACTTTCGCATGATTAAAGCAAATTCGAGCATTTTTTGAGACGTTACTGAACTGCTGGATTTGCTGGACTGTATCTCTGCCACAAACTGAATACAAAATCCAATAACCGACCACCAAAACAGAAACAATATACCTCTTGTAATGCAGTGGCCTTGTGGCCCGTGACGAGTCGACACATTATGATGTGCTCCAGTAGAATGACTTGAAAGGTAGAGAGGATGGGGCTGCAGTCCAACACTGAAACGTGTAGACAAAATATTAAAAAATGTACACAAAGAAGTGGTGAAGATGTGTTTTATAATTACTTATTATTTAGTCATTCATTAACATTTTAACATTTTAACATTAACATTAACATTAAGAAATGCACAAGAACAAGTGGGATAACTCACTTTTTAGTTTCTCTAGTTGCATAAGAGCCTTGTCTGTGTACTTCTGGGCTTTTTCCAGATAGCCAGCTTGCATGGAGTGCATGACTGTTACCTGAAAAGTGACAAGAAAAAGTGCACATTTAACACTGCAAACCACTTCCTACTAAACTGCATGTTACAAACACTTTTATAAGCCCTACAGTGTAAATACCTAGCTTATGATTTTGCAAGTGAGAGGCGGGCTGTTGTTTAAAGGGGTTATATGTACATTCTCTGTCGCTGAAGGTGGTTGATTGCCAAGAGCTACAGCCATTATTGTGTTTATGAGAGGTTATATTACATCCTCTGAGCAGCACTGCTACTTCAGGGCAGACTGGGTTCAGACAGTGACTTTGCGTGTCTGAAAGTGACGAGACAGGCCAGCAGGGGCTGGGCTAGTTAACTAATTTCAGTAGAAGAAAACAAATGATATACATAAAAGCAAAACAAGAGGTTTGCGTTCCACTGCTAAAGACAGCTTTTGTCGAGTAAAGGAATAAAGCATTGCAATATTTCCTAATAATAAAAAGAGCCTCTACAAGTGCATCACACATTAACGTTTGATTGTTGGTTTTCTATTTGTTGCAAACAACAATAAAGATTGGTGCGTTACTGATATTAAAAAAAAAAAAAAAATTGCAGTATGATCACAACCGACACTGAGGTAAAAATCTAGCCATGATAGCCTTGATGCTTCTTTAGGAGTATATAATTTCTAATGTCATATGTGGCACAGAGAGAGAGAAGTGGCAGTACCAAATAGACGAGGACACACATGTGCTCCTTGGGCAGCCAGTGGAAGAGGTCAGCTGGGTTGCTGGGCAGAATCTCATCATCATGGAGTGTAGAGATGGTCTGGATACACTGCTGTAGCTGCTTCAGACACGGTTTCACACTCTTCACCTGGTGACACAGACACAAACACTTTTTTTAAACCTCCTGGAAGCTTTTCATAGATGAACATCCTCTCGATTTCCCTATTATCAATATAGGCATGCACACTGGTCCCCATATGTTAATGAATAGCGTGTCATTTGAAAACGTTCAATTTTATCCTCCTTTTCTCTAACTCTTCCAGACTGGATTTCCTACCTGTCCAGCATCCAGGTAGTGTGTGACCTGTAGGACCAAGAAAAAGACCCTGAGGGACTCCTTCTGGATTGGGTTTCCCTGCCAGTTTTCTACAATAGTTCCACACAGTGTGAGGAGAGGATGCACCTCCCCGAGCTTCCTCTCCATTAGCAGCAACTAAAAAAGAAAAAGAAATATCACCACCATCAACATTTACGCAAGTTAATGTTGCATATGTTATTTTAACTTATATAGTGGCATTATTACTGTTGTATATGTATATTATTGTTGTACAAACATTCATATAAAAAGCAAAGATATTATACTTTGCTGGAATAAAAATCTTTAATACTATTATACTAGCACATATAAAGTGAAGTATAACAGTGGACTTACCATTCCTTTACTAAGGAGAAACAACGCCCTACAAAAAAAGCAAAAACATCAGGTCAGTTTTTCCCCCCCCTCATGTTAAAATGTAAGTACTAAAAGCTGGTGAAGTGTGTCTATCATCTAAGTTTTAAGAGCAACATTTGCTGCAAAAAATGAGACTAGCTTATTGTCCATGCAATGCAAAAATCACTGATGTTTTGTGTATGTGATTTATTGGAACCCACAATTAAAAGACAGAGTGAGTAAAATGTAGCTTTATCTACATGTTAAAAATGTTAGCTAAACAAAATTTAGATCTGATTTGATAAATGTGCGTGATGTTTCGGGTATTGTGTGACAATTGCACTTCTGTAGTGGTATACTGGGATTAAGAAGTCTGTGATGTAATGGACTTGTTTTCCAAGAATTTCATAGTCCACTTCCCCCATCTGGTTTGAGATAATCTTTTAAAATACCAAACATGGAAATAGAGATAGAGGCACAGTCAGACTGAAAAAAAATCAAATTACTGATACTTCTATTTGGGCTTCTAGAAAAGTTTTTGTGTGCTCTAGATTAACGTTGACATTAGACAAAATTGGAGGTGTTTTCTACTTACCTCTAAAAGCCTTAGATACAATCAGCAGTGAATTGAGTGACATTTACCTGGTATATTCTGAGCCCACCACTCGGGCGTACTCAGCTCCAACCCCAAGGAGGTCACACGCTGACACCAAATCTTTCTCCAGTGTATGAAGTTGCTGAAAGTGACAATGGCATCGAACATTGGTGTCATCACTTGGTACTCGTTTATTGTTTGGACACAAAATAAAAAAATATATATATATATACAAAGTGAAAGTGGGAGCAAACTGAGAACAGGTTATTTACTATATTTTAAATGAAGGCTGCGGTGGCTTTGCACTCATTTAAGCTGAAACACTCCTGGATCATCACTGGGGAAATATTTGAATGAGTGAAACATTATGTCATCCGGACAGAGGCACATCCAGGCTCATACATACCGCCAACTGGAACAACAATCTGCAGTGCCAATATGGTGTTTGTTGTGAAATCTGGATGGCCTTACGCAGTAGGGGTTTTGCAGAGTCCACCAAATTCTACAGGAAAAAAAAACGAGTTAATAATCAATAACAAACAACTATGTTCAGCCAACACCGTGAAACCTCCAGTCGACATCACTTAATGGTAAGAAGTGATGACTGTGTGAAGCTAAGCTAACATCACCTAAACCTTGCGGAAATAGTTCGTTATTGTTTCTTAAAAATGGGGTTTACCTGTTGGCAGAAGAGCTCTGACAAAATGCTGGCAGCTTCAAATTTGACATCTTCAAACTGCGGGACTTGTTGCGATATAAACCACTGCAAAACAAAAGGTAGAAAATGTTAGCGGCGTCATAGCAGTGTTTGCAACCTTTGAGTACCAGTAATAATCCCATACAGCGGCTTATTTGATTTACACCGGAGAAGGAACGAAAGCGGCCGACTCGGGGCGAGTAGCAAACCACCGAGCTGGTGAATAAAATAACAACGAATTGTAAATTAACTTCTCCCCAAATGTAGCTTTCCTGAATGAACTGCTATTTAAAGACTTCCGTCGTTCGCCTGTCGGTGCCTGCGGCCTACAACCGTCCCCGTCTCCGCCGCATCCCCGCTCTTTCCCATAGCAAACGTCCCTCACCGCTTTCTCCAGGTGGTTGCGGGCCAGCTCGCTGTTCTTGGTGTGGTGGTAGAGGACCGAGCCCAGCTGAAGATGTGTCCGGGCCTCGATCCGCTGCGGAGGCTTGAACTGAAACACGGCCTGGAGACAGTGCACACAGAGTCGGATTTTGGGCGGACTGGAGGTTCGGAAATGCTCCGCAAAGCCGAGTAGGGCGAGGTACCAGCGCTCCGGGGCCTCTACGTTTGACGCCATTTTCCCCACAACAACAAGTTTTTCAGCGCTATAGCCAGACTCCCGGGTTGCCAGGTCCGGTCAGTCAGGTAAAGCGCTCAGTCAAAGCATATAAAGACCCAAACAAATTCCTTTTGTTTGTTTTTCTTCTTTCTTTCTGTCTTTTTTTAAAATATATTAAAGCATGCCTAAAAAATGTTATGAGGTTATAATAAACTAATGAATCAGTTTAGTTATTTGACAGGGACAATGTCCATTAATTACATTATTTGAAAATATGCCACAGTTAGCCAAAGGGCTCATTTTCATCTGTTGTCCCAGAGCACACATAAAATATAAATCATCAAGTTAGAATCAAGTTAGAATTTTTGTAAAAAAAAAAAAAAAGTGAATATATTTCATCTTGGGCTGCAGTAATTTTAGTGTGAGGCACTTGCGCTGTGAGTAATTTATGTTTCATGCAACACATACAATGACCCAATATTAGCAGAGCTGCAGATGACCATGTGGACTACAGTAGGTCATCCATTAAATCAACATTAAAAGGTTAATGTACAGTTACAGTTATTTAGCAGTCTGAGAGGGATTGTTATTCAAATTAATTATTTTACTTAATCAAATGCTTGAGCAATTAGTCAGCAAGAGAACTTCAGTTGACGGAAAATAAATCAACAACAATTTTGATATCGGCTAAGTATTTTAATTATTTATCAAGTAAAAATGCCAACCATCTTAATTCTAACCTCTCAAGTGTGATGGTTTGCTGCTCTTCTCTGCTTTATATGATTGTATTGTATGATTGATTGGTTATTGGGGGAAAAAAACTATTTAAAACTGAAACTAAAACACAAGATTTTACATTAATGAGGGGTCTTGAGAGAGCTCAGAAAACAAAAAGTTGTTTTGTACAGTTTTGTGTTAACATATCTTGTCTCCACCAAAACTTAATTTTGTATTTTTACAATGTGGAACTGATTGAAGTCCTACACAAAAACACATAAAAAGGAATGATGAGTAATACTGAAACTTTTAGTAGTTTTATTTTACCATGCATGCATGCGATTGTTTTACATACATTTAATCTTTATAATGAATTTATTATTTATTAGAAATACAATGAAAACATATATTGGTTTATATGTAGTTTATACACATTTATATGTACTAAAAAACCTCAAATAATATATGCAAGTAGGTGATAGCTATAATTATTTTTGGTGGAAATGTGCTCTAAATGAAAGTTCTGTATGCAAGTAAAAGTGTTAAAAGATTGGCAATGGTTTGAAAAACGTAAATAGAGTTCAAGCTTTACATGGTCAACAAACCTGGCAACCCAATGTTGTAGATAAACACGCGAGATTTTGTTCGACCAACGGGATTACCACTTGGGTATTGTAGTCCAAAATACAAAACACAGTGCCCCAGTTACTTGAAGACCTTGAAAAGCCAAAACAATCCTGCCCGCACAACAAGGCTACGGCCCCACGCCGAGTCTCCCGGAAGTCGTCGTCGTCTATAAATAAACAACACGCTCAGCTGCAGCTCGACACCTGTCCTTCACAATCATCCCCACGGACGTCTACGGCGTGAAAGGACGTGCGGGACACGCAGCGACCGACTGACGAGCCCCCAGCGAGCAAACGAGAAGTGCGTGCAGGAATCTGCGGGGCAGGCTGCTGACTGACAACGCACCGAGGAGCTGTAAACACAAACAACATTTCAACACAAGCCAAGGTAACAACATGCGCCAGTTAATCATTGCACCGCTGCAATTAACCACAATAACGACGCTCTGGCCTGATTATTTACTATTTGCATAACTGTCAATCGCAGTTTATTTATTTGAGGTGTGGTCACTAAGTTATTATCTGCCTCCACACGGGGAAGTGAAATGAGTCGCATTATTGTTAACGGTGTATTTTTTTTTTTTTTTTTTTTTTGGATCGATTGATCTGTATTGCAATGCAATACCCTGTTTACAAGCCACGAGCGTGCGTGTGATCACGTACTCCTTCTTATGCTAGAGACGCTTCGGGTCGTTATTTTCACTGAAGTATATATAGATTTTTTTTCTTATCTGTTGTTGTTGTTGTTGTGTTTTTTTTTTTTTTTTTTTAATCATTTAACAGCCACATATTTCCCCATTTATTGTCATTCACAGTGTGTTTTCCTGAATGAGTGGCTGAGTGTCCAACAGCCTCGGCGTTCAGTGAAGGGCACATATGGCCCACCGTGTGCACGACCACCAGAGCCGTCTCCCTGTGGCCCAAGCCACGGTGCTGGCTCTGCCGCCCTCCAGCCAAGCAAAGGCAAGCATTGTCTCTCTGAGTGACTTATTGAAAGAGTCCAGATGCCACCTGTTTTTACATGTCAGAGCATGTTGGGCATGACCTGCAACTCAAGTTGCTGCGTTACTACATTCTTTCTTACCCCCTTTACAAAAGCTTAAGTATGAGATTGAGGCAGAAGTCATGGACCAGAGAGTAGTAAAACCAGGTCAGTCTATTAGTTTACTGTTTTGAGGCTGTGTGCATTAACTCTGTATATTAAAAGAGAACACAAAGTCCTGTTAAAAGGCACCATTTGAGATATTGCTTGTCTCCCCCCGATTTTCTTTAAGATCATTTATGAAACGAAGCAGAGTGTGTGACTGTCACGCTCTTCTCTGTGGCCCAGGGCTGTTGTTGTGACATGCAGAAGAGCTTTCCTGGTACTATACATACTTTAGAAGGACATGCCTCTCCCAGTACGTTGCTGTAAATAGCAGGGAGGTGCCTGCTAATCTAAAGCTGGCCTTAGTTTAGCACTGAATGATAATAATCCTGATCCATGTTTACTGTAGTTTATATGTTTAATTTACATGTATTTAACATATTAGACATACATTTCTAAACAATTTTTCATAACCCTGAAATCCATTTTAAGATATGAGCAGTGTGTAAATAATACCAGACAATAAAGTTGGCAGCAGTTGACCTCAAACAATATATGCATGTAGGTGATAGTTATAGTTAAATGATTTAAAGAATGAATTATTTATGCAAATGAATGAAATCCTCCACGTGTCTTCTATCCTGGTTGAAATTGCGAAACAAACAAGTTGCCAAAAGCTCTTCTTATCAGTGACATTGTTTATTGGGTTCAACTGTCCCTTCCAGCTGAACGAGAGAATGTGCACGCACACACACACACACACACACACACACACACACACACACACACACACAGGTCGGTGTTATCTCTTGTGATTTTGTCACAGGCGTTAAATCCATGTGCAGGTTTTGATGTTTTGCTTTGTTGCTGTTCACGGTTGATATTGCCCAGTAAGTCACGGATAAACATACATGACGTGTGTCGTAGGAGACGACTGTGGCCACCGTAAGGTCACGAACACTTCTAGTCGTGTGGCAAAATGTCTCTTGATGCAATGTAAACATGTCTGTGTGTACAAACAGGACTTGAGGCCCAGATGGACGGCTCTGGACTCCCTGCTGTGTGGCGCGTTTGCTGGAGCTGTGGCCAAAACGGTCATTGCGCCTCTGGATCGCACCAAGATCATTTTCCAAGGCAAGAACAACCCTAAAACTAGCTTTTCAAATGTAGAATACACAGATAGGATGTATGTTTGGTTTTTTTTTATGTTGTTGTTTTTGCACAGAAAATCAAACCACTGTTTTTCTGTTTGTACCAGAGTTTTCACTGACTTTTGTAACAGTTCTTAAGTAATTGCTAATCCTCTTAGTAGATGTTTAGCCTACATGTGAGAGTGTGTTGTTTAACCCAGAGATTCACTGCGTGTTGTTGTTTCAGTGTCCTCCAACAGATTCTCAGCTAAGGTGAGTTCAGTGGTTTATCCTATCAGAAAATCCATCACTGATTCATTCTATATTGAAGTTATTGTGAGAATATAATGATTGGCTGCACAAAAGAATGTATTAATGCTGCAACAATAAAAAATTTAACCAATGTCAGAAATCATTTTAACTTTTAGCAAGTATAAATACCAAAACAGCTTCTCACATTTGAATTTACACTTTCCTTTTAACAATTATAAATTAATCACAAGAAAAACAATTAATAGATATAAATTGATCATTTTAAGTTTTTTTTTTTTTGCCAACACAATAACTTTTGTCATTGTTTTACACATTTAATATGCAATTGTGCACTTAATTAATAAGTGTGAAGTGTGTGGACTCCTGATCATAACCACATCCTGTGCTCGATACACTGTACCCAGGAGGCTTTCAGGCTCATTTACTGTACGTACTTGAAGGATGGGCTGCTCAGTCTGTGGAGGGGAAACTCTGCCACCATGGTGAGGGTCATGCCCTATGCTGCCATCCAGTTCTGCTCCCACGAGCAGTACAAAAAACTACTGGGGAGCCACTTCGGCTACCAGGGAAAGTGAGTAAAGTATTTGTATTTTTCTGCAGGAATGATTTAATTGAGATATGTGTTTTTATTCATAAAAACATCACAGAGAGGTTTCCAGTCTTTGCCAGGCTCAGTTTGGATACAATTGGATACATTTCCTTGAAACTCCCCCCAGACATTCATGTTCCCTGGAGGATAAATTGTAATAAGTTTGATGCTTTTCATTGAGGTTAAAATGACATTTGGGGTAATACTTTGGTTTATTAGCAAATACCTGCAAAGCTAATGTCATTCTTATTATTCCCAACATACTTTGTGTTTAGTGCTAATTCTAACACACTGCTAGCATTGTCATTGTCATTGACTGTACACTGCACAAATGCCCCAACAGACTTAAGTAAAGCTTTATTTTCCTTGAATAGCCTTTAACTAAAAGTTGTGTGTGAGCAAAAAGTTTCTGTCACTTATGACAATGGTTGTTTGTTTCAGAGCGCTGCCTCCGTTCCCACGTTTTCTGGCTGGTTCACTGGCCGGCACAACTGCTGCTATGCTTACCTACCCTTTGGACATGGTGCGAGCCCGAATGGCCGTCACCGCCAGAGAAATGTAAGCTTCTATCCCCCGATCCATCCCCGTAATATAAATGGACCAATGCAATGCATAGCGGTCTCTAAATGTCTCACAATACCATGTTGTATTACCACCATCGATGTCAGATGAAATAGGACACTGTGCCCTTTATTTGTAACGTTTGCCTTGTTCTATTTTAGCCACTGCCTCATTTATATGGTATAACAAACACAATACTCAATTTGAGCATCAAAATGTTTTTTTGTTTTTTTTTCTTTTCAATTACAGGCAGCCAGTCCATAAATTAGCTTTAGCTAAAGCTAGCTGTAATTGCACTCCAGTTTGCCCTAACTACAATAACTGAAGTGTAGTTTGGGTTTTATGTTTGTTTTGTAGTTCCTGAAAATGTTGACACATTGTTGGCAAATGAAAATAAAATTTCTGGGATAATAATTTAGATATCAATAAATAGATGTCAAAAAGTTTCTGCTTTTTGGTAGTGCACCCAGTGGTAAATGGTTTTAACAATATCTTTGTGTTGTCTGATGCTTCGTTTCCCAACAGGTACAGCAACATCATGCACGTTTTTGTGCGCATCTCCCAAGAGGAAGGTGTGCGGACTCTTTATAGAGGTTTCACCCCCACCATTCTGGGTGTCATCCCATACGCAGGGATCACATTCTTTACATATGAGACCCTCAAGAAGCTACACACAGGTAACCAACAATAAGACAGAAATTCATTTCAGTAAAGTAAGTAAAATTTTATATATTTAGCTAAATATATTGAACATGTTAAATGTTGAACTCTATCTGTCTTTCTCTCATTGTAGAAAAAACTAAGCGATCCCAACCATACCCTTATGAGCGCTTGGCCTTTGGTGCCTGTGCAGGCCTGATTGGACAGTCTGCCTCGTACCCTCTGGACGTGGTACGTAGGCGCATGCAGACAGCCGGGGTTACCGGCTCATCCTACGGCACAATTCTGGGGACCATGCGTGAGATTGTGACAAAGGAGGGAGTTGTACATGGACTATATAAAGGCCTGAGCATGAACTGGGTTAAAGGGCCCATTGCTGTGGGAATTAGCTTCACCACATTTGACATCACGCACAGCCTTCTGCTCAAAGTGCATCAGATGGGCTACTTCACCCACTGAATCAGTTAGGAGAGAGAGAGAGAGGGGACACAAAAAGCACAGATGAGACTTGCATGAGGGAGGTGCTCAAGTCTGTCAAATGGCAATAATAAGTCTGCACTCAGTGCAGGGCTGCCCTGCTGCACTCTCCTGTTGCCTTCAGACAGAGGAGTGGATAAGAGTAGACAGGAGACCTGTTGTGCACACAGAAACACAGAATGCACCTTCGGCTGAGTGAAGAGACAGTGTGTCTCTAAAGTGTCTCTAAATATTTGTTCACACAATCACAACTTTGGTTTGAAATCATGGTACCATCATGGTGACTAAAGTGACGGTGGAACAGTGGATGGAGACTGTTTTGTTTGTGATAAATGAATATGGATGTTTGTGTTGAAAATTTAATGCTTGCACTTTACAATACACTTACAATGTCTCTTTCAACTTAATCATGTATCAACGCAGAGAATTCTGGTTTCAATCAGTTGTGTTACTTTGATTGTGAATTTTATTTTTTATCACATTACATTTTTTCTTTTTGATTATTTTAAATAGCCTGATGTATGATTTTGTACCCAGTAACAAAAGGGGTGATTATGCAATATGTTTAAGTTTAAATTTTTATTATGGTGCCAATGTGGATTTAACTGAAATTGATTGAACAAATGATTGTAGGAGGGTGATCATGTCAGCAGGACTGCACAGTTTCACTGTCCACCCAGCACTGCAGTAGTCAGGTATAGTGATATAATGGCTAATATGTGGAGGTTAATCAAAGATGAAAGATATATATATATATTACAGATTTGGGTTTATATACATATTATTGGGCTTTCATTTTAATGCATATTCTGCCACTGTTTTTAATTGTTTGTAAGGCACATAAAATATCTAAATATGCCAAAGCATTGATCTCCGTTATAATATTCATGTTATAAGTAAACAATAATCACACGTTAACTGTTGTACATTTCAAAATACAGTATTTCCAAAGATGTACGTTTCCAGTTGTCTCAAACTAAACTTGATCATGCAATAAAGTGTCCATATGAAACACTGAGCAACGAGTCCTTTTGTCCACTTGGCGGCGCCATGTGATAAGCAAAGGTACTTGCAGCATCCGAGACATTAAAGAGCAAGATGTCAAACTGAAATTTTGGGAATTTATATAGTTACAATAGTTTGGACACACAACAATCTTGTGCCTTTAATTATACAATTACAGAGTTTTAAAAATATTGCTGAAAAACAATCGTGTCAATGACAATACTACAACATCACCAAGGTTTAGAGAACCTGGGTTTTGCACCTGAAAGAACTGCAGCTGGACTTAAGGTTTAATTCAATAACATCCACAGTGTGAGTTACACGTTCAAAGCCTCAGTTTGATTAATAATTTCTGACCTGTGTGTGTGTGTGCGCGTGCGCGTGTGTTACACCACGTGTCCCTTATTTTACAGTAGGTGGCAGCCTTGAGTAGCTGTTCCTGTCTGTACCACTGGGACCATTATGGGGGTTAGTTAGGCTCTGATCACCTCATGGCCTGAACTTGACCTGCCCTCTGCTCACTGAAACACTTTCACTCTCATTTTACTCATGTGTTTTTGCATATGCATTCAAGCCTTCTGTGTAAAAATTTGTCACTTTTTGAATGGTGCAAATGCTTTTTTTTTTTTTAAAGTGTAGTTATATGAAAATGAACAAAACTATATGAAAATGAAAAGTAGTGAATTCATACTGCAAAACACAGCATTGACTAATAGGTCAGTAAAACAAAGGGTAAAAGATTTTTGTGTATATTAGATATTATGAGAAAATGATGATGGTAGTAGTAGTTGAAAGAATTATGATAGAAATCAAGAAAATTGGGATTGGGATTACAAATATATCTTATATCGTTTTCAATTAGCGTTATTTAACTATAAAGTGACTGTTAAGAGAAGCAAAAACATCTAGTTGCACAACTAAATTAGCAAGAAATTAATAGCTATTATATTGGAGATTTTAAAAAAGGAATTTATTTTTTAATAATACATTAATTGAAAATTTTAACCACACACTTTGTCTACATTTAAGCCTTAAACTGCTTTGTTTATATTTCCATTAAACAGACTGAACAAGACTGAGAAAGTCAGTCTTGATCCTAATGCCACATTTTGTTGATTTATCACACATTACTTTATACTGCATGAATATACGGGTTTTTTTTGTTTTGTTTTGTTTTACATTTATTACTGACTGATTATTGTTTCACTAATAATAATAAATAAGATATTGGACTATGGTGTGCTGCATTCAAAGGTAGTGATTTTTTTTTCTGTTCTCGCCCTGTTTTGCTGCACTGGTTCATGCGCATGAGCTGTGATTAAGGCTGAATAGGTGAGTGTGTGCCCAGTCTGTCGCATTGGTGATAACATCATTCACCAGCTGAAACCGCCTTTCCCTCTTTACCAGCCACTGAGTGTCGTCTCCTGAACTTCACATCCAAGCGGCTAGATGGAGGGACCGTGCCCTCCTTCCATCTGCCCATCCCTCTGTCTCACATCCTCTCTGCCTATGTGACCTTGACAGTGAATTATGGGATATCCTGCCACCCTACAGTGTGCAGCCACCCAGCCTGGTATTGCAACAATCGAAACAATACCACTGGGTGGATAACATGGTCGGAGGGCGGGTGCCTGAGAAAAGCAGGAGGAGTAGGTGGAGGAGGTGGAGGAGGAGGAAGAGGAGGAGGAGGAGGGGTGGAAAGATACTTCTTGAAGGCGCCGTTGCCATAGGTAACCTGGATCTGTGCCAGGAGAGGGGAGTGAACAATTTGCATGTATTCAAATCTCGCATGAATAATTCACTTTGAAGCCCCTGCTGGAGCGCCTGCAGACAATAGCTGTTCACACACACACACACACATACATGTACACACAGTATATGGGCGAAAATGCACACAAACCCAGGCTGATCCTGTGTGAGAAAGGTGAGGAGGTTAAATTGGGAGGCACACAGGAATAAAACCTTTTTCAGCAGTAAGTCAGCCTTGGATGCGTTGAGACAGTTGCTGCAACTGTAATATCATCCTGCACGTATTTCAGAGCACTTAAAAACTGCTCTGCTCTGGTTGGACGAGGGCCCCTCTCTACCCAAAACACAACAGATGGCACATAACCAGGCATAGAGGCTGTTTAGCTTTGAGCTAATACTGTAGATGTCACAACGCAGGCAGGTTTAGGAGGGAATGTATGGTAAACATATGCATATACACATGTGCAGACCCCTTGTGGTGCTGTGGGATTACAGTTCAAAAGGCTTGTTCAGAGTTGGCTTCTCCAGCACCTGCCCCTTATGGCAGCTTTCATAAATTCAGCAGCATTAAAATGCCTTGAGAGACGTTTTATCTAACATAAACGGGCCTGTAAATGTTTCCCAGTAAATGTCCCTTAAAAAAAAAAAAAAAGCAGAGAAATGAGTGAGAAAATATCAAATCATGGTGCTGTGGCTATAAAACAGCAGCTATAATTTCACATACATGCAGATTTTTACAAGTTCTATAGGGATGTCATCCTGCGAGCTCCCCTCTCCCTGTAGCTGAGTCTTGTTAATTTTATAAGATCCAGCATATTGCCACTTATCGGCTGGCAGTGTTGTAAAAGCTCCGGGGTCAGTGCATTACCGAGCTGCTGGGCTCCACTCTTCCATTAGAGGGAGTGTTCAGGCTGCGTTGGCCTTCACTCAATCAAATACTGGCTCCTAACTGCGGCTCCAAGTGCAGATGAGGGGGCACAAACACACACATTTTCACACTTATACACACACACACACACACACACACACACACACACACAAATAGAGACTCCTTCAATGCCTAGTTGTGAAACTGTAGTACGCATAAATCTGAGCACACAAATCTGGTCACCCACACACACACACACGCACACACACAGAGCATATGCATGTTACCTCTCCTCACTGTTGGAGGGCAGAGGAGGGGTGGGGTGGCACATTAATTTGCATGGAGTGGTTGCATTTTAAGGGAGTAAATGTATAGGTGTATGTGCTTGTGCTGCAGCTGACATTTTGACCACTTGGCATTTGAACAGATTTAACACTAAATGAGTTGTAGCCCCCCCCCGTCTCTGGATCAGGTGACACACACATGAGAGGTGAGCAGTGGAGACGACTGCAGCAGGAAGAAGTAGGAATAAGGCAGTGCATCTGATTTAATGGAGGAGCCAAGATAGGAAATTTAAATAGAATTTGTGTTTGTTGAAACGCACAAACCGTAATTATTTTTTGAGGGCTTTTATGACGGTGTCAATGTGGATTTAACTGAAATTGATTGAGCAAACAATTGTAGGAGGTGACGGTTTCACTGTCCACCCAGCACTGCACTAGTCTGGTATAGTGTTAGACATATTATGTATTATTTTTGAGGGAAATGAGGGCTGTTTTATGCCACTGTCTGTGAAGGTAGTGTCAAGGTCATACAAAGTTGAAGATGAGTATTAATGTGAGCTCAGGCGCATTCCTGTCTCACAACTAGTAATTATGATGATACAGCACATATGCACCTGCCCCCAGTTTCCTTCCTTTTCCAGCCTTTCTGTTGTCTCATGTGCAGCAGAGATTCAGGGCCTCATTTCAAAATGTCCTCAATTTCAGGACCAGTTGTTCATTTGTGTTGCTTCAAATTTGAATTATAACTTGTATCTTCCTGGAAAAAGCTGTGAGATAACACAGTTATTCATGTTAAATTCATATTATTCAATTTCATTTCTGTGAGTCAGTCAGATTTTTTTTCACTTGTATAAAGAGAGGGGCACCCTAACCCTGGCTTTAGTCAGTGTGTGTCCATTTATAAACATGTATGTATTTCTTCTACAAGGGTAAAAGCTGGGGGTGGGTGTGTGGAGGTGGGTGGGTGGACGTACGAAGGAGAAGGCTCTGACAGACTTTGCATGAGAATGGCTGGGGTCCTGTGAACCTTCTGCTCCCTGTGTCCACATTCAATGGCATCGCTGCAGTTAGCATGACAAACTAGGCTCCAAGTTCTCGGACATTTCAATGCAACCTGCCCCCACTATCCCCGAGCAACCACCCAACCGCCCCTCCAGCTCCCTGTACCCATCGACCCCACCCATCCATGTCCTGACTCCCCCATAACCTGGTTGTCTTTTGCTAAACCAGCTTACCCTCAACTTGCCCCTGTGTGTGCACTGTGGGCTGAGTCTACAGATTTCATGAGGTGTCTGGGGAGGGGTGACTACCAAGTTCAGGGGGACCAGGGAGACCACAATTGCATGCACACACACACACACACACACACACACACACACTCATACACACCTACAAAGACACAAAAGCTCCCGAGTCGTAAACTACAACAACAATGGATTTAGATTGATGTTTTTTTGACATTTTTAATGAAATCAAAACAAGCTCAAAAATAAATTCTACATAAATTTTGCTCGTTTATTCAAGTTTTGCTTCCCTGCACTCTGAAATCACACCAACGGGACTCCTAAGTCGTCCTTCCGTTCCTCGGAAGTGTGAGCGCAGTCATTGGGGTGGGGTCTGAAAATAGAACGCTTACATAAGAATTTAATTTTGTGTGTGTGCATGCTGGGATGGCTCATCGGTGGGCCACAGCTGAACTCAATGAACTCGCATTTATTGGATGCTAATGCTTTAATATTCAGCTAACAAACAGATTAAGCCATTTCATATCGCCTACAATGTAAAAACGCAATCTCTCTGCTCTTTATCACTTTCACCCAACACAACCCTCGTTGCATGTTCTCATTCAGGGGGAGCATGTTTTGTCTTAGTGCTTCGGCTCTGGTCGTTTTGCACATTACTGAAGCTTTGTAGCATTTGTTGATGAGACATATGATCTTAATGTGTTGATGAATTCACGGTGAGTCAACACCAACATAATGAAACTGTAAAAGACACAGATACATGTAACACTGGACTGTATCATGTGAATTGATGTGCGATATAATGGTGGGTATAATTGCACGTTGTTAATTTGAATTATATGTTCTTGCAGTGTAAACTGGCTGTTTAATGAGACCGATTTGGAAAATTAAACTGTACTGTATTTTCTGTACATTAGAGTGTCCAACCAAAAAGCCACAGACTCTCATTTTTAATGTAATGTTAGTATCTTACATAAAGCAATAACATTCAGCAACTAAAGAACTGGAAATATAATGGCACAATCTATGAATTTAAAATGAAAAAAAAAAAAGAAGAAATACATCAGAAAAACATCAGAAAAATGTTGGACTTATTATAGCTAATCTCAGTGCAATTTGAGCAGAGTAGTTTTTACTCATCTGAACCAATGTCATCATTTTCTATAATTATGCTGTAATAATTTAATCTTCTTGGTTTATTTTTTTTTCCTTGCCTTTTTGTAAAATTAATTAAAGGTCCCTTTCTTAGTGCATCTTCCTTTGTTTTATGTGAAGAAAATGAACTAATCAGAGAATGTGTGTGTGTAAAATAAAAACAGACAACAAAAGGCCAACATTATTACGGCAAAATGTTGGAAAATGTTTTATTCTTCACATCAAAGAAATAACACGGTATGAATTATTTTAACTTGTTTATGAGAAATAAACAACCTCATCATTTTGAATGACTGCTTCTTTTTTTAATTCCAGCCTGTTTATTTCAACACATTTAACTTGTCATGGTAAAACAAATCAAAACATAGAAAGAAAAAATGAAATTATGTTATTTCCATTGCTTTCTTGTGACACAGTTTACATGCTGTAAAAAAAACAACAACAAAAAAACACTCCTCGTAATAAATTTGTTTTTACTGCTAATGAGCTTTGTGCAGCTCTGTCCTGCTGTTAAAGGCCTTTGTGTTGCTAACGGACAGGATGTTAAAGACTCTCCATCGACAAACAAGCAACAGAGCAATTAAAGGACAATTAGCTGACCCCTGATGGTTTGTTTAGGTCAATAAGGGGCTGTTTTTACAACTCAAGGAGCTGTTACAAATCAGTGTAGTTGACAGGTTAGACCTTCAATAAACTGCGAGATGCTGGGTTTGCCGTTATTTACCCTTGTCTTTGGGAGCTAAAAGCTTGAAAGGTTTAATTCACAAAAATTAAGACATAAAAATGAAGATATTTTAATTCTATTCACTGTCTTTCTTGGTTCATAACATGTACCATCAGTGGATGTACTGTGGAACAGTAATTTTACAGTGATTAAAATGATGTTGTAAAGATATATTGCACCTGAAATACTGTGAAGAATGAATATAGATGAGAAAGTTGTGGAAACAAAAGGGAAGTAATTCTATCTTTCATCACAAGCCACATTTTCTTACGCTCCTCTTCACCATCAGGCGTTAGCAAGCTGCTTGTACACTGTATACACACTGTATGTGACATGATCCGTAACTCTATCTATAGGTGTTATGGCATCATTCCCACCATTAAAGAGGTTTTCCACCTTCCCAATGACCTCCGCCTCGCCTCACAGGACACAGAAAACGACCTGATAGCAATGTCTTTCACAGTACAGAAGGAAATGCTGAAATGTGTGTGAGTTTGTGTGTCTTTGTGTGTGTCTGTGTATGGAGGGGTGGTCACTCTGCGTACAGACTCCGGTGTCTTTAGAAAGCGTCCAGCCTGTAGGGCTCGACCTTCTCCCTGGTGAGAGCGAGGGAATCTAGCATGGCCAGTAAGCATGTATATCAGGCCATCTCACGGCTGGCTGGATGCTCCCTGGGTGGCCCACCATGGTCAATACTGCACTGGTGACTGGACACACAGAATGGGATAATCTTCCACTGTCTTTTAGGGCCATGGTGCACACACGCAAACACGCACACACAGATCTCCTTTTATGCCTGGCCTGGCCAAGGAGGCTTGCCTGGCCCTAATTTCAGGTCAGGACCAGTCAGGGGGAGGCTGAGGGCTTGGGAGTCCAGAGTGAGCGAGGGGACAGTGTTGTTGGGGGAACCAAGGGGCGGGTGGGGAGGGGGCGCGCATTTCAGCCAGAGCAGTGGAGCACACTGGGGGCACTGGGGCATTGCCTCTACTGGCTGTTGGGGGAAAACAAAAGGAGGTGTGATCCCTACAAAACATAGGGCCAATGTATGTGTGTGTGTGTGTGTGGGATTATGAATGTGTATCATTGTTCAGAGTTTCCTTCAGCTCCAGCAACTCGCTTCAACACCCCTGCTGCTCACACACAAAGGCACCTAATTGACACCACAGATTTAGGCCACTAGGTTTAACTGTTCCCCTTCCAACCCTTCATCCACTACTGAAATAATCAGAGTAATCAAAGTGAACAGGCTCCTACAGCTTCTCTTTCCACGTCCTGGTAGATGATACTGAGCATCAATGGCTGGCAATATTCGGTATTTTTGATATTGTCAAAAAAAAAAAAATCCAGTGAAATGTGCTAGTCCTTCCCTGCCTGTGGCTCTCAGCCTCAAGCTCACTGGTTCCTTCTAAGATTTAAAAGCTGGTCACAAACATATAGCTACATTTTTATCAAAGTCTAAATAATTTCCTAAAGCAAACACCACTAAAACAGGAGTAAGTAGCTTATTTGTTGGAGACTATTTTCAGCTGCGAATGAATACACATTTGGATCTTTGCTAAGTATTTACAGAACTAGGACAGCGAATGGGATTGATTTAAAATAACCTACAGTATCTGTTCATTGTAATGAAGGGACATGCCACCGAGTTCTATAACGTGGCTCTGATGTGTTGTTTTTTAACACCAACGGAGTCCTGTAGCACAAGTGTATGATTTATTAGGCTTTGGATTCATAGTCAAAACTTAGTAGGATCAGATTTATTGTAGATTTATTGATTCTGAAAAATGCAGAATATGATCAGATGTAGTCTGTAATTATAATCAAACAAACATGCTGACATTTCTAAACACAAGAATTAAACAGGAGAAAGGGAAAAAAACAACCACAGCAGTTTTTCATTTTTACAAATTGTTCAGTTTTATTGAAAATATATATCATATCAGGACAACACTTTCAGCATTTGGTAATCTCATTTAATGATAAATTAGTTCATTGCAGTATGAAAAAGATTGTATAAATGTATGTGTATATAATGTCTCAGAAAAGAGGAAAGTAATTCAACAGCGACAAACTCTTGTCAAACGATTTTCCAGTCAAATACTTGAATGTAAATTACCAAGTAAAAAGAAGGACCCCTTGGGGTCTCATCCAATCTCCGACCTAAAATTGGTCTCAAATATAGTAATACATATCTAATGAAACTAATTTTGGAAAATATCGCTCGGCAGCACCACTTTACACTTCAGACAGCTCTTAAATTGATTCAACCTCTAAACATACCTTTTAGAAGCGGCTCCAACTTACCTGTCCACATCCATAGACTGCAGACACGACAACTGATAATCACACTCTAACGATGTGTGTCTGTGTTCTTGCAGGTGTAAGAGGCGGCATTTTCCATATGTGCAGTGAAATGAGCTCCCGACAGCCAGTGCTTTGTCAGAGTCAGGCCCCAATGGCAGAAGCTCGTCCGCAGCTTTTCATGGTGGCATTTCTGACAACCTCTGTGGAGACATAATTAAACAAAAAAGAGTGATTAGTGAAAAGACCACCAGAAACGGTGCAATTACAACAGTGATATTCGCCTCAATTTGGGTGTTCTTAATTTGAATAAAAGGTTTAAAACGCAGGGCTTTATCTTAAAATGTCAAAGCTCGACTAGACTGGCATTAGTAGTGGTTGAGGCTAATACACTGATGATGAGGAATTAACTGTCTGTGCTTCAATCACATGCACATTTGACACACAGCTGGCAGGGATGACGCTGTCTGTGTCATCGTCTCACAACACAGACCAACAACTGTTTATGTTACAGGGGGCAGGCTGTGCAGGTTGTGCGTGTGACATGCATGCATGTGCGTTTGTTTGTGCGTCTATCAGCTGTCTGTATCAATGGTGAGCACCACCCCTGAGCTCGCAGACAGTCATGGGTCAAGGGTCATGGCAGAGCCTGTCTGGGCTTCCTGGCTGACCCCAACGCCTGCAGCTCATACACACATACTGGGGGAGGATGGGCTGCCCCTCTACCAGACTAATATCACCTCTGGGATTAGGATCCAGACAGAAATACATTGACCCCAAAACGCACACAGGCACACACACACACACACACACACACAGA
>CM076656.1:15960643-15983008 GCA_038496675.1 Rachycentron canadum | reverse complement strand
AGGAGAGGAGAGGAGAGGAGAGGAGAGGAGAGGAGAGGGCTTGGTTGATCTGAGTAACACACTGCTGGAAGGATAAGAAAAGCAGAGATAGATAGAGAGAATGTGGAGAATATAAAGCAGGTAAGGTGGGACTGAGTGTATCGAGGGATTTAGGGGAAAAAAGAAGAGGAAGTGGAGGTTTGACGAAAAAGAATCAGGAGGGGAAGCAATCGTGATTCTGGAAGAAATTACATACACAAGAGAGGAGATGAGATGGAAGAAAGCCGAGGATTGATAGAATACAGTAAATGGGGGAGGTGGAGGGAGACAGAAGGTGACAGCATGAGGGGAGAAGGAGCAGCAGATTGGGAGACGCCAGACCCGGGGCCAGGCATGCCCCGACCGGCTGACGAGACACCAGGGAGACGTGCCTAATTTATGCAGAGTTAGGCTGAGGGGCTGAAGAGTGGAGGGTGTCTGGGACCCCCTCAATAGCCCTGAGAACCGAGGAGAGCAACTATGGGTGCTAGCAAGAGGGGCATGGAGGAAGGAAGGGGGATGGGGGAGTGTCTGTTTTTTTTGGAGAGACAACGAGGGGGGTGGAGGCCGCTCTCCCTGTTCAATTCAGGCGAGGCTGTCCGTCTGACGTCCCATTAAGGTTTGGGACAGGGCATGGGGAACGAGGCGATAAAGGGGAGAGGGAATGGGAGCAGGAGGAGAAGTGAGGGAGAGGCCATACTTAACCCCCTCTCCGCTAGAGATGCTCTTTCCCCCCACTCCAGTCTTCATCTCCAGTCTGGCTACCTATTAGATCCACAGGGCCGTCCGTCTGCTTCTCTGCATACTAATTTCTACCACAGCCCCTCAACGTGAGCAAAAAACAGAGACTGACTAAATCAGAGACAAGTAACGTGGCTGATGGTCTGGCTGTAGAAAAGCTCAGAAGAGTGCTTTTAGCAGACAAGCAGGCCAGACTGGTGTGTGGTAGCGTAGCCTAATACTGGCCTTTGGTAAAACTGGTCCTACAAGGGGGGATTTTATAACAGATAGCAGCTGCGCACTTAATTTCCTATTTTATTCTATTTCATTTTTATGAAACTGTTTAATTTTCTTGTTGCCATTTGATATTTTTTGTAAATACAATATAGTGCAATATATCTCCCTTCCTTCTATATATTGTAAAATAACTGTATAACTGTAAGTTTATTAGGGCTCAAATATTACAGCTTATAATAAAATTATATATAATAAAAATCTTCTGATTCTGATTTTTATTGTGAAAAAATTCTATGCACAAAGTGATATTTAGATTTTGTCACAAATTAGGGGAAAAAAAGATTATTATATTTATTACAACATGAGCTATCTGTAGCTTTCATCAAAATATCAGCGTAAGACTTCAGCTTTGAAAACTTGACTCAGTTCGTGTGAGGAGACATATTGAAAGCTTTGTGTATGTGTTGGCCCAGGGAGGAGCAGTATGGACAGCCGGGCTGGGTGATGGTTGAGTCTAGTAATGCAGGCGGACAGTTTAATGACAGTCCTCACCTCTGAACATACAAGCCAGTGAGCACCTGGCATGCTCACAGATGTACACACACTGTATGACACGTGCACATATACGTGTGATATATGGTGTGGCATTTTCCGAAAAAGACACCGGGGCCGGTGAAAATGAAAGCGAAAGAAATCTCTGTGTGTATGACCCTGGAAAAAATAACTGGAGGGGCCAGAAATGACAAACAGGCGTCACTTTATTTTGTTAAAACATTAAAAGTTTTGAGCTTGTTCTTCAACACACTTACACCTTTCATCCCACATTTTAAATACAAGTTTAGAGAAAAGACAACAAACACTACATAAAACTGTTATTAGCAATACACAATGAAACCTAACATTGTAGCATGATAATGGTTGCTAGTGATGCACAGAAACAATTCAAAGTAGAAAGCTATTCAGGGGCTGAACAGAAGCCTGGCTCTTTGTGCTTTTTTTCTACGTTGTGCCTGGCCATGGCCTCGCATCTTATTCAGCAGCACTTGCTCAGGTCTGGACTTGAATTTGGTGCCCAAACAAAGACATAGAGCCACCTCATTAAAAAAACATGTCATTGGATCAGACCCAGGCTGAATTGTGTGATTTTCCCTCCTACCATAAGTGACCGTGACTGAGCGTTGGGCTGAATGAGAGGCCAGATAGAGGCCTACCAATGGAGTGCCACGCTACATCCCTATGGGAACCACCCCCTCACAGAGGGGGGCACGTTTAAAGCTTTGTTGGTCTGTTAACACAGCTTTTTAAAACGCCTCTTTATGGACTCAGCTAAGCAAACTGTAGCCCCTGGTTATCTTGCGCCAGAAGGAAAAAGTAAAAAAAAAAAGAAAAAGAAGAAGAAGAGGCAGTTAAGGGCAACAGAAAACAAGGAAAAATGTACCAAGATGATATTTGTTTACATTTTCATTGGCTATAAGACAAACTGGCGGAGACAGGAGTAAGTCACACATCTGCAACACACAACAAAGTCTCAAGCCAGTGGTGAGAATTGAGCAAGTCCAGGCAAGCCCCTGCTGAACGTGAAGTTATACGAATTTCTGATAATCCACATTTAAATCATTTATCAATTCATGTTCATGAAAAGTTAAAAGTTTTGTTTTACTTTCAACATTAATAAAAATTGTTGTTGCCTTCTTACACCTTATAAATCTTACTCGTATTTGACATTTTGTGGCAATGCAGTGTTGGGATCTGTGACTAAAGAAAGCCACCCACTGCTACATTTTTATTTTTACTCTTAATTACTAACTATTGTAACTTATGTCTGTTCATTTGTCAGCAAAAAGTCCTGAAATGATTTGCACCAAACCTGGTGGAAGCATGGGGCATAGGCCAAGGACGAGCCCAGCACATTTTGATGGAGATACAGTTGAAGCGGCGAATCACTTTCCTCAATGTATAAAACTGTTTGGCCATTGAGTGCCTTTCTAGTTATAATTATTAATTTACATTGTTATGTGTAACTTTATCCTGCAATAGAAGTATTATCTTATCAGAAAAAACACTTTTGTGTCATCTGAAGTCTCAAGTTACGAATACTGAGTCAAAGTCAATTCTAGTCTTCTCCCAGTGTTGGTCAAACAAGTCTCTAGTCCTCAAATTTGAGACTTAAGTCTGACTTAAATCAAGTCAAGTAATTTAAGTCCCACAATTCTGCTTTAAAGTAACAACAACGGGCAGCAAACAAAAGTTCAAGTGAGAAATGTTTTGTTATTTGGTGATATAACACATACATAAAATAAAGACAATATAACCCTATACAAAGGATTCTGTACATCTGCTCTGGCTCTATCTCATCACCTGAGAAGTGAACTTTGCAGTAGTTGAATGCAGCAGAACAAGGTCACTGACAAACTGCACTGTCTCAGTGTCCTCTGATACAGTCAGCATACACGTTTACCCAGAGGATTACAGATATCCTGGTGCTGAAACAATAGGTTTGTGTCGGTATGTGTGTCTATGTGTGTGTGTCTGTGTGACCAACGCAGACCTGCCTGGGAGACCTGGGCTGGAGACTTAGTCAGTCTCATAGGGCACGCAGGATGACAGTGAAATGAATAACAATGAACTTGCTGAGAGTCAAGTCCAGAACATTAGAGATGAACCGGAGCTGAGGAGCACAGCCGCACACAGAGGAACAGTATATGTGTGTGTGTGTGTGTGTGTGTGTGTGTATGTGTGTGTGTGTGTGTGTGTGCGTGCATAATTGCGCCAGCATGCTCGGGAAATATCTCAATATGAGCAGAGCACTGGGCTCCAGAGAAGAGCACCCACTAAGATGAAAATGCACATACACACACCTCCTCTTCTTGCTCTCCGGCCCCCTCCCCTTCCCATCTCGCAAGGACCCCGTCCTCGCTATTCTATTGCTGTCTGCTGCGTGCCTGATGAAAAAGCAATACGACATAGGGGGTACACATGCCTAAAGGCAAGAAAACGCACATAGGTAAATCACAGCCCCAATATAAACATAGGGTTTAATAGGGGTTTCTCAGGCGCACTGGCAGGGGTCCACCTCGCCGTGTGCTTCGCCAGTCACTGTTGCACGCTTTTCAGCCTGCTAGTCTGCAACAGGAGAAAATGTGACTGAACAGCCTCCACCGCCACCCAGCAGAGATGATGGTCTACGGGGCTGAGAATGCATCTGAATACATTTACATAAAGATTGCGCTACGTTGACAGAGGCACTGCTGAGAATAGACCGTGCTCGTCATTGTCCCCAAAAATCAGAGTAATGACTGAAATTGGCTCCGAGGAGAGGGTGGGAATAAAAACGGGAAACGGTCACTTTATTCTGAGAAGAAACAGGGGGCCCGTGTGTTTTTTAAAGTCTGCTGGGAGCTCAGTGTTTCCCGTGTCCCTTTCTGTTAATGATATCAGCCACGTATATGAACCAGAAACACATGCAGGGGAATAATACAAAGGATAGAAACTTAATGCAGCACCATGAGGGCAGAATAAACAAAGTGCATAAATCCCTTTTACAACGCAGGTTGGTAGGAGATTAGATCAAGCATAAGTTTGTGACAGTTTGGATAAAAAAGAGAATCACTTTGCCTTAACTGAGATGCTAAAATAAACACAATTGTAGACAGATGTTCAAAGACGAAAATGCTTTTGCAGCCATGTAGATCTGATCTCTTAATATAATGAATATCTCCATAACAATGTAATCTTACTTTATCAGGAAATAATAATGCCTCAGTGAAATGCTGCTTTGGTAAAAATGATTTTATAATTGGGGTAGATGATGAATAAGAATGTAAGGATATCACAAAAAAAAAAAAAAAAAAAAAAAAAAAAAAAACGAAAGAAAGAAAATATTCAACCTGTGTTAAAGAACTTAACTGGGTGATTTTTTTTGCCCTCCACATCAAAAAAGCTCCTGCAAGGATATTTGGTAGTGGAGTGACTTCAAAATACTGCAGATATGGGACCTTATTTCATAACGCAGATATTTCAACTGCATATTGTATTGAAGATAAACTGACAAGATTTTACTGTACTTTAATCAAATAGATGGGATGTAAAGGTGAGCATGACCAAAAGCAGAGAGCAGCTTTAATTTTGAAAATAAAAGCATGTAGGCAACAGGAGTCCTGTGATAAACCTCTTGCAGATATAGTCAACTAGTCAAACCATCCTGTCAGATCAGTGCCTGAGGAGAGGAAGAGGGAGAAAGAGAGGCAGCGAGAAGGGGAAGAGAGCAAAACACGGGTGAAAAGGGTCAGCAGGGAGGAAGGCTAAACCCCAGAAGCAAGCAAAAGATTGTGTGTGCAGTGCATTTATATTTCAGCATGGGTGTGAGTGCATGTGTGTGTGTGTGTGTGTGTGTGTGTGTGTGTCAACCCCAGCTGGGCAGACATTTACTTGACATGCTGATAGGGATTTAAGCAGTGGGTGGGTGGTGTGTCTGACCAAGGTGAGTGAATGCGCAGAGAAGGGGAGCTGGTGGGGATCGGAGGATGATAGAAGGTGGGGGGTGCAGAGGGGCTCACAAAACTGCCGTTACTAAGCTTGATTTCAGCGCGAGTTGAGACGATTAGGAGACAGCAGCAGAAATGAGGAGGCAAACAGGGGGTAAGGGAGGTGGGTTTTTGTAGGAGAACCCTCCAGGCTATGGAAGAGAAGGGGGACGAGTCTATTGAGGTGATGAGAGAAAGCGGGTCTTTCTTTCAGACAGTCTAATGAAGCATAAGTCCCCGATGAAGAATGGAAGCAGGCTACCGCAGGGTGGGTTAGCTTGTGCCTCTGCTCCTCTCTATTTCTCCCCTTTCTCCTCCCCTCGCTCGTTTCCTCATCTTCCTCCACATTTCTCCTCTCCTCTCCTTATGTCCTGCAGTCCCTCCTCTTAAAGGGCTTACACTGTTTATTTCAAAGTGGCGTAACGTGACGCATGCTCACGCACTCGCCTCTCTGATGATTTGATGAAATGGCAATGATACAGAGACCAAGTGCGTTTCAGCCATAAAGAGGATTGCTATTGATGGGTGGCTTCATCAAGAAAATGTGACACACTGCAACACAGTTTATGAAATTAGCAAATGGCCCAGACTAAGAGACAGCCCAGTGTGTCAGAACAGAAATTTTATATAAATTTTAAGATGTGATAATTATAAATGGTTTTAGCACGGCTTCCGGCGAAGCATTTGAAACAGGTACATGTAATGAATGACATACATTTCTCATTGTGGTGTGCACATACGATGAACCCCGAGCCGACATGTTAAATTACAGGAGGCAGCAGACTGAGACAGACAAGGAGGGAGGGGAGGCTGTCAAAGTGTCTGACTGCGTTTGACTGTGTTTGGTTGGGGGGTTGTTTGACCAGGGGGTTGACTGGGCTGCAGGACTGATTTCTGGCTCGATTTGGCTCAGGGCCGGCTGGAGACTGGCCAGAGGCTGACTGAAGGGGGTTGGGTTCCCCTGCTTCTCAGCTCAAGTTGTCCCTGGAGCAAAGTAATAAGAAGCAGCTTATAAAATAAGCAAACACAGGGGCAGCTTACAGACAAGTCAGCCAGCCAGCCGGGGATGAACGTCAGACGTACGAGGCGTGTGTGCATGCGCACACACACACACACACTCTCTGCTCTACTGATACCCCTCCCACCCCCACGCACCCCTGACCTTGACCCCTGAGGTCCTTCCTAACCTGTTTCTGAATGGAAGTCAGTGCAGCTGGGGCGTCTGGCCGTGAACTAACAGCAACCCCCTTCACTGCACAGGCCGCTCATCGTCTAATCATTTTGCCTGTTCCCACGCCTGATGACTGGGATGCTGTGTCTTCATCTGAATGGTGCAGTTGAATATTTATGTGGCCACTGTGGTCTGTTTCTAAGGGCAACAATTTCCAGGATTTGCAGTGATTTGTATTGATTACTTGCTAAACATTAATCTGAATGTTTTATTTTTGATTCAGGGAGTTTTTCTTTGCACCCTGTATTATTCCTCTCTGCTTTACGTCTCAAATTGCATCTGCAGTCTCTCTCAATGGCTCCCTCTTATAAACCATTCAGGCTGAACACATACATACACTATATAATGTATGTGTGAGGGTGTGTGAGCGTGTGCATGCTCGTAAACGTCATTCAGAGGGTTCAAACCCCTCCACCTTCACATTTTCATTATGGCCAAATCTCAGGCCTGTGCTACACCAGCGTGGCCTTTTGCTGGCGAGAAGGCAGTTTAATCACACATACAGTACTACTCCATTTTCATTTCCTTTTCATACAGCCTCCATTCCACTCCGGCTTCATAATTCTCCCCTCAGAGCTGTCTAGCCCGTCTGAGTGTTTGCAGCCTGTTGAAATGACATAATCAGTGACTTGGATAAATGCCTGAGTCTATAATCAGACTTGGGGCTCAGCGTTGCAGCTCTGAAGAAACAGCAGCAGCAGCAGCAGCAGCAGCACCAGCAGCAACACTTGACTCAGGAATTACTTCCTAAGGAGGGTAGTTTCACATAAGGAATTGGCTTGAGTATCATTGAAATGAATTTATTTTGGTCTGCTGAGTGTTTTTCGACAAATAAAATTGTTCTGTTACATACAAAAGTAGAAAATGGTGTTGTACTTAAAAGACTGCCAAAGAATTGTTTTAACAAGTTGATACCTTAATTAGCACGATTACTGGATAACTCGAAAACTTAAACAAATAATTTCAAAATGACTTAATGTGGAGGAAATAATGTCTTTCATACATATATAGATATATGTAGAATTTGTAATTAATGAGGAAAATCACAGGCCTACATGCATTTCTGATTGTTTGAGCTCAGCATTCACTTCAAAATAATAGTCTTACTAGTATTACTGGTAAATAACTGTCATGCTGAATTTTAAAAGTGTGTTCATATAATGGAAATACCTGAAAAAGTTAATGTTTGTGAAATGTTTTAAAGATATCAACACACTTCTATTTCAAATTTTTATTTTCATCTCAATAATGGACTGGTTGACGAAAAACAGATCACTTATTTGTTTGGTTACAAGGAATGGGACAGGATGAATTGAGCCATGGCTCTAAATGCTTTCAGCAACTATTACTTCAGTGGGTGGAACACATTCCATCAATACCTAAGCAAATAAAAAAAAAAAAAAAAAAAAAGAAAAGAAAAGAAAAAGACAAGCTTCAGCGGACTGAAAGACGATCTCACACACAAAAATGTCACAAAAATGAAAGTACAGGCCAAAATACCAGGTTTATATTATTTTGGAAAACTGACTTACTGGGTTATGGCCATATGCAGATATAGACCTTATTTTTTCTCATGTGGTTACATTGTTGGGAGAGATTACATTTCACTCCAAACCAAATATATCATTTTGCTGTTTTGAATCATGCACATATATGGTTTTGTGTTCAATAATATGCCTAATTTTACAGTTACAAATTTTATATGATGTAAATGTCCATGATTTATGTAATTAAGGAAACCATGCAGAAGTATACTAAAGAAGACAGTTATAACCATCGTTAGCATAAAAGCTTTCTGCAAGATGTGGTGTTGAACACACCAGTGTGTGAGTGTGAACGATGTGTGCGCATGAGCACATATGTAACGGCTATGGTGGTTGACAAGCATACTTGATCGGGTTTTATGTTCATCTGGTGCTTCATAAAACATATGGTCCCCCTTTTTGTTTTGAATATGCAAATGATGAATAAAAGGGCCTCACTCTTGTTTAGCCCCCCATGATCCAGACAAACTACTCCGTCTTTTTATTAAGACTTAACACCCACCTTCCTGGGCTTGTCTGCCATCTCTCTCCCTCCAGCAAGAGAACCCCACCCTCCTATAGAGCTCACGCACACATATCCAAATTTAAGATTATATGGTAGATTTCAGCATTTTTTTTAACTCAACAGCCGGTTTCCACTGTAAACCATATCCACACACACACACACACACACACACACACACACACACACACACACACACACACACACACACAGTATATATACCCGATTTCAGCTTGCCTGTCTGTCTTCTTGACTGTCATTTTCCCCATAAGAGGATACAGTAGCCCCTCCAGGCTAACTACAGGTAGCGTGGGCACTTATACTCGCCTGTTCAGCTCCACCTCAGCCTCATCAGTGTCACTGCGGGCTTATTAGACGGGGATTTGATTAAAACTGAGTCTGATAAAAAAAAAAAAAAAAAAAAAGAATTAAAAAAAAAAAAAAAAAAAAAAAAAAGGACGACAACCAGGGTGTACCTGCCTTTTGTTGATAGGTAAATGATGGCACAGGTTACAATGCAACTACAATTTAATGCCCCAATCTCTCCCAATATTGTTCAGGGACAAAATATAGAATGCATCATGTTGTAGCATAAATACTTCATATAAGAAATGTTGAATACAACAATACAATGTAAGTGGTAATGTTGCATGTATGGTGGTGTGCATTATGTTATGAGGTTTGGTAAAATGTGTGTTCTGAGTTCATATGTAAGCTTCTCTATGTGACATGCATATGAAAGACACACATAAATAACTGTGCAACAGATATTCATTAACTTCTGCCTAAAGATACTGCAACTTTCCTCGTTTCACAATTTAGTTTGTGCAAGTCAGTACTATTTTTTTCTTTAAAATCACAGCCAGTGATTAAAAACAAACAAGATGCAGACAGATGGAGAGTCTTGTCTACCTGGTTTAATTGCTCGATGATCATCATCATATTATTATCGGTTATGACTTGGGGCACCAGTAGGGGAAAGCGATTCTCTTCCTCACTAAATATAGACGAGTGAAGGCAAGAGCTGATTGGCAACCCCCCCCCCACCTCTCACTACCTTTCCAGTTGTTTAAGGTAATTATCACCCATAAAACACATGAAGAAACACAAACACAGTGTGTTCAACTATGTCCCTTTGACAAAGTGCTTTGTACTCCCATTTTATTTAAAGAGCTTTGTGTTAATTTATATAATGCAAGCTAACTGCAGGAGACCCCATGGCTTCACTGTAGAGTCCGGCCGTGTATGTGGTCATTGTTAAAGATTATCAGTCATACATCAATTACAGCATGTTCTATGTGGTAATTTTACCACTGATTTCATGTTACAGCAAATTTAAAAAAGTTAGTTGAGTTCAGTAACTGGTCCTGAGACTGAATGTGTTGGAAATACGTATGTTTTGTTTGAACATGTGACTCAATACAGACAAGTGAAGGTAAGAGCCATTTCTCTTCCTGCTACTGTTCTTGTTTAAAGGTATACGCAGACTTACACAGATATAAGTACATAACAGGAACAGGAACAAAATATGATTGCAAAAGATATGATTGCAAAACTGCAATTTCAATTTAAAATCTGTAAGTTGTTTTTGTTGTAAGTTTCAATGCTAGCTGAGGTGTGTTTTCGAGCGAAAAAAGGTTAATGTCCCCTTTGGTTCTCTCTGTGATAGGTTCTTCCTGAGGGAAAGAGACTGTGTGTGTGTGTGTGTGTGTGTTTTTGTGTGTGTGTGTGTGTGTGACATCCTCCAGTCCTTGCTGTGAAGTTCAAGGCTACACTACTACAGACCAACAACAGATACCATATAGCAAGTCCTCAGAGTGGATGATACCCTATTTCTAGGACACAGGCAATTCACCAAAATGCTCTTTCCAGTAATTAGCAATGACAGGTGAAAACAGCCACGAATGCCACGGGACTTCACAATGAAACGGACACTTGCACAAACACACAACTACTGAGCACAGAGACACACACAAACATAAACACGCATGTCAATGTGCAACAGTAGCAACAGAGGCTCCATCAGCACTGCTAACGCCACATTAAGACCATAAAGCACCAATACATCTCCTGTTCCACGTACACAGTCTGTATCCTGCTGCTTCTGCACTGATACCCCTGATCCCCGTGCGCTTTGACAAGGCGTAATAAAGCCTGTATGAAGCGCTGCATTGTGTGGGGAGAACACAATGTTGCATGCTGAGTGCTGTGAGAAGGGCGTACACCGGTGGGTCCCACGGCGCAGCAGCGCACCAGGGCCTATAGCAGGGAGTGCTGAGCATGCTAATGAGGTCATTATGTTATGCCTCTCCCTTGCTCCTGCTCTCCTTTACAGTGTGGGCTTTGCCTGTCAGAGGAGGCAGGGTACCCTGGTAATGCAGCCAACCACAGATGTCACATATGGCACAAAGAGAAGACACATGAGCGTCTCCGAATGAGTCGCTGAGAGAAAGACGAGGTGACGCTCCATTTTTCAGCTAGCATCAAAAGCAAGAAAACGGCATCAGTGATTTGCATACAGAATAAGGTGAGCTTAAAGAGAAGTAAAGAGGAGGGCAACAACAGGCAACATTCATTTGCTAATTGTTCCTGCTGTGTATTCAATCAGCAACCGTGCAGGGTTGTGTTTCCTTTTTTTTCTTTTTACGCTAGCGCTATTATTTACAACAGAGGAGGAGGGGTTAAGCATCGAGCACATGCAAATGCAATTACAAGATATTTGCATAGCCGTTAACAATTAGAGGGCAGATGGCAAACAGCGGGCATTAAAAAGCGACCGAGCGCCATCTTGGCTGAGGGAGACAGCTGGCAGACAGGAATCGGCCATTTTGTAAGGATGGGTCGCTGCCAGGCTGAGGCACGGAGAAGCGCCAGTCTCTCTCTGTGTGCCAGGAGATTGGCAGGCGAGGGGTAATCGTGCTTTAATACCCTCCCTGGTACAGGCAACAACAACGAACTCCTTCAACAGTCAGTGACAGGATGATCACAGCCCACAGCTCCTGTTGAGAGCTGACTGAGGAGATCAACTACACAATGTGTCTGTGTTCACTTTAAAAACACACATGCACATCTGAGCAGAGACGATATCAAATTCTAACAGTGTTACTTGGAGGGGAAATATTTCTTATATATGTTATTTTCCTTGTGTAAATAAATATTGGTCAGAATCGTGTAACTGGTTTATTTCAATATAATTATGATATTGTACTTACCAAGAAGTATCAGTTCTGTAGTAGCCACCGTAGGTTTTCATGTTTGGCAAACTGTCCATCTGTCCTGTATTGTCCTTTAAAGTCCACAAATACATGTCTTCTGGCATGCCATCTCATTCAAGTTTCTCTTCTCTGTTTTCTTCTGATGGCTTTCACCTCTACACTGATGTCGACGCAGGTATTTTCATTCCTGAGGATTTGACCAATTTTCTTAAGTCACCAGCAATTCTGTTAAAACATCTGAGGAGCAAGTTTCTTTGTGTGGAGAACGACTTTTTTTTTTTTAAATGTGAAGGAGAAAAAAGTCAGATGAAAAACTAAGTATTATCAGACAGGAGGAGGAGGGCACTGAACAGGTGCACTACTGTCCTTTTCATCTCTCATTCAATTAGCAGCCATTCACTTGTGCTGCCATGGGATCCCTGCTGCACAGCAGTAAGTGGACTTCAGGTGCTATTTCCACACAGAGAGAGAGAGAGAGTATGAAAGCCCAGGCCCGCCTTCCTCTCTTCCACCTTATAGATCAATACTGTACTGCCATATCCTCTGATGGTAGCTGCTGTAGTGAGGGGAAGAAAATCTAAAGCAAAAAGACAGGTTGTGTCTGATACAGTGGATGAGAGAAAAAGTTCAAATTGTCCTTTTATCCCAGCTCAGGAGATCTTATGTTGTGTGCTACGTGCTTGGAAGTGGGACTGAGGAGAAACGTCCTGTGTACCGTCTCAGATGGATCCTTATTCAAACAGTTAAAGTGGAATGAGTAATAAGAGGGAGTGAGCTGGAAGAAAAGAGACCTTCGATGTGCCGTCTTATTCTTCTTACATTTTTTTTTTCTCCCTCCCTTGCTGTCTCCATGTCTCTCTGACAAAGTTTTATCAAGTGGTGTTGGACGCAGTAAAAGCCCCTCCGGCTGAACCACACACAAAGACTCTCTCTGTGTCTCTTCCCTCTCCCTTTTTCTCTGTTTCGCGCACACACTTGCACATACTGACACACACACACACACACTGCGTGTGGGGTGGTTGCAAGGTTAGGGCCCTGGCCCTGGCTGGTGCTGGGACTGTTGGAGAAAGATAGAAAGAGAAATGGAGAGAGGAGCTGGGAGCATTGGTGGTGGTTGGTCCCTGGGCTCCAAGGCCTGCAGGCGGTGCTGGGCAACCTCTGCTAGCCTCTCTCCTCTGTATTGATTTCTGCTGCTCCACACTGCTCCACTCTGCCGTGGAGGCTCCTAGCCGGCGGGGATGAGAGCTCGGCTCACCCGCCTCACCTGCCTCTCTCCTGGCTTGGCTGGCCTAGCCTGCCCACTCTGCCGCAGCTTTGGCTGGCCTCTGCCGGCTCCCTGGGACCCCTGTATGCAGCACCGGGGCCACAGGAGGAAGGCAGCCAGAGAGCCCATGGCAATCCACAGCTGTGTTCACCTGCTCCGGGTTCATCCGCTTCGAACCACCTCCTCGAACTGCTTCTATCCTTCTCTCCTTCCATCCTTCCACCCACTCTGCTTCTCTTTTTCGTCCTCCACTGCCTCCTCCTCCTCTTTTTCCTGCTGTACACAAACAACCAGAGACAGAGATGGAGAAAAAACAAGTTAATCTTAACTTTCAGCATTTTACCCACTCTGAATGTCAATCCTGGTCTTTGATCAGCGAGAAGTCAGGGGTGAGGATTCTGGCATTCTCTCTCAGTCAGTAATATGAACCTGCTAACCTTAGAGAGCAGAAACTGCAGGGACTGGAGGCTTGAGAGTTAAGCGTGTCAGGCAGAGCGATACTGCCTGCCAAAGGTACTCTCAGCTATTAGATTCTGATGTGCTGCAGATAGCAAAATATAGCGAGAGTGGGCCCATTATAAAAATCACCACTGCATCAATAGAATACATTAAAAATATTTACAGGAAAAGGTTTTCTTTTGCTCACCCTGAGCAGCACAAGCGTACAGAGTTTTATATTTATTTGCCCTTAATGGTTATAAATAAAGAAAACAACATTTAAAACTGACAGGATATTTCAAACTACCCTTCCCTCACCCTTCTCTGCACCGCAGTCAGTGTGAAGGAATGGAAATGTTTCGGCCAGACCAGTGGTGCTCTATAGAAACTTTGTCAAAGAAAACATCTCAGCTTTTGTATCATCTAAAATTATTCAAATGGGTTCAGCAGCCCTCTTCTTATGATAATAGCATTTGGGGGGGACATTTCTTTGAGGATTCATGGTCCCATTGTGTTTCTCAACAGAGAAAGGGCCATGGCCAAATTCAACCCCCACCATCCCACATTGCACTGCGCCACACCAACCACACGATCTCCAGAATATCCTCGCCACAGCCACTGCAGAGCTGTGACAGCCCTTCTGTCCACCTCTCTCCACCCCTCTGCAGGCCTGAAAAAGAGACTAAAACCCACGGGCCGACTGCCAGGGGAATAGAGAAGTAAAGTGCGGAGGTTTAGAGTCGGTGGGCCGGCAAGGCTTTGGAAGTTAGAGCTGTCTGTTAAATAAAGAGCGAAGGGGGTGTGAGTGGTGTGGGGGGTTACACTGTTGGGACAAGAGAACCAAGTTTGGGAAAGGGGGGCAAGTTGAGTTAGGGGGACATGGATGGGGACCGGGGGTGCGGTGCATGTCTCAGACACAATAATACTATTCATTGGGCTCAGACATGGGTGTTAACTCCCCTCTGACAGAGCACAATGGGACTCGGTGGCATTCAGGCAGCCTTGGTGATATTGTTAGTTCAGGGCTGCATTCTCCCTGCCGCAGGATAGAGCGCCTGCATTGTACCCGTCCAGCAGGATGGATGGAGGGAGGTTTGAGAGGTGAAAGGCAAAGAAAGAGAGAACAGTACGTTTGTCTATCTGTCACTGCTGAAGGAGAGAAGGCAAAGGGAACAGGGGGCGGAGAAGGTGGGGAGGGGCAGCGGAGGTGGTGGTGGTGTTGGGGGTATTTTTGCCCCATGGCACTGGACTTGTTTGTTTCGGGGGAAAAATAAAAAGAGAAACTGAGACTAAAAGAGACTGTGCAATAAATATTACTCAAGCAGCCAAGCACAGGACTAAAGAGGCATTAAAGAGGGTGGGGGCACAGATGGAGCGAGCAAGGCATGGTGGCATTTTATGGGGAAAAAAATGCAGCAAGTTTGTATGGGTTTTAGAGAGTAGATGCATTTTGTTCATATGCCTCAAAAAAGGGAGAGAAACGAACATGAAAATGAGACCTATGGTGGTTGCTGCTGTTTGCACTTGGATGAAGTGACGACCAACTAACACGAGACCTGCTCGCTTTCCCAGAGAGTAGAGGAGAAGGAGAGAGGAGATATATAATTCTAATGGAAAAGAAACCAAAAGAGTCACATCAGTAGGATTGAGGAAATGCAGGCTATGACCTAGACATTGAATCAAGTTATGTTTCCATCTAAATGTCAAACAAATTTTGACCATATTTGCATAAAACTGGCAAAAAAGCCACTCAAATGTGTTGCTCTTCCTTGTTTGAACTTGACAGTAAACTGAACATTTTTGGATTTCAAACCTTTCATGAAATCCTCCTGAGTTCCACGAAATTGTGACAGGCATTTCCAACAGTTTTTTGATCTTATGTTGACAAAATGATGAATTCATTACTCGATGAAAACACTTGGTCGTGTCATATTCACAAGGAAACACAGTTTTGCCACATGGCCTCGTTGCCATCGCATTAAATTCCTTTGGTAGCTGCACTCACTGAACGTCTGCCTTTAACTGAGCAAACATTTTATGACGCCATTGCAAAGGATAGCAGATCTGCAGCAGTAAGGCATTGAGAAGGGCAAAGATATGAAAGGTTCATACACAAGTATCTAATCACTTACTCACTAGACATGACAGACAACTCACATTTGCACATGCACAAAGTATCACTGCTCCTTCTGCACAGAACAACCTGCTTTCATGAACAGTACTTTGTTTGTTTCCCCTCTGGTAAACTCTGACCAACCGTTCCCATGGCAACCTTACCTACTCATTCCCTGTGTGTGTGTGTGTGTGTGTGTGTGTGTGTGTAAAAGAAAATGGAGAAGTATATGGGGTTGTGTAGAGATTGAGTAGGACTTCATGATATTATTACAACAGATGTGCCTCTGTGTGCTTTTATGTGCGTGTGTGTATGTGTGTGTGTGTGTGTGTGTGTGTGTGTGTGTGTGTGTGTGTGTGTGTGTGTGTGTGTGTCTGTGCATGTTCGTGTGGTGGTTTTGCTGGTGGGGTGGGGGTGGGGGGTTAATTGAGATGTACAGTTAATGTACCTCAATGCAGCAAGAACTAAATGCAAAAGGCTAAACTTTCATCTAGCACAGGTGCACCTGATATATACAGGTTTAAATACTAAACAGTAGACATTGTCATACATAGACACACACACACCGCTGTTATTGACATTCACTCTCAACTGTCTGTAGTCTAACTGGCCTAACCAGATAAGGAAAGGGCCAGCGGTGTGATGCTGGGTTGTCGGGCAGGCAGGGGCAGGCCAGGGCAAGGCTCTCATCAGGGGGCTAATGCCCTTGAGGGGTGGTTGAGGTAGTGAGGGTACTGCCCTTTGTCCCTGGTTGAGGGATTACACTGGTCAACCAGTACAGACAATGTTCCCCCCTCCTGAGATGGGAGGACCAACCTGTTCTCTACCAATGCTAGGGGCAGTCAACTGATCACTAACTTAATTAAGGACAGAAGAAAATAGGAGAGAGAAGGAGTAAGGGTGATACAGAAGACGGTGAGGGAGGCTGAGAGGAGGTATAGGATGAGGTGATAAAGGGGGATAAAGAATAAAAACAGAGAGGAGAAGAAAGCAGCACAAGGAGCAGAGGGATACGCTAAAATAAGAAGAGGCATGGCATTAAAAAGAGAGCAATGGGAAGCAGAGGAGGGGTGAAGAGAAGGCTTCTCTAGCACAGGATTAGGGGAGAGAAGATGAAAGGATCAGGTCTAACAGAGGACAGGAAAAAGGCCAGGAGAGATGGCCAGAGGAGGGAGACCGACAACTTAAACTCCAAGCAAGGAAATCAAGAAGAGGGGGGAGAAAGAAAAGAGAAGAGAGCTCAGGTGTTCATGACCTCGAGGCACTACTGGAAGAGTCAATCACGACCTTTTTTTTTTTTTTTTATAACAGGTGCACAATTTGAAAACTCCACTCTGTTCCCTATTTATGCCACAGCACACACACCTATTCAATGACAAATGGAGCCAACAATTCTATTACTGATTACTTTAATAGAGGATATTTAGGGGACAGTTAGCAGGCCTAGCATAGCTCAGGCCCACTGCAGACAGATATGGCTCTGCAAAACTTAACAACAGGGATTTGGCAGCACTGTTGATTGAACATGCCAAATCCCATTTGTCGGGGGGCTGTGCGCGTTTGTATCGACACTCTGTAACCTTGTGGCTCCGTAAAAGGAGACCTTAGTGTGTGTGTGTGTGTGTGTGTGTGTGTGTGTGTGTGTGTGTGTGTGTGTGTGTGTGTGTGTG
Source organism: Rachycentron canadum (assembly GCA_038496675.1). NCBI lineage: Eukaryota > Metazoa > Chordata > Actinopteri > Carangiformes > Rachycentridae > Rachycentron > Rachycentron canadum. The sequence goes on along the minus strand of CM076656.1, from coordinate 15,965,533 downwards.
TGTGTGTTTTCCTGGCAGGCAGGCGGCTGGGTGGCACGGTTCAGCTGGATAGGTGTGCTGGTCTAAGCTCTCCTCCACCCTCCATCTATGTTCCCCTCCTCCCATTCATCCTTCCATCTATACATCGCTGTCTGCCTTGATTCCCTCTTTTTGCAAAAAAGGGTGACAAGAAGGAGATAGAGAAGCTTTCTCAACACTCCTTTTCTTGCTCTCCCTCCTGTCCTCCCCCCTTTCTCCATTCCTTCCATCCCCTATGGTGGAGCTGCCAGACAGAAGTGCTCAGCAGCTCTCCGAACGTTATTGATCCTGAGAGCAAGCCGGCCGGGAGTTGGTGTCTCTCTCTCTCTCTTTCTCTATCTCTCCTCCCTCCATCACACCCTCATCCCCCAACACAGCCCGCAACTTTTTCCTCCCGCCCTCCCTCACTACTTCCCGCCTCTACTTCATTTATCAAGGTTAAAGAACTCTTATAAAAAAGGGAAGAGAGGGTCGCCTGGATGTTATCTGACTTCATGAAAGAAATCCCCTCAGGCCACTCCACTAGAGGAGGATGCTCTTCGCCAGACCCAACTCTACACACACACGCACACACAGAGTGGCAACAAGCAGCGGCCCACTCACAGCCAGTCAGAAATAGAAAGTAGCATGTCCAGTTTGGTACACAGCAACAGGACAATCAGTAATAGAAATGAGGAGGATGGATGGATGAACACAGCAGGAGGAAACCAGAAAATTAGTCACAGTGTGCTGGCCAACAAGGTTAAAGATGAGCATTGCATTTCCACTTTCTTAGAAGGCACAATTTACATAAGACAAAGTTGCAACTTGTGCTTTTAATTTGTACTTACTTTACTGATCTAATATAAAAAGCCATTAATACTGATACTTAGATTCATGAGTGGTGGTTTACAAATCATTTGACCATAAGTACAGCAGTTAAAAAGACCAGGCACAACCTGGTAAAACATTTAGATTCATTATTTGGATGATGGACAGAAAATGAATCAGCAATAATTATGTCAATTACTTAGGTTTTAAAACATATGTGACAAAAAAGCACCTTAAATGTGTGTTGTTGTTTCATGATAAATAAGTAAATGAACCGGTATCTAAAACCCAGCCACACATTAATTTTAGTTGCTATGTCAACTTAGCTTCTTCAATTCTTACCCACAGTTTACAGCGACTATAACTGTCAAATTCAACATTTCAAGTCCTTAATAATAATAATAATAATATATATTTAAACAGTGGCAATGTGATTTCAAGCAGAGACACACAATTTCTAGCTAGAAACGTCGACTGTAATAATCAAAATAACTGTCAGCAGCAGATACTAGCTAGCTAGCTAGCGTGCTAGCTCGCGTTAGCTAATGTCAGCTCGGTGAGTTGCTTGAAAAAAAGCGCAGTTTTTTTTTTTTTTTTTTTTTTTACAGCTTTCAATTGACTCGTTTTAAAACAAGAACGTCTTACTATAACTCTGGATACAGCTTTATGCTCCTCGCTTCCGTGTGGAGAAATCCACGGTGTGACAGGCTGCTTGTGCCCAGTGGACTAAAGCTAGTTAGATTTGCTAAACAATGATTGAACAGATGGAGGGTTTTTTTTCCCCACTCACGGCACTTTTGCCTATTTATCCCCACACAAACACTTTAGAAAATGTATTTTATTTAATTAATTCCTCATGATTACTTAAGTATATCTCTGTGCAATAATGGTAAGTTTTTGGTTGCATCTTTAGTATTAATACGAATATCACTAATGAATAATGCCTTACTGAGTGGTTTATTAACATCCAGAAAGTTGCTGGTTACCACTAATAAACCCTGAACGACAGACGCCTTATTAGAAAGTGGTACTGCTCAACAAAACTATACAACTAAGTACACTTGGAAAGTTAGTTTGCACAAAGCCACCACACCTGTACATTTTAAACTCCATCTGTAGAGAGAATACAGTTTCTGCAATTCCAGCCTTTAAGAGACTGTAGCGGCTATTGTCCCTGTTTGTAAAAGGACTGGAAATGGCTCTACATGTGGAGTACATCCTGTCTTCCATTGTTACTGCTTTCACTCCCCCCTATAAAGGCCTGCCTGTACTCCAGGCTACAGCAGCCAGGCAAGCAAACACACACACACACACACACACACACACACACAGCCGCACATTACAGCCATACCTTCCCCTCCCTTTGTGCTCAGTAATTGCCACAATGCATCTTCTCGTCCAACTAATTAAGTGAGTCTTTCCCATTGTCTCGCAATACTATCACCTCTTCACATAGCCAGAAAGACAGAGAGCGAGAGAGAGACACAGAGGGAGAACATATTAAAGCAAGAGATGGAAAGAGCAAAGAGGTGGAAGAAATACAAAGGCAGGAGTTTGGATAGAGAGTGGATGAATGACAAAGGCATGTGTCTGTGTCCTGGTAAATGTTTACCAGTTGAAAAAGGGGCCTGTTGTCTGTGTTTGCCGGTGGGCTGTAAACAGCACATTACTGCTGTCAGATGAAAATCTTCATTGATTCGTGAAAGTGATGCCATTTTAAATATGTTAACATGGGTTTCAAAGGGAACAGACGATTTCCACAAATGTTAGATGCCTATAAAGCCTTAAAGTATCTAAAAGCAGAGTGCTATAATTTCTGTTTGATAACTGTGACAGAGTTGTGATAGAGTTGAATACGTGTGCATGGTTTATGACATTTGACACCTGGAGCTCACGTTCACTGAGAACTGGCATCTTATGTCCAATGGTTTAACTTTTAATTGCATTCACTTTTAATTAATATTTGTATTTTAATTGATTCATTTTTTCCAACAAGGGAGGAATTAGATATCATTTTAATAATTTCAAATGAGGCCATGGATTTAAATGAGATTGTGGGTAAATACCATATCAGATATAAATACTTAATCAAGATGGTATTATTTATTAAAACATGCCTGAAACATGACTGAATGTTTAGTCTTTCAAGAACTATTACAGTATAGTTGGGCAATATTGCAATATAAATCAAAACAATCCATCCGTCTTCCATACTGCTTATCTCTAAGGAAGAACATGCAAACTCCACACAGAAAGCCCCCAGGCCCAGGGTTTGAACACAGAACCTTATTGCTGTGAGGCTTACCACTGCAGCACCGTGCCACCCTAAATCAGGATAAGATTATAATAATTCTTACAATAATAGGAATTGACTCTGGAACAGGTCCAGGACTGAGCCTGGTGTTTGAACTAAAATTGCTCTCACTTCCTTCATTAGAAAAAAAAAAAAAAGAACAACAATGAAAATATAAGTAAATAAACTGTGGAGACTCTATTACACAACTTCAAAGACCTGAATTTTGCCAAATTTATTCCAGTAGAACAAATTCCTCACTTATAACATTTTGTATATTTCATGGCATTTGCTGGTGGTGACAACTGTTAGGTTATGGGCTAGCTTCAAATGTCTTCACTACATCTGCACACAATTGTCAACTTAACACATCCATAATGAACCAACAGAGGAAAGCGAAAACAGGTGCTTTTGTTTTCTACTGTTCAGGCAGTTTGAGGTGCTAACCGAGGAGTTTAGGCTGAATTACTGGAGGACAGAGACCAACAGACTCATCAGACTCATTTAAATTCTACTTCTCCTGAGAGTTGCTAGGACCCCCCACCACCCCAAAAGGAACACACACCCACAGACACACACTCTTTCCATGCTCAAGTCCACTCGCTGACCTCTCAGGCCAGACACTCTTCTAAACACACCACACACCCATGCCCCCCCACCCCCCTTAAAAAAAGCCTCAACCCCCCCAACTCCTCCTTGAACCTCTACCACCATCACCTCCCCCTTCCCATCCTGAGCACTTTTCCTTCCCACACTCGAGTTCCTGTCACAGCTTTGACAGACAGACAGACAGACAAGTAGGGTGACATCATGGTGCACAGAGAAGGAGAGAGACAGAGGAAAGGGGGCTGCCTCTCTGTCTGCCCCCAGTACCCACACAATGCAGCAGGGCATCTGGCAGTGGGGTGGGGAGGGGGAAAGGTGTTTTTTTTTTTTTTTTTTTTGGAGGGGGTGGGGGTCAGGACAAAGCGTTTACATCGCCCTCACTGGAATATGATTTTAATTTGTCAATGGTGGCTGAGACATAAACGTATGAGAAGAAATGGGCTGAGATGTGGTTGTGGGTGGGTACATGACACAGTTGTTGGCGTATACAGTGAAGATATATTACTCCAAGCATATGAAAAGAACTTCATGAGATGTTCATGAAAGTGTGACATGGCAAGCAAGAAGTGAGAAAAATGCGGGATCAAGTGGAAGAAATGTTGTTGTTTTTTTTTAATTCCTTCAAATCTTCCTCTAAATTTTTAATTTTCACACTATATTTTTTTGCAGAGATTATTTCCTGAGTGACAAGCTGAGATTCAAACTGCAGGGAGGCAAGGTGTAGAAATGAAATCTGTGTGTGTTTGTTTAGGCACGTCACTTGCAGCTTGTTAATTTGCAGGATCCAAGACGAAACAATGGTGCCAATGGGATAGAAATCAGTGTCATACTACTCTCTCTCTCTTTCTGCGGCAGCCCCCACCTCTGTCTCTGTCTGAGAGACTGTCTACTCGCTGTGTGCATACAAGTGTGTGTCTGTCTGTGTGCATACATAAAATAAATGAGCTGTGCATATGCATTGTGCAAGTCCACAGGCCCAGTGTATATATTAGAAATGTGACTTGACCCTGGCAGACTGAAGCAGGGTTTCTGCGTCGTACTGGGCGTGGGAAAAAGGGTAGACCTCTTTTCACAGCTGCTCCGGCCGTTGCATTGAACCAATGGAGGCCCCCACCACCACCCCCAACGTGCCTCTGCTGTTAATGCCCCCCCCTCCTTCTCCC
>CM076656.1:15949378-15960243 GCA_038496675.1 Rachycentron canadum | reverse complement strand
CCCATTTCCCATTCACTCTGCAGCCTGCTCCCTTTTCAGTGGACCCCCCACCACCCACCCACCCACCCTTGTCCCTCCCTCCTGCGCTCTGTTTGTCACCCTGGTGCACCCCACCATCACTGCCACCACCAACCTTTAATACAGCCACCCCGCCATTCAACCAGCGTGCATTGAGATGCCAGAGGCCTCTGTGCTTTTTCAAGCTAAGAAAAACAATACAGCTAACTGACTAATGAAATAAAGCAACTACTACCAATGCAAATTAATTAGCTAACAAAATGTATTTGTTTGTGCTGACACACTAAAGGTTGGGCTCAAACCTCATGAGTTTCTTCTACTTTTTTTAAACTCTTTTCTATTTTTCAATCTCAGTTCTATTTTTCTCACTTTCACATTCTCTTCTCTCTTTCCTTCTCCGAGCCCCTCTGCAGATAGACTTTAATTTATGTTAACATACGCCACCACTCTACACTCAGTGCCCACCCCCCCTACACACACATTTGCCCCCTTTCACAGCCTCCCTCCATCTAGTGTATTCATTTGATGAGATTTATTTCCTACCAAGCCGCATAATGCACAGGGTATAATTTAAATCAACTTTTAAGAACAGCCAAGCAGCACAGTTTATGCATACAAATCTAGGAAGCCTGGTAAAAAAATTCCCAGCAAACAGCAGGTTGTTAAAAGCAGATTGCCAACTTTAAGAAGCCACGGGTGGGCAGTGGGTGTTTGGTTTTGCCATTAAAGATAAGCTATTACTGATAAACCGCACAATGAGTGTGTTTAAACACATAATTCAGGCTTCATTTGTTTCAGATACTCTCATTAATCTGACAGCATAACCATGCTAAGGCGGGCTCAGAGCGGAATCATAAAACACAAACCCACATGCAATTTTGTAGAAACTTTAAAAGGTCACATAATGTGCAGAATAACTCCAACAAGATTTTCAGGAGCAGTCCTATCGTGCTGCCTTGCTACCCTGCTGATACACCAGGCATGTAGAGGAAATGTTGAGAGGCAGCGAGGGGGCAGCGACGGGGGAGGAGGGAGGTTGTAGCAGAGAACCTGAAAGGACTCCATCTCCCTTGGCCAACATGCCATGACGGTGTGGAGCAGCAGTCTGAATTGGTTTCTCTGGGGTGGCGGAGCTGGAGAGGTGATGGCAAGATGAGCCCGAATGGGAATGGAGAGGGGTGGGGTTGTGGTGGTGGTGGTGGTGGTGGGGTTTGGGTTTGAGGGAGGAGATATGGTACACTGAGGTATGTGTGTTTGTGGGTTTGAGAGAGAGAGTATATGAGAATAAGAGAGAGAGATGGCAGACAGGATCTGAGGTACTGTAAATGAGCGGATTACTGCTTCCCTCTCTGCAAGTCTTTCCATATACATGAGAGTGCTCAGCTGTGGAGGAAACACTGCTATGTGTGAAATCACACATCCTCCGGCTTCCTATAGGAACAACTGCAGCGAGGGCGCTTACTGTATATAGTCCTGTAAGGCTAAAATAAGGTGTAAATGCAGACCCATGCGTTTTAGTACTTAATTGCTGTTATAAATACAAAGAGGACGCAAAGAGTGTCACTTCTGGATTGATGTGTCTCTGCGTCAAACTTTGCCTGTAGCTATGCCTCCACTTCTAAAGCCTGAGTCCAACCAAAGCTTGTTTGCATCGATTTATCTAGTTTGTGTATATGATATTGACTAAGTAGACCGGCAGCCCTCATCGAGTTGAAGCAAAGCGAAAGAGGTTTAAGAGGTGGTCGAACGCAATGGAGGAGGATAGCCACAGGCTGTGAAATATCCTCTGATCTTCCCTTGTCTGATTCTCAAACGCAACCTCTTCTCTGGGGGGGCATGCTGATATAGAACTAGGCCAATGTCACAGAACGCTCATCTACCCCTGGAGGGAAATTAAAAAAAAAAAAAAAAAAAATCACTTCTTCTGTTTCTCCCCAATGACGGACCTCAATCTCTGCGGATGGGGCTTCATCTCCCTCTCCACCGCTTTTCAACGCTGCCTCCATCACTCCGTCTACTTTGTTCTCCGCAGGAGGTTGAACATGCACGAGCTGAGCAGCGTCCTCGGCCTTGATGGCCCGCTATAGCAGCTGTTAGGATAGCAAAAGCTAATCTTTAGTCATGTCACTCAACACTGAAATGGAAGCTGGGAGGAAAGTGAGTGAGTCACCCACTTCTGGTTTCGGCCCTCCATCATCTTCAGCATTATACGCCATTATAACATACAAGGTTTTTTGACGAATAGTTAGCAGAGTTAATATGATGTTTGCTCTGCGGATACTAGTTTATAATAACATGTACTGTGATAAGTTGGACAGTATCTAAATCTGAAAAATGCAATTTTGGTATATTCAATAAAACAAAAAAGGAAATTGGGTACAAATACTAGTTCTTCAATATGTGAAAAATGGTGATGCCAGATATGTGTTGGGAAAAGAATTGTAGTTTTTCCCCGGTCTATGCTACACTACATGTGTCCCTGGAGAACTGCAGCAAAATTCACACAGGTATTGAGGTGCATCTTGAGACTTTTCCTCCAAACTAAAAAAAGTACAGAAAGTGGCTGAAACAAACTCAAAAAAGAAATGTTTCACTATGTGTTAGATGGGGGTAAAAGGTCTGGACACAGTGCAGAGCACAGAAAAGTAAGAAGTTGGAGAGGAGGAGGGGGGGGGGACAGAGAGGTCCAAAAAGAGGGAATTAGAGGAGTGAGGGACTTAGCCACCCTGGCAGACTTTCCACATGAGCACACCTTGCACACGCATCAGGTCAACCCCCACTTTCCCCTTCCCTGTATCCTTAAAGGGATTAAAGAAAACATGTACAAAGGAATTAATATATAGATTAGCCCTTTGTCTCATCAGCCAAAAGCAAAGAATCTAATAGTTTGGATCACACATTATAAAGCTGGGGTGAGCCACTGTGAGGGTCAGGAAAAGCAAACAAGAAAGTGAGTAGTGTAAAGTCTGAGAGGCGCCACTGGATTAAATACTTTAAGAGATCAGGACTTTTTAATGTGCATTAGGAGTTGTTACTTCCCAGCCCTCAAAACAAAAAGGTTCATCTGTGATTATTTGAAAGCAGCACATGAATAGTTCAAGTTCAAGGGTGTTTACAAATCATTAGCATGATGGAGTGAGGTTGAGGTAGCACTGTTTTTTAGTTTAATCTTACCTGTAACATTGGGGTGATGACACCTCTTTCTGACCCAGCGGGTGACTTCGGCTCTGAAGAGTAGGATTTCTACTGCACCTCTGCCTGCGCTTCACAGATTCCTGCAAAAAAGGAAGCATTCAGTTAAAAGATAGAAAGAGGTAAACTCCAGCAAAAGGTCAAAACCTCACTCCCCAACCGATGACTTCTCCTAAAGGTGACCGATTTGCCTTTAAGAGCCAATAAAGATTTCAAAAATAAACTTTTCTCTTGAAATTTTAGTTAAAGTTAGAGTTAAGAGGATAATATTATCTGACATTCTTCAGACAAGATCTTTGGTGGTTTGACATGATGAATCAGAATATTAAATGGTGAATTAAACGCATCAAATTTTTAATAGAATTTTGTTTGTCACTTCCTAACTGTATGGATACAGAAATACTATTAGGCCTGTAAATAAACTACATGACAAACATGAAAGATAACTGTTAAACATTAAAGTGGAGTTGCTAAGTTAACAATAATTATCACGTACTGATAATAGTTTCGGCATGCATTTGATTTAGAGTAATAATACATCCTGAAATATTTGAATATTAAAAAAATCTGCAGTATTATATTCTTAGATTTATGTGGAAAGTTTGTTACATTTCTTATTTCAACTGTCAGCAAGACAATACCAGTCTCTTACCACACACACAGACACAGACACAGACACACACACACACACACACACACACACTTCACAAGCAATTACACAAAATACTCAAAGATTACATCCGCTGAAAACCTTTACGGGTTTAAAGCCTGCATGTCAGCTTTTCAATTTTTTTTTCTCTTTCCCTTGCATGGGTCAGAGGCTGTTGCTAGGCTACCAAACCCAGAATTCATAAGTTCAGAGAGGAGCTTTATATAGGCCATTGCAATTCAAGGTAAAATGATAATAGAAAATTGATAACGCTGGAATATGGATTTTGATGATATGGAGTCAAATAGACCACAGAGTATGAATTATGAATTTTCATATTTGTTAAAAAAAATAATAACAATACTAAAAATAATTGTGATAATAAAAGCCATATACATAACCTAAACAAAAATTTCAAAAGCAATTTTTTTTTTTTTTTTTTTTTTACAGTTACGTGAAATGATGCTCACAGAAAATTCCCAATTACAAGCATCATAAAATGAAGAGAACTGTGGGGAAAAGCTGGGTCTTCTTTGAATCAGAAATTCAGTAACTTTCTACACAGAGAGGAGAAATTACAGAAGCAGCTGTTGCAAAAATACAAGACACATGCCAAGAGCTTGAGCACAGTTTTTTGGGCGAGTAAAGCAACACAACTGTGCAGCCTGATGGCACACAGTTAAAAAAAAAGAAAAAAAAAAAAAAAAAGACCTGTTCTGTAATCAACGATAAGCTGTCATGTTTATAGTACTCAAAAAATGAGGCACTAAGGGTGCAGTGACAACGTGGGGAAGAACACACGTAAACACATGCGCAGGGCCACATGTACAAATGCACAATAACATGTGCACACACACACTCATACACAAAGAGCACTGCAATCTGGAGGCCCGAGTGTGACACAAACAAGATAACATCTATAGGATGGTAGCTTGGAAATGCAGCAGGGTTGTAAACCTGAAACAATGGCTCTGCTTTGTATAGGACAGTGTATAGGGCAGCTGCTTTGTTCAAACATCTTTGTCAACAAGCAATGCTAGCCCTTATGCAACATCTAGAGCTAAACCATGAAAATATTATCAATACAGTGCAGAGAAAGGGAGAGTGGTGAAGGAAGACAGAGAGATGGGGGAACGTACTGACATATCTAGGCTTCAGCAGGAAAGGCTACAGACATGACAGGTTGGTTAGAAAGGCATGGTGTGCATGCATAAACACATCTCCCATACTTTCCTCTTCTCACCCCATTCCCTCTACACCATTTTCAACCCTATTTCCTCTCATCTGACCACTTATTTGGTTGTTAATTCATCTAGTCAGCACACAGAAAACATTTGGGCTGGCGAAACAATAAAATTTCAAATAGAGGTGTAAATGGAGAAATCACCGCCTGAGACAATGGAACGGGTAATGCAGTCTTATGGCAGGTGCTGGCAGGCTAGACCTAGACTAGACTGGGCTCCATCTGGTGTTGAGGGCCTCCTCCTGATGGTGGAGAGGGCCCAGACAGACACATATTAATGTGGGAAAACCAACGTCTAGTCTGCCTCTCAGTCACTCGCCAGACTGCATTTCAATCTCAAAGGACTCGCCCCATATCCTCCATTTATTACCCCTCAGCAATGCATTAATTTCTATCACAACTAGAGGAAAAGATGGGTGGGTGGTAGCCCAAACGCCATTGTCAAATCATACTAGAACGTGCTGTATTATAATAGCTTTAAGTAAATACTGGGGACGTGCACTGGCAAAATACTGGGTAAAATTCAGTACAAATAGCCTATTTTTCAAGTATTGTCTTTATAAAAATCACAAAACGGTGACTACAAAGTCCGCATAGCATCCAGCTAAAACACTATGTTTGAAGTTTCTGTATTATAAATATATTGTCACAATGAGATGTTACAGTTTGCTGTTTTATTCCACGTTAAAGTTGAGACATGGGTAACCTGACACTCCTGCAGTGTCTTCTCAATGAAAACATTCATTTGTGCCACGCTCTACTAAACTGCCATGTACAACTGCACAGCTCACACCAACAGCCTGAAGTTATCCTTAGTATCATCATTATTACAATTGCATACAACTATTTATGCCCTGTTGTTACTTGTCACACTTGTCCATGGCATACATTTGCACAGCAACAAATGCCACATATAGCAATGTGGCTGCACAACAGCACAGCTCGATCGGAAAGCAGACATATTTCCTAGCTAGGTCCAAACTAGCTCCTTCTCCATCATGCCCTGGTCGGTGACGCAGTGAGCTGGGGCCTACTAACAGCAGCACCAGGCTCTGTGGTGTTACACACTCACATATTCTCCACTGTGCAGAGCCCACAGCCACCACACAGAGCAGTTGCAGCTTTAGCAGCTAACACAGAATTGGCTTGTTTAAAATTCAACAGGCTCCACTCAGAGTACATCCTATCACTCAGGCAGTCCAGGAACCAGACAGGAGCTCCTCTCTGACTCCGTTGGAGAGGGGGAAAGAACAGATGATGAGCAGCCCAAACAGCATTATAAAACAGACCTGGAAAATCAGCCCGATCTCTGCACGACCCAGCCGACCCTGCTGTAATGCTGCCTCCAAAATCTCTGCTTGGCCTACCAGGCCACCAATGGAAACACACTTACCAGCAAAACGTGGCATACATGTATGTGGACCAACAGCGACAGTTGAGGGTATCTTTGTTTAAAAAAATAAAAAAATACTGTTTAGTAGCAGCAACCAACTTGCAACATTTTAATTTCATCTTGTGAACTATAAGAATAAACGTAATGTGTTTGTTTCCTATTTCTCCCAGCAGGGTCAGCTGTCGTTTTGTTCTGTCCTTCATGTGCATGAGGCCTGAAGCTGTTCTTAATAAGGGCATCAATCAAACCAAATCCAGGGATATAAGATGATCCCTTTGACAAACACCTACTGAATCACAATGCTGTCTCCTTCTCCTCTCCATAACCTGTGACATATTCCTTTGATGAACTTCTTGGCAGTCCGATCTTTGCGACACAGTAACAGATATATTAAGTCACAAGCATGTACCTGATAGTGGGATTATTTGCTAATGCATCCAGTAGCAATACAATACGGTCAAAGATGCTCTAAAGCCTCTGATATGTGAAACAAACTCATTCTTTGTGGCACAGTGAAGCTTCCATCATCAACTTTTTAGACATGCAATTACAAAAGGCACAGCACCTTGCGAATACAGGTGACAGCTGGCTGCATAGGTACAGTGGCTTTGACTGTTAAAATCCTTTTCCATACCACTACACAGATAGACCAGAAGCAAGGGGGTGATGGAGGCTACTGGAGAAACACGTGACTCCCTGGATTCGTCCAATCAGGTGCCTCTTCCACCTACGACTCCATGACCATCTCGCCTCCTCGTTATCAGCATCCAACTAACTGCACAATCACTAGAAAAGCATCTAAAACATCCCGGTTTCAAGCCACAACCTTGCGCCTGACAGGCAGTTATGTTCCATTAAGAGAACCGGCAGAACCACCACTGCCGCTCTCCTCCTCCTCCTCCTCCTCCTCCTCCTCACTCTGTGAATGGAGTCTGCCTCTGATTGCTAACTACTGTCACTCCTCGCATCCCCCGTGAAAGAAATCTAGCGCCATGAATCCGTGTGTTGTTTTTTTTTTGTTGTTGTTGTTGTTTTTTTCTGGTAGTTGTTTTTTTTTTTTTTTTTTTTTTTTGAGGGGGAGGGAGGGAGGAGGTGGGGGGGTGGGGGCGGCGTTCTCCTCTGCGCCCGTGTGCGTCCAAGAAAGCAGGGGGCGTTTGTTCGTTTTGGCGGTGCGATGCACGGACGCTGCCGCGGGCTCCCAGTCCTCCGTGTAGGCTGCATCCATCCATCCACTCCGGCAGCCCCCCCCCCCCCAACACACACACACACACACACACATACACACTCACTCACTCTCTCGCTCTCTCTCCTCTCCCCCGTCGGTCCCGGTTCCGGCTCCGGCTCGCTCCGCCGTGACGACTGCAGAATTAGTTTATACATTCGGTTCTCTAGCTTTATGATATTACATAAACTCATACAGCTAGATAACCAAAGAGAAAAACTAACCCACGTCTCTTAAAGGGGCCGCCGCCTGCTGGAGCTGCTTGTGTTGTGGTCACATGGAGCCATTGCATTCCGCCTGCATGCGCACCTCTCTCTCTCTCGCTCTCTCTTGCTCTCTCTCTCTCTCTCTCTCCTTCTTCTTCTTCGGCTCCCCCTGTGCTACTCTCTCTCTCTCTCCCTCTCTCTCTCTCTGTAATATACACGTAACTGCGCGCATGCACGAAACAGGTTATATCCCGTTATGTTATTGCCTTTAGACATAAGCTTTGACTGGCGTGCGTCTTTCACGCCACCCGTGTTCCCAGCATGCTTTGGATGAGCCCCGGTCTGCACGGGCAATGACGTAGGAGGAGACCAAAGTTTTTGTTTTTTTTTAAAAAAAATAAATAAATAAAATAAAAATAACGAGCAAACCATTGGCTCCATCAACATGAGATCATCACAAGAACAACAGCAATGGGCTACAGTGAGTAGTGTATCCTTTTCAACATCCTCCCTTGGCAATTATAGCCCTTCTCCAGTCTCAGATGATTATGGATTCGCGTCTTCATCTAATAAAGGTGACAACCCCCCCAAAAATACCCCACGACCATGAGTCCCGACGAGCATCTGCAGGGTGAAGTCATCCACCTGCAGGAGGACAATGACACATCCACCTGTCATCCATGGACTGCTGGGCGTAACAGGGAAACTAGGCCCCATGCCACTAGTAACGTTAGTGTAGGCTAAGCTGCATTTACCTTTACTAACAATAGGCCATATCCTGGCGACAACATAAGTCATAAGATGAGACAAAAGACACTGTTGCTTCCCCTGTTTCTTTCCAAACAACCAGCTTGCTGTTGTTTGAAATGCCATCTTACATCGACCCATTTCAGACCATAGACCATAGTTTCCGCGTTGAGTGAATTAATCCATGAATTGTTTGAAAGCATGACAAACTACCAGAGGCCTATATAGCGCAGAGTACAGTAGAGGGGCTCCCAGCTAAATGTCAAACACATGATCTAGTGGAACAAGTCCAGCCTCACTGGATGCCACTGTGCACTTTGGATTAGTTGGTGACATGCTGACAAGTTGAAGCAGCACAAACTACCCTCTATAATCCTTTGTAATCACCAAAACATGGTTATTATGCCCCAATAAATGTGTATTTTCAAGACAGCTATAATGCTTAGTCTTTCAATGTAAATTACAACATTAAAAAACTGCAGCTCAAAGATAAACGTCAAGATAAAATACTACAATTTGACATGACTCATGTCTGTGTTGGCACAATAACTACGTTAATGTTACTGATGGACAAGTCACAGGCAAGATGAAGTGAATTAAGGAAGATTATTTAGCCTGAAGTGTACTTTTTGTTCAAGAAATTGTTCTAGCATGCTGCTGAAACAACACAGCCCATTCTATTGAACAGCTTACCCTCGGTGACACAATATTTGAATTGAATGAACGAACTGCATACTCACTTATTCAGCCTATTTGAAACAGCAGTTTCCATAATCGGACAGTCAGAGTGTGTTTTGTTATTAAATTGGACAAATGCATCAACAATCCAGCAGTCTCGCGATTTTCTTCTAGACTCAGTCCGGGATGGGAGCCTCTATCCCCGGCTCTCTCCAGCCGCGGTGCTCCCCGTCTTCGACCACATGGGATGCCGGCACATTGCGAAGACAAAGCCCATTTTACGCACAGCGACATTGGTGTATGCGCGTGTATCCTCGAGGAACAAGCCGGGGATAAGGTCCATTGTGGGGTGTCAAAAAGAAAAAAAAAAACAACTCACTGCAGCAAAGCCAGAGCACTAGAAAATGAGAGTGAGGAGAAAGCGCGTCGGCTATCAGAGCGTCAGATGTGGGGCGCAGGAGGTGGAGGGCCGCCCGGGGGCCTCAGGGTCAGACTGCCAGGGGAGACGCGCGTCCACAGAATTAGGCATGCTCATTGGCACACACATGGCTGAGCACCAGAGACATGGGGTGATTGTATAGGCAATGCAAAGTAAATACAAATTAGAGATGGTGCAGAAACGGGGAGATTAAGAAAAACGCAAAGGCATCATGATACAGCCTTTTAAACGCCATCAAACTTATCCACCGTCATAACCCTGAGTAAAAGGGTTACTCTCCAGGGCTGCTCCAACGAGGTGAGGAATAATGAAATTTCAACCCACATCCAATGAGAGAATGCAATACGTCCAAATCAGCAGCAGCACCGCACAGGAGCCCACACACACCAGCTAACAATATTCAGATCAGCAATAACCACAACAGCTTTGTCCTAAACGGAGGCACAGAGTGCAACAGCCCAGCACGATCACCTGACCGGACAGGCCTCGGGGGCAATACATCACATAACTAGTCATGTTTGTTGACAATAAACCATCCGTCTTGCAGCCACACCCTGTCTAACTAAATAAGGACACAAAGTTTGTTCCCATAAAGAAACAAGGACAAGCAAAAGGTAACAACAAGCAAATCACAGGTTACTACAGGAGACGGATACGATTAGCAGTATAATGTACACTTTCTCTTCATATTAATTATTTGTTTATCTATTTAAAAGGAATAATCCAATTAATTTGTATCAATTAAATCAAACTGCACCGCATTCCCATTTGAATAAATAACTTCAAGGAGAATGTGTCTGCAGGTCTCATTAAGAGAATAAGCATTGCAGTACACTAAACATGAGTGACATCAGCCTACAGCCTTCACTGTGGTGTGTTAGTTTGTCATCTTAAGCAAAAGGTCTTGAATAGAGTCCTGTACAGTTCACACTGTGGGATAATATTTTATCCTAAATTATAAATTTTACTCCAAAATGCAGATGGCGGAAAAAATGAGCTACTTTGTGTATTTCCACTGTAGTTAAATTCAGTGGTGGTTGTATGTGTGTGTGTGTGTGTGTGAGAGAGAGAGAGAGAG
>CM076656.1:15865702-15944390 GCA_038496675.1 Rachycentron canadum | reverse complement strand
CCCCCACGCCCCCTCCCTTTCCAACCCTCTCTCTCCCTCTCTCTCACACACACACCGCACACTGTGGACGACGTGCACAGAAATCCAAGCATTTTTAGATAAACTGGTGACCACTGATCTCTTTGGATGATCCGCCTCCCTCCACAGCTGCAAACAGCATCAGTTTCAGCAGCGTTAAGGCGGTGAGGGACGTACATCCTCCGTGGCTGGGCGCACAGAAAGGGGCGGAGGAAGGCGCCAGCGAGGACCTTTGGGAGACAGATGCAGCGGACCCAAAACTTGGTCTCGCCGGATGGAGGGGAAGAACGCACCAGGAAGCTTTTTCTCGACGCCACATGGTGCCGTGGCTCGTCGTGGCAGCAGGCTGCTTGGCAGAGAGTGTTATGACATGTGTGCCATATAAGATACCTGCACTCCTCATCCTCAGAATACTCCATCACCCCTCCTCCCCCCCCTCCTCCCCCCTGTCTCTCCACAGTCAGCTGCACACACATGTCCTGACGGCACGGGACACAGAGTCAGTTCTGCCGGCAGGAGAGGGACCTCGACCGAGCACTGATCTCCAAACCTGCACCTTGCTTGACTGGGGCACCTGTGTCACCAGCCTGCAGGAGGAAACCGAGCCGGAGCGAGAGCTGGACGTGCACCAGCGCCCGCGGATCTCACTGTTGTAGTTTCCCTTCGTTTACAGGTCGACTGCGTACAAAAAAACAAAAAAAACAAACAAAAAAAAACAAAAAAACAAACAAACAAAAAAAACAAAAACAAAGGCAGGATTCAGGAGCTGCAGACGATCAAAGCGCGGCGGCGGCAGCGGTGTGTGTGATGCTGTTGCCGCAGCCCCAGCAGCGCCAACAGAAGCAGATGCTTCCCCGGAGCTCCTGCGGGTCACGTTGGTTTACGTGTTACGACGTCTCCTTCCTTCCTGTGCGTAACGGAGCGCGCGGTGACAGTCGCGCGCCAGATGTCAACCTTGGGGCAGTGTAAAAAAAACAAAAAACAAAAAAACTAACAAACAAAAAAATAAATAAATTAAAAAAAAAAAAAACAACAGCTGAATTCGGACTGTAAACTCAGAAACACAGACTGTGGATGTGCAGAGAGAAGAGCCGCCGCAGCATGCCGCAAAACTAGCCCTTAAAATGAACGTGATTGTTTGCGTGATGACGTCAGGCGCAGGGATAGGTTACTCCAGATATGTTATCCAATACGCCCGAGAGTCAGTTTATAGGAAAGTCTTCTTTAGGTTATTGCTGCTGCTACATTTATAGGCAGATCTCCATTTTGTGGCATTATTTTGTAGGTAAAAAATGGAATTTGGAATGACCTAATAAACATCTCTTTATGTAA
Organism: Rachycentron canadum; assembly: GCA_038496675.1. Taxonomy (NCBI): domain Eukaryota; kingdom Metazoa; phylum Chordata; class Actinopteri; order Carangiformes; family Rachycentridae; genus Rachycentron; species Rachycentron canadum. Next base: position 15,943,040 of record CM076656.1, on the reverse strand, counting down.
ATGTGTGTATATATATATGTGTGTGTGTGTGTGGGTGTGTTTATTTATTACATATATGTATGTGGTGTGTGTCTACGTGTGTATCCGAACTGAGTAAAAGATTGTGATAAAAATCTACGTAACGAACAATCATGTCATCATTTGGAAAATCAGAGGCTATATAATCTTGAATACCCTATTCAAGATTATATAGGTCACACTTTGTCTTAGACTTTATGTTCTATTTTTATTTAGTTATATTTTTTATTATTACTATTATTAATATTACACTGCACTGTCCCGTTTAGTTCAGGTTATATTTTTCTGGTCACGGAATTTATGACATTAAAAGTGAAACGCAGTAACTGAGTAAAGACAAGGGAGCTACAGAGAAAGGTAAACATAACAAAAAGTCTTCAGAAATGCTTTTTAAAAAAAATAAGTTTTATATCTAGAGACACACGCGTCTTTTATTCTCTATGATGCAGGTGAGTGTGTATATATATAACCAGTCAGCTGTTTGTCAGCTGAGCTTTAAATTATATCGACTCTGTCAAACTGAGTTCTGTTGTACGTCCACACTCTTCCTCTATAAAGTGCATCATCTTTTCTGTACCAGGTCATAAATAAAAGGCACCTGACTGGGCCTTCTGGGGCCTGAGCGTCCAAGCAGCTTGGGGAGGCAGATTCAGTTTGGCCGCACAGGCTTTTCTGAAACATAACACAGGGTCTGTCATCACGGGAAGCAACGGCAAAAAATCAGGCGTGTCACGCAAACTCAACACTAAAAGAAAACGGGTTATAATGACGATCAAACGCCTCGGAGAACCACCAGGCTACTCGAGCTCAACAGCGACATCTATTGGCCGAGAAGCAGCTGCGGCGCTCGGGCCTGTGACGGAGCCGCTTGGCCTAAAACCCACCGCACCATTAAAAACGCTGTATGACCCACTAACAGCAACGACGCGGATATACAGCTGATAAACTTGTGCAGTCGAATGTACATGAGAACATTTTTTCCATCCACGCAGATAAAGAGAGTCTGATGGAGGAAGTGTCAGGCCTGTCATTTCTGACCTGTTTATTCAAACATAAGGGAAAAGTGGTGAAATCTGAACTGATTAAACGATGGTAGTTAAAAAAAAATAGATGTATATAAATGTTTATATATGTAATAGTTTTGTTTTTTTGTTTTTAAAAATCCCAGTATAAATGAATAGTATCAATAGTAAGCCGGTGTACAGGCCTATGGTGATGAACAGGAGACATTATTTATCCATAATCTTACAAATCCACCTTAAATTACCGACGGTCCAGTGAACCAACTCTGACCGTGGGCTTCAAAACAACATAACCATACACCCTGCTGCCATTCAAATACTATTAAAACAATAAGCCGTGGTCAGGGGTGGTCTCTCAGAGCTGTAAAATAATGAACGGTGAATCAATGTGTGATAGTATAATAACAATAATAATATTATGGCAATTTTGGCTGTATTAAAATAACAGAGCTTGTTGTGGCGTTTATTTGCTTGTGTCTGTCTGTCTTTTATGTTTAGGGCACAGGAAACACAGGGGCAGATGCTGAATGAATTCCTTACAGGTTCTAAAAAAAATAAAAATTAAAAAATTTTTTGAAAAAAAATCAGTGACTCACACAAATCTCATGTTTAAGTGGAAAATTTGTTATGATGATTTCAGGCTCCTAGAATAATGTCGTCAATAAATCCTGCAGTTTGACTGAGAATTAAAGGGGGGGAAGTGCATTCTTTATTATAATAAGAGTTAGGAGTTATTTATCTGAATAATATAATATTCATTCTGCATTTCTGGACAGTGAGTAATAAATAGATGTATATGGATTATGACGGAAGAATAATCCACACAAGAGTCTGTCCTGCAGCAAAGTAATGTTTTTCCATCATTACAGTACAAAATCGGCGGGACTGTAAAGTCTTTGTTTTATTATAAATTCGTTGCTCTGTTTAAAATATGTCACAAATTGGAATTACAGGAATATTTTGGCTTTTAAAGAACGCACAGTCCAGACAAACACACGGTGCCACCCACACGATCAAAGATAATTCATGGGCATTTCTGGATAAAGAGCATCGAGGTTTATTTTCGCCTGCAGTTTCTGAATTCACTGGAATTTCAGTTTTTTGTTGCTGTTGGGTGATTTTTGTATGTATAGAGAGGACTGGAGGACTTGAGCTCCCTCTTTAGAGCTTGAAAAAACATTTATCACCTTCTCATTTATTATCATCTATTAAATTCCATCAGAAAATTGCAAATTTTTTACTGAGATACATATTTTGATTTTTTTTTTTTTTTTACAAATATATGTTTTTGAATAAAAACGCATACATGTCATTTATTTATATAAAAAAAAATCAATGGTCTAAATATTTTTTTTACCAAGTCAAACCTTGTCATTTTTATTGAATCAATAAGTTTATACTACATAAATACACTGACATAAACATCCTAATCCTACTTCTCTAAAGTCAAGAGATCTCAACCTTCTCCTTAAACCATGACATGTCTGTCAAATTTGTATGACTCTTATGTCATCATGCATGACCACACTGAGCCCTGTTCAGTTCAATTGTTAATAACTGACCAATTCAAGTGGCCACTTCTGGGAATTGTAATGGCCGCTCTTCAAAGAGGCTTGACCTGACACAGGGAAATAAAGGTGTCAGAGGTCACGCATGAAGACCAACAGGGAGCAAATATTTGTCCTTCCCTCTGTCATGCCCCCAAATTAGCAGCTAAACACACCAGTTAATTGTAATAAGTGGCTTTGGTGATGGTGGCGAATTCTGGTTCTCCCAAGTGGTGCTACAAAGGATCATTCATCTAAATATATTTGCAAAAAAAAAAAAAAAAATTGTTAACTAGTTGTAAAATTTCACAAATATATATTACTCAAATAAGACAAATTTTACAGCCTCAAATCATTGTGTCTGTAGAAAATCCTTGTGGAGACTAAAAATGTGTAACTTTTACATTTTCATCTTCACTATTACACAAAGAAAACATTTTAAAACTGCATATCAAGAACAGCAACAGCTCTATGCACGCTCTAATCTGAAAATGTAATGTCTTGGTATTTATTATAATAACGTAACATTATAGATCTTACTGTTAGGAATCAAAGAATATAAAATCTGATTGGTCCTCTCAGTCCCACAGCTACGCACTCCATAACTCAGCAGCAACTGACATATCATAGTTATAAGATAATTACTCATTGAGAATAAAATCCGTTCCTTATTCTAGGTTGTTTAGCAACAAATATTACATTTTTTGTATTATTTTAAAATCATAATTCCTCAAATTGTCATTTTACATTTACAACCCAAATTCCCACAAAGACTAATAAAGGGGTCAGTTAAATTCCCGGACATGTGAGGAAGATAAATAGTGATGGTCACGAGGACAGTAACAGTGTGAGAGGCACTTAAACACCCCCCCCCCCCCCCCCCACACACACACACACACACACTTTAGGCAGATATGACCTTATACAACGGAGTATACTGTACTCTGCAGATAAACTCAGCTGAAGTGATCAGATGGCCTAAAGCAAAGGCTTTCAAGGGAACAGCACCTCGCTGTTCCCATAAGGAGTCAGGAACACCTGGAATAAAATCACAATAGACACTGCAGTCTACAATCTCATGAAATATCCCACAGATACTGGGTCACGAAGCAACTATCTAACACACAGTTTAAGGCCTGCAGGTGGAAGCAGGAGACAAACTGCAGGTGTCATGCATCCATCTTACTAACAATGTCAATCATCCTCACTTTCATGAACAGCACACAAAACGAAGCAGGAAAAAGGCATTTGCAAAAGTTGGCTGAATCTACTAAATCAGGTCCAACTGGAATAAATTAACCTTAGTTCAGTCAAGAACACAACAATCCTGAGTTTTCAATCAGAAAAAATAGTATAAAATATAAATATAAAATAAAATAAACTTCAAAATCAGTCAAAAAATAAATTCAAATTCTATAACCAGTTTTAAATATGGCTCCAACTACAAAGCCTATGAACTTACATTTCCTCAGCTACTTCTGCTCCTTCTTGCTCAGAGTGAGGGAGCGATGTTGATCCATTCCCCACCATGTGAAAAGAGACTGGTGTTCTTACTGCTTTCCTGGTTTAATTGGGAACAGGCTGAAGTTTATGCTAATGAGCGCTGACATCAGTCTTAACAGCCTCCACTCCATAAAGGAGAGGAGCAAAGGGCCAAAGTCGCGCCTCTTTTCCCAGGCAATTCCGTTGGTCAAGTTCAAGCTCAGCGCCAGTGCTCACGATTGTCATTCAAAACACATTAATGCACAGAGCAAATTCATTGGGGGAGGAGAAAGGCCTGCAAACACATTTAAGCTTTTGGAACGCAACAAATATTTTATCAATTATAATAATTTTTAATCACATCCTAGTAAAACAACTTTAAAACAATATGCCAAGATATAAAGTGAGAAAATTTAGACAAGGTTTCACTCGTGTTTGAGGTTGTCCACGAAAAAAAAAAATAAAATAAAAAATAAAAAATAAAAAAAATCACAATGTGCCACAAACCAGATTTGACTTGAATGAATTAATGAATATAGACAAATTTAAGTGTTTGGTTTTAGACTTGATTTTGCATCAAAACAAACAAGTAGTTCTGAAAAATCATTCTGGTCAAATGAATTTCTAGGTGACAGTTCCCTTCCTGTGAGCAGCCGTGTACTGGACTGACAAAATATGAGCAATTTCCTCTGAGTAAATATATATTTCCTTTGAATAAAGGAAAAAAAAAATGCGTGAGTTAGAGATTTGTGTGTGTAAGACAGATTCAGGAAGATGGTTCTTTGTTTATTTAGTGTAAATGTACATTTTTGCAATTATATTTTCAATTGGCACAGAGAGGTAAGAGAAAATAGTACAAAATTTAGCCTAGTGCCAGATTACACTTGCACACAGTATATCTGTGTTTGTACATGTACATCACATCTGTGCAGGCTGGCCAGTGGATCATCCACGGGATCATCTATGCTACCAGGGAGACACACACTCAGCGAAACAGAATTAGCAGCGTAGATTTGCGTAATTACAGTTATAAGTGTGCAATCATTCATGTCGTCCAAATCCAGAATCTGTGTGAGCATGAGCCAAAGTATCAGCTTAACACGAAACAGCAGAATCAAGCCGAGCTAATTCTGTCGTGTTTGAATCCGAGTCCGGGAACAGACCAGAGCCAGATACAGTCAGTGAATATGCAGACATGAGGCCAGTGGATTTCATGTTTTAATGGCTTCATTTGTGTGTAATTTTGTGTGTAGGTCTGTACGTGACTATGCAATATAAGCTCATTTATTTTAGAAACACAGCGCATTATAGCTTTGTTTGGCTGTTTTTGTGACTGAGGCCAGCACAAAGGAAGAACTACACAGCAAATGTGTCATGTGGCTTGTTAAATCTCAAGAATAAGAGTGTAGCTCCAGAAATAATAAAGGTAAAAGTGGAACACTAATACTGCTCTGACTTACTATATTCTTCCTTCTATTTATACAAAATTGGACTGACTGTGGTTGCCTTTTTTGTACAGTACAAACCTGGATTACAATTGTAAACCAAAAATCTACATGCAATATGTTAAAGTAATCAGCAAGACACACAACATATTTGTTTGCCATGTGACTGACATATGCTATTTACTAGACTGGAAAGAAAAAGGGACGCATCTCTGGTGCAACTGACACAGATGACAATGACATTTGGTTTGCTTTTGTACAATAAAGACAATAAAAGGAAGGATGAAAGGATAGTGTATCACTGGTGTATCACCTTTACAGACACCTATGTGGTCTCCTCTTTATTATATACAGTATGTCTATGTCTGATAATTAACAGTCATGAGTCTCATTCCTCCTTTAAATAAATCCCCTGTGACAAAGCAAATCTGGCCCTCCATAGCTGGTTCCCACCGCTATCCCCCACACACTGCAGAGGGGGCAGCAGTTAGGAAAAAGACAAAAAGGAAAAGAGCGGGTAAAATGAAGGGAGATGGGGGAGGGTGGGGGGGCACCACAGTGGTGTTGGGAGTTTCGTTTGACGAGGCACCATTGCAACATTTGCATATATTCAAATCAGGCAATGAATACCGTGCGTGGGGGCAAACAAAGACAAGCCAATGGGAGGGCTGCGTCCCCGCTGCGGGCTCAGAAGCAGTCGCCGGTATCCCAGCAGCACCCTGGGAGAGACACAGGGAAGTGGTGTGGGAACCGGGAGGCCCCCCGAGCTGAGCAGAGGGAGGGGAGCCACTTGTAGCCTGCAGTGAATTAGCATTTTATTTGTGTCCATTTTCCTCAGTAATTTCTGCCCCACCACTTCAGCCACAGATGGCTAACATGGCAGAGGGATTAGCATTTGTGTCAACGATGATAATGATGGAAGTGTTTTTGCACCCAGACAGAGACATTTGTTCTCACAGAGTGACTGACATTTTCATGTCTGAGATGTTACACAGAACACACTGAATATTTAAGTAATTTCTGTGTCTTTTTCTGTTTGTGATCAATGGTGAATTTGGGCATTAAAAAAGCGAGGTGTGAGACGACCAAAGAGGTCATGTTATCGTCAGTCCACATATACTGTGTGTATTTTATCTTCAACGGCAAAAAGAAATTGATAAACAAGCTCCTTTATTTCACTTTTAAAGGTGTGAAATTCTAATTAAAACACGATCGCTTCACTTCCACTTGGTCTGAATCTTACAAACTAATTGCCTTAGGGTATATAGACCAGAGTTGAATCAGCGAGACCCATAAAGCTCAAACAACCACACAGTTTGATTTTCAGCCGAACAACTAATTTTATGTGATTTATGTTTACAGATGCCTGCCCGGTGGTGCATACACGCCCACCAGAGATGCTGCTGCCTCATCGCACAAAGCTCCATTTGATCAAAATCACAGCACTCAGTGAAACGTCATGCCCTTGTGCGCAAATTCACAGGGCAAAGGATCAGACACATCTTCAGCAGAAGGGGTGCCACCAATTAGCAGAAAGTAGGAATCCAATCAAACTTTAGCAGACCACCCAAATAACACAGACGCACATGCTAAACACAGATTTGAATGCAGTGAATGGTTCTGGTAAGAGATCTTTAGAGGGCATGAGGAAACACTGCACTGTTGGAGGCATACGGGCCTCTGCTTTGTACAGGGGATGAGCTGACATTATAATGCATGTACAGGCCAGAGTGTGTGTGTGTGTGCGGACAATCATTTCCATCAAGAGTGGCCAAGCATACCGCACTCTGAGGATGCATCAGTGCATCTAGAGCTGTTGGCCTTCTACCCCATTATTCCCCAAACACCTTATGGCTTATAATGATCTGAAGCTAAGAGATCATCTTAATGCATTAACAAATTACAAAGATATAAAACTTTGTTGACAGGTTTGAGGATAACCATGTTGTTATCGTAAAGCGCTTCCTCATTTTTATCCATCTAAATAGAAAAATAATGCTTTAATACATAATTACATCAAAATATTGCACTCTTCTTCTTTCCCCCTCCCGGTATCTGTGCGTTTTAATTCCTAAGTAGAGAGAAAGAGAAGCATATCTGAGACTTTAAGCCTCGCAATTTGCATAATGTTTGTTTTCATCCAGTGAAATGTTAAGATACATGATGGTGGGAGCATAAAACATAGAGATTATCATTAGGAGGGCATTCAGGGGTATTGAGGAAGAACAAGTGACTAGGATGGATATAATTTTACAGCGATGAGGAGTGGGAGCATGTTGGTAAATTAAAACTGCGGTACTAGTTTTCTTCTGTCATATTTAAAAAAAAAAAAAAGTCCATGACATATTTAGAACTGGGTGGATGTGCCTTAACATAAGTGCTAATACCAAGTTAGCTATACTACTAATGCACCCATGCATCCATTATCTATACTGCTTATCCATCAGGGTCGCTGGGGGTTGGAGCCAATCCCAGCTGACATTAGGCAAGGCGGGTTACACCCTGAACAGTTCACCAGTCTATTGCAGGGCCGACACATAGAGACTAACAGACAGTCCTTCATATTCACACTCACGCCTACTGGCAATTTAGACGCACCAATTAACCTAATCTGCTTTGGACTGTGGGAGGAAGCCGGAGAACATGCTAATCCAGCCAAAAGTTATTATGAATGTGTGGTGATACATTTTAGATGGCACGTGAGGAGTTTCCAGGACCATTGCTTGCTCTGTTTCTGAGCAAGTGGCAACCCACTGCGACGTCACCCACCAGTTTGTGAACTGCTGAGTTTGTAATGTGGCAGTTGCCATGCCGTGTTTTTTTTTTTTTTTTTTAAATGGTAAGAAACCATATTTGGAGCAGAGCGGAGAGCTGAGGAGGAGTGAGGGGTGGATCTGAGCTGCTCTGAACTCCATCCTGATTGTCAGGCAGGTTGCCATTTCTGGTACAGTCTGTCAATCGCGAGGAAGTTACGCCCTAATGCATACCCTGCTTTCTCACCTATTTTCCTCTATTCCATCGTTTAAAATACTAACATCATGTTGAAATAACGATAGTGACCATAAACTCATTAGGAGAATGTTTACTGAGGTAATAAATCAATTGAGGAAAAAGGGCCATTATCCCATAGACTTCAACAAAATCACACTTCATTAGATAGAATGCAGGTTTACGGCTTCACTTTTCAGACCTCGAGTTTACATGCACTTTTATATAGTCTCTATTCACTCAAGAGCCAAGCACTTCTTGTCAAAGAGGGCAGATTTGTGGGGCGAAAGCGAGGATGAGAGGGTTATGAGAGAGAAACAAGAGGACAGGGAATCTTGGACAAGAATCTAGTCGAGACGAAAGCAGCCAAGCAGTTATCTATAGTAGCATATCGCTTTCTTCTTACTCTTTTCTGACCATCACCACCAATTCAAAATTCAGTGAAGCTGTGTTTTATGATGAATATCTTATCATGTTTATGTATTGCTTTACAGGCCAGACTTTGGAGACTGGACTAGGAGCAGCCTTATCACCTGGAGCTCTGTAATACATGGCCGAAGCCAAATGTTTGACATCTTATAAATAACATTAGTAGATGCTCCTCCTCCACCAGGCCCTGCAGTTACAGGTCAACCTACCTGGAGCATCTGTTAGAGTATTTTGTTGTATAAAATGAGGATGAGGATTGAGGATGTAATAACAAGTAATATATATTTCTATACATTACTTGTTTGAATATTTTAATTAGGCTTTTATTTATTTTAGCGTATTTATCTATGTGCATATGTTATGACTTCAGATAAAATTATGAAAATGGCACTTGCGTTTTCCTTTCCCTTACAGCATGCACAGTGATATTGTTTAATTTACTATCTCTTTATACATCACACAAATGATAACTATCTAATGTGGTTTGGAAGTGGTTTATTGTTTATTGAATTTTTATGGCTGCACAGGTGAGAGGCTGGCTCTGCATGTGGCATCATGTGGGCGCTGTGGCAATCTTCTGCTTTGTCAGCGACTGTCCTTCAGAAAGAATATCACAATTACATACAGTGATCATTATGACCACTGACAGGTGAAGTGAATAACATTAATTATCTTGTTACAATGGCACCTGTCAGTGGGTGGGATATATTAGGTAGCAAGTGAACATTTTATTGCATTTCGAAGTTGTAAGGACATAAGTGTCTTTGACAAGGGCCAAACTGATGGCTGGACAACTGGGTCAGAGCATCTCCAAAACTGCAGCCCATGTGGAATGTTCCAAGTCTGCAGCGGTCAGTACCTGAGCGTCAGAAATCGACCACGGGGCAATGGAAAAAAGATGACCTGGTCTACTCAGTCGCGTTTTCTTAAACGTCATGTGAATGACCGGGTGTGTGTGCGTCTCTTACCTGGGGAAGACATGGCACCAGGATGCACTATGGGAAGAAGGGATTTTGGATGAGGCAGCGCGATGCTTTGGGCAACGTTCTGCTGGGAAACCCTGGGTCCTGCCATTCATGTGGTTGTTACTTTAACATGTGCCCCCTACCAAAACACTGTTGCAGACCAAGTGAACCCCTTAATGGAAAAAGTATTCCCTCGTGTCAGTGGCCTCTTTCAGCAGGATAATGAGGACTGCCACACTGCAAACATGGTTCAGGAATGGTTTGAGGAACACAACAACCATTTTCAAGGTGTTGACCTCAATCCAATCCAGCATCTGTGGATGTGGACATTTCACTTTCATAAAGATTTGGTGACAGTGATTTATTAGTATTGTTTGTGTTTGTCAACAAAGCCACGTGTTCAGAGTTATGTTGCAGGCATAAACTACTACACTTTGGACTCACAAAATAGCTGTATGGATCATTCACAGAAGTCAGTCAACCTACTCACACAGCCCTCTGCTGACTTGCTTCTGGAAGAGCTCCTGGGCAGAAGAGTCAGCATCACCTGGCAGGAATGTTACATGACAACTAGGGCTCCACAATTAATCAACATTATCAAAACCACAATATCGCCTAGAACAATCCAAACTGCAGGAGCTGCAATTATTTTGATAAAAGGTAAAATATGTCAATGCATAGTTGCGATTGTTAGCACCATAAGCATTGTGGTGCTAACAATCAGCAGGAGCAGGAGAGATGCCCTGGCCTATAAAATATATTCTCCAGACATTAATGAACATGTTTGTTTGGTACAAGACACATTTCCCCCATATCTTGCAGCCCTAATGACAAGTTGTGAGTAAAGCAGGGAGCAAGAATATATTTCAATTACATAATGGGGAAATATTCTGGAAACACTTGTCACTGCAGTTACCATACTTTGCATTCAATTCCCGTCTAACTGCGTCCTGAGTGCTGCTCATCAGCAACTCATCAACATCAGAAACTGAGAAATCATCATTTCTATTAAAAAAAATTTAAATTACATTCCCATAATTAGGTCAGAATCTCTTTATAGGACGTATAACACAACACGACTATTGCAACACAGAAATACAAGGGAAGATGGATTTTAGGGTACCTTCATATACGTAAAACAAACATATGAAAGAAGGTATATTGCCCATCAAAGAAAACAGTGGTCTGAGCAATTACACCTTGAGAAGTCGCTCCCAAAAACCTTTGCACATTTGTAAACAGGTCGCCGATGACCTGTTTTTTCAAGAGGCTCAACCATGTTTCTATCAGCATAAAGTGACACTCACCTGTCGCACAGACTGACAAAACTGTGCAAACAGTGGGGCCTGGTGATCTTATCAATCTGTTTCAAAGGTGTGGAAGTGGAGGAGTCTCTCTCATAATACACCTGGACAAACTTCACATTTCAAGCCATTATAGACATAAAATTATAATATTAAATACCTTCAAACTACATATGCTCACAACTACAATGCAGAGATTGCCAAACATATAGGCTGCACAGGTTACACACTTAATGTGTAAACATTAAGTTAGCTAGTTTACTAGCATAGCAGCTTTACCTAATGTTAGCTTTGGCTAATACATAAAATGTGTGTTGGTCTATGTTGAAACTTGATGAAACTGATTATGAAGCAGCTACACGCGTTGGTAAAACATCCTCCTTCTCCCCAAAACAAAACAAACAAAACAAAAAAACAAAAAAAATCACCTGTCAAAGTGAAACACAGCCACCACCGCGACACTTTCAGGCCCTGAAGTTTTCACCATCTTGGGAAAGCGATGCTAATGTTTACTTTTCGTCTTTGCTCGGGTACTAAAGTATAACTTAGTTGTTGTTGTTGTTGGGTTTTTTCTCTCTCTCGTCTTCCCTTCATGTTTCTCCTCCATTTCTGTGCGTCTCCTTCTTCCTCACCCGCCTCTGGACAAATTCAAAGATCCCCGGTCATGCGCAGTAGCAACGCACAGGTAAGACAGGTAAACCAGCCAATCATTGCCCGAAAGAAACGACTAAAAGTTTTACAACCACATTGCTGTCACTAGTCTTTTTCCTAGTCTCAAATTTGTTCTTAATGTCACACGTCAAATCAAAATGTTATTTTCAGATCTGTCTTCTCTTTGTGGGTTGTGGTCTGGTTTCACTGCAGCAGATGTTGCTTTAAAACTACAGAAATCTAGAGGGACCTATTTTTGAAAACGTTTGAACTTCCATTTCTTTGCTTAATATTGCTATTACTATTATTATAAGGGCAGGGAATACGATTAGACTGGTATGATCTTGTATTGAGTTGATCAGATGTTGAAGCAAACCAGGTGCAAATTCATACTTTATCTACTAATGAATTGTTGATATGAACAAGCGATCAAGACCATGCCTATTTAGCAGAAAGGGACATTGGCGCTGCCTGTAATATGATGTCTTCTGTATAGATAATCTTTGATTTAATTGATTCTGAGTTGTTAAGAGAATTTAGAGAAATATAACAGAAATTATTTCTGAAACGAGTTACCGACTGACTGTGTTTTGACATCTAATTAAAATGTATCATCCCCTTGTGTTTTCAATGTCACTGTAATTTCACGTTAATATAGCCCACTTTTCGCAAGCTTACTCGTCACACAGCTTTCAGAATTAACAGAGCTTTTGCGGAGCACCTGAAGGCAGCACGTGACTGCACTACTACATCCGGGACATTGGGCAGTTTCACATGTCAGTTGGTTCAGCTGTCAAGACTCTGCTGCATGAGAAGGAGAAGCCCCCCGTACATCGCCAGGGTTTAACCACGTCTTTCGGGAGAAGAGATGGTAATTGAAGTCACTTTCTAGTACACTTGCATGTAATTAGCAGTTTTATCAGCACGGGGAAAATTTCAGCAGCGAGCTCATTTTGGTCGCATGGGTTACTGTGAGGGGGCTAGTTAGCTAATGCTAAGCAGCCAGCTAACGCTTGCAGCAGAACTGACAGGTGGTGAAGTTTAGCTAAACTTAGCACGATAGCCATTTGCTGACTTTCATTCATTTTGCGGGAGCTTTCAGCGCGGTGCTTGACCTAGCCTCTGTCGCGGCCTTTCATGTGTGAACTGACTTACTCTTCATGAAGCGAAGACCATTTCTTGTTGAAACTTTCACGCGTCTCATGTGCTGAGTCAACACGAAATCCTCTCATGACAGACTGCCACAGTTGTAGACAAGACACCTCTGCCCTCTGACTGTCCCCCTGATGCATTACCTATTGACACGCGCAGGTGGGAGCTTCGGGGTTGGATCTCATACTTTAAACCTGTGTGTGTGTGTTTGCCCTGACAGGCGCTGATGGGGGTTCAGCTGGTGGTCAGCTTGCTGGCCGCCAGCATTATGCAGAGGATGGCTCCACATTGCTCGGTTGCTCGCTGGCTCCTCTGCAACGGCAGGTATGGTCACTCTTACAATCGGCCCTCATACACCTAATGTGCTGTGCATTGTCTATATTTAAGTGCCTGCTGTTTCTTCCAGTTTGTTCCGATTCAAACACCCTTCAGAGGGAGAGTTGTGTGCATTGGCAGGAAAGCAGATGCCCAAACCGAACAGAAGAGACAGGTGGGACTTGGGGGAGGGTCTGAGGGGTCTACTAGGGTAGCCTAAAGGAAGATATATATATATAAATATATAGATTTGTTCACTTTGAAATATAGGTACAGAACTGTACTTTTTGTTGCCTTAAACTTATGTCCTTTTTACATTACTTTTAGGAGACAAAATGGGGAGAGCAAGCCCCTCACTGTGCCCAAAGACATCGACCTTCACCTGGAGAAAGCTCCAGTCAGCGTCATTGATGCTCTTGGTAAAACAAACACTGCTCTGTACACACCACCACTTCACATTGTGCAAGTCCAAACACTGCTCAGGTTCAGCTGTGGACTCTCAACTGACCCACTATACGTTAACAACACTGTCACTTTTTATGGTTCCTGTATCAAAACTGTTTGAAACACAACCAACAAGTAGAGAAAAAATAATCTTATGCAAGTAGTAACATTTTTCTTTGTTTCTACTCTCAGTGCTGCGTTTTTTCCTGGAGTACCAGTGGCTGGTAGATTTTGCAGTCTATGCAACCGGTGTCTTCTTGTTCACTGAGTGTTATTATAATGTGGTGGATGCCAGCAAAGAGGTCAACATTGGAGCAATCTGGTGTGTTCTGACTGTTCTCTTCGGTCTGTATCCTTCAACTGTCACAACAGACACTTCTTTAAACATGTACACTGATTGATCCTGGAAAAGGTAATTTTATTTTGAAAATGTAGTCTCAAACAGTTTTATCATCAAATGGCAAAGACGACGAAGCAGCTTGTCATTTTTGCAAAATTGTAACATCCTTTTATCAGACTGCATGCCTATAATGATAAAAACTTATGTTCTGTGCATAATTATTGATATTTTAAAAATGGTTCACAATATTTCATTTATTTAGATACAATATTGAGTCTGTGACTGGGCGAGTGCTGCTTTTTCCTCACAGTTGATTACACTTAATCTGCAACTCTCAGAAAAACCCTTCACACTCTGATGAGCCACTACTTTCGCTCTGAAGAGGGTGGCGAGCGATCGGTGTGCCTTGCCTTTGGTTTTCTGTCTCTGCTCGTTGCCATGCTAGTGCTGGTGGTCAGAGAGGATTACCTGGAGTTCGGCCTGGAGTCGGGCTTTTCCAGCCTCTTTGACAACTTGGAAGTGTTTGCCAAACAGCAGGGATACGCCGAGTGGTCGTAAGTATCTAACTAATAAATGAATTGCAGCTTTGTATACGAAGTTGTGTTCATCTTGTATTAATTGACATTTTATCCTTGTACGATGACTAAGCCAGCAACAGATCGTACATGACAAACTTTAAACCATTGGTTGGTGTCTTCAGAATCCCAGTTACCAAGCTGACAGTGAAGCTTGGTCTGGCTGCTGTCTGTGCTTACATTGGTGCTCTGCTGGCCTTCCCTGGACTGAGACTTGCTCAGACTCATCTCGATGCTTTACAGATGAACAGAGACCGGCCACTCATCCAGTAAGACCTGAAATATTTATACTGCGAAAAGCAATGTACTCCATGCCTTATTAAAAACACATTACATTAGCAGTACTTGGCTCTCTCAGCTGTGTCTCCAATCTTTGCAACAGGATTCTGCTGCACATGAGTTTCCTGTCTCCAGTCATTGTGTTGGTTCTGTGGGTGAAACCCATTGCAAGAGACTTCCTGGCCAACGCACCCATGGGAAAGACCTCAATCACAATGTGAGTGCACGTACATATTTGCTCATTTTTATCCACAACAAGTATCCTCAGAAACGGCTATCAAGAAATGCAGAATGTCGTTGAAACAGTGTCTAGTGGACAACCAGGCCAGACTTTTGCCCATCTGATTACCTCTTGCAGAGTACCCAGCGCAGTATTTGACAGCATGCGTCTGTGGATCATCGTGGTGCTGTGTGTGCTGCGCCTAGCACTGACTCGTTACCACCTGCAGGCCTATCTCAACCTGGCTCAGAAGTGGGTGGAGCAGATGAAGAAGGAAGCAGGGCGTATCGCTGCCATTGACATTCAGAGGAAGGTCAGATACAATATTTATGTTTTGCAAAGCATATGACTCATAGACAACTTACATGAAGATTTCCAATATTTGAAAAAGATTTGAATTTAGATTAGAAGATTTGGTTTTTTTTTCTTTACCAAAGCTTTTCTAGACCATGGAAAACTAAACTAAAGGTAATGTGCTGTTTTCCAGGTTACACGTGTGTTCTGCTATTTGACTGTAGTCACTCTCCAGTACCTTGTTCCTGTTCTCCTCATCCTCTTCTCCACACTTTCACTGAAGGCACTAGGTGAGTAAAATACCCACAGCACTATCATCACAGCCACTGCAGAATCCACTCTTAATATTTATCTGTTTGGTAGATATGAAGCTGCCTCAGCACAAAAAAAAGTCAGTGAAACAGTGAAGTTAAATATTAGAAACCTTCCACAGTAAATGTCAACTTTTGGTCTTTAATCGCCCTCTGTCTTTTTTCCTTACTATTAACTGATCTCTGCTGAACTTACAGGGGACTTCAGTTGGGGGGGGGTTGCAGAAGACAACCCCGGGGTGACACCGGCACTGGTGATGCCCACAGCAGCGCCTGTGCTGCCCAGCGGTCTCGATGAAGATGAAGATGGGATGGAGGACATGGAGGAAGATGTCCAGGCCACAGTGGCTCAACTGTCAGCAACATTCACAGCGCTGCGGTCCCTCCTCACTCCACTCTTTTTCCGAGGCTTCTTCGCTTTCCTCACCTGGTGGGTGGCTGCCTGCCAGGTTATCAGCTCTCTGTTTGGCATCTACTTCCACCAGTACCTTATGCAGAACTAACTGGGGAAAGCAGAGTGGCACACTGCTCTACCTGCAATGCAACTCTCTGGCCCTCAGCTATTGTTACACTGTTGCGAAGGACTCTTGCTGCAGAGGGGTGTGGGCATTTCATTATTACACGACTACAGACAGAATGCAGCATGTCTGGGGTTGTAAGGGTGGTTGAGGAAGTGATCAAGATTTATTAAGAGTAGAAAAATGGTGGGTGCTGTCTGTTGTAATATTGGCTCCCTTTTTGCCGTTACAACTTTTTATGACCAGCAGGCTACTGGTATCAGTAACATCAATGTACAGAGAGAATCAGAGCCTGTTTTGCAAAGCAAGCTGAACACGGTGGCTTCACTGAGTGTAACGTCTTTATACTGGTATCTCTGAGCACGCTCATGCAACTTTTAGATTAGTTATCAGTACAACCATTAGTGGAGTACTTAATATAACACAGTGACACCTGTGGGAGAAAATGACAAGAAATTATGACTCTGCTTTACCTGCCTGGTCAAGTCAGCCGTGTAACATCGGTTACCATGACTTAGGGCTAAAGACAGCTCATCTTACTTTGTGATCCATGCCCCTGATCCTCTGCCCTTTACTTCAGCAGAACATTTCTCTGCAACTTTTCAGATGTATCTATGCCAGTGTTACTCAAATTGTTCTTACTAGAACATTGTTAAATGCTGCATTTATTGGTACCAGGTTGAGTATTAGTTTCTGTCCCAGTGTAGATGAGATGCTTTATTTTTGTGAGGGACTCTTTGTCCCCCTTAAGGAACCGATTCAAGAGTGCTAAATGGTTTAGATTTTTTTTATTTTATTTTTGTGTCTTTTTCTGCTTTAATGTTTTTATTGCAACAATGTAGTAAAGCTCAAATCCAGCCTATTGAATTTAACGCATCTTAACGGGAATCAGTCCAAACTGCAGTTGAGGCTGTGTATTAGCCAAGAAATGAAGAGTGGTTGCTTTTGCATAAAGAATTTCCTTCAGAATTCCTAAGTGCCTGGGAGATCAGGGATTTTGAGTCCCTCAAAATCGCCCTGTTTGTGCGTATCTAGAAAGAATATAATTTATTGGTAGATAAAATTAACACTCCAAACTCATGTCTGTGTTTCCTATTATTTTCAAACACTATTCACTGTCTATTGGCTACATGCCTTTATTGCCAATCAGTCATGTACATGTAGGATTAATCAAAGTCAACTTTAAATCTGTTTTGCATCAGTGTATTTTATTTATTTATTTATGATACATTGCATCAAATAACTTGTTATTTGGAAATGATACAGATGCTGTAATTCTGTACATTTTTATTGTGTTTGTGACACGTTTTGATTTTGTATTTTGTTTTTTGTTCTTGTTTTTTTTCTTTTGGATAGATTTTAATAGAATGTTGTAAAATCATTATACTGTGAAGTTCATATGAAAATGTTGCTCCTTGAGATTTTCTGAATGCATGGTGTGCAAACCTTTGGCTGTAACCTGATCATTTTGTTTGGCTTAATAAAAACATTATTTTCATGTCGTTTTGATGTTTTCACTTTATCTGCCTTCCACCGAGGAGCGTGGGAGATATCGCATTTAAAACATTTCCTTTCAAAGATCAGGGTTTCAACTGACAATAGACAGCATGCATGACAATGGAGTGTCTCGCCGCTGTGCTGGGTCCTGATCTCTGACCCCAACCCCTGAAGAAGATTATTATTTAATCACTGTTAATTACTATGAACCTGATGCCCCTGAAGAGTGAGATGTTTTATTTTCTTGACATTATCCAATTTCTGGACATTATTTCATACAAGTTCCATCCAAATATTCTCCGCTTGTCAGCACTGTCGAAAATCATCGAAAGAAGATTTATAAGCTTTATGACATTATCAAAACATTCAGATTTACATTCCAGTCTTGTGACAACACTTAAGGAACTTGACCTTTCTCCACAGCGAGACTGGAGAAGCTCTTTTGTCTGAAAGCTGACGTGAGTTATTGGTGATATCATTTGACTTTCACGTCCAATCAAAAGTCACCAAAGGTCTCCCCAACTCAGGGAGCAACCCCCACCCCACCGCCCCTGGACCTTTGACGGGAACTGTGACATGCTTCGTTTGAGGATATCAGCAATCACAAAGACACGGGGGAGAAATGGAGGCATTTGGGAGGGCAACAGTTAACAACCTTTACATCCCATACACATAATGGTTGTCTGAAGTGGGATGTTGAGCTCATGTTGCACTTCTGAGGCTGCTTTTTAAAGATCATTAGAAGAAAAGGAACTAGTTCAAGATGGTTCCTGTGCAAAACGTTTTCCTGATTGTTAGATAACATGACTGAGGAGCGCAATTTGAGCCTTGTACATTGCTCATGTGTAGGCTCTTCCTCTCTGACAGGTCCGTGAGAGCGTCCAGCCTAATGATCTGAAGGCTGACAGGGTTGACATATCTATATAATCACATTAATTATGTGCATCTGTGCTGGAGGCCTAAGGCCCTCTCAGATCTGCTCTGTGGACTGCAGCGGGCCAAGTCAGGCAGTCATGGCTGGCTATGGTTGCCATAGAAACACATGTATGTGTGTGTGTGTGTGTGCAGGACCCAGACATGCCCTACAGACTGGGCCCAGCCTTGTCTCAGGGGAGCAGACCAGACATGACCCCCGTGAGAGTCTCTTTTCATTTAGGGAGGAGAGACGACAGAGATGGACCGGGGCTCGACTCTGCTTTTAGTTGAAATGGAAAAGAAGGCAACTGCTCCATAGGGGTAGTGTAAGAAAATGTGCAGGCATAGTTATTGTGAGACAGCCAGCTGTGGAAATGAGCCTTTTTGTCGCTGAATGTATTTTTTGAAGACATAAAGGTCTCCAGGCTTTTAAGTAGTCCATTCTTGTTCCTCTCGTTTGGTGGCTGCGTGGTGAGCTGCCTGACAGGGGCCAGACATGATAATGAGGGAGTGTGTGTGTGTTGAAAAGATGTAACAGAGGTGAATAAGACTAAATAGATGGGCACATGAAAGCTTGATAGCTACACACCAGACAGCATTTTATCTGTCTTTGGACTGAATGTACATGAAAAAACAGAATCACATTTTTCTCTGAAAAGAAAGATAATATACTAAATCGCCTTTGTGGAAATAAAAAAGAGGCCCAAGCAAACATACAAATCAAACCATTTTTTATTTAAAAGGAAACACAATAAATGTCAAATAAAAATCTGTCTCTGTTCTGTTAGTGAAGCCTTCAGCAAACATAGAAAAACTAAATCCAAAACATCAGAATACTGATAACTTGGTTTTTCATGCTGATATTAATCCATATAACTGCATAAAAAAAACAAAAAAACAAAACAAACAAAAAAAAAACGCTAATTCCACAGCAGCACTTGAACTTGAAGCCCTTCACTGGCCGGCTCACTGAATCTCTGCAGTTTGTCATCATCTATTTGTTAAATGTCGTCAGGGTGAACCACTGAACCTGGGTCTTGTCACAGAGATTCATCTAGTGATTAATCACTGATAGTTCAATGGATCCCTGCTTCTCATTCAAATCCAAATGTTGTATAAGAGGATGACCCCTTGTGGACAATAATGATAAATCCATCACAAAACAAATTCTGAGTGTAATTTGTCACAGCAGAACAAAAGCTGAATATGTGCAAGCAAAATACACAAATGTCCATATAAATATTTTATTTTATATAGTATATAGAAGTATATAAAATAGTAGTTGATGATTTATATTATTTGAATCTAATTAGAGCTGCTTTAGAGAAATACATACATCTTTGGGTGTTGCAGTATTTGATTGCAATGCATAGGGACAATACTAAAAGACTTTGGTCTTTACTTGAAGTAGACTGCCGTAAATATTGTTATTGACATTAATTAATTCAAAAAATGAAACTGATTATTTTTTAAGATTAATGGTACTAAAATTTAGCTTATCCACAATTACCGTCTTACAAACAAACATGGAAATCAATAATTTTTTTAACTTTCTACCAAAACAATCATCCAAATTCCTGAGATCCATTGATGCCCAGATTTTTAGGGTCTAATTTTTTCAAGTCAATAGCCACATGTCCATATGTACAGTGAAGCAACTGTCATTGTTCCTCCTGTCCATCCAGGACCTAAAGAGATCACGTGATTCCAGTGATAGAGGACAAAATGAGAAATGGTTTGGTACGAAAAAGCATTCTGGGTGTATTTTTAGCACAAGTCTTGTTGTGTTACCGACTAATTCAGACTACAATTTGTCCCCCATTTTTTAATACAGAATTGATCTATGAGGAGACCTTTAACGAATTACAGCAATCAAAAACTATGTCAGTGCACATATGGACACATCAGTGTTGTTTTAAGACAAACTTGAAAAAATATGAACCTCACCTTTAAGATGTCCCAGTGTCCAGGCACATTTCACTATTTCAAACAATGGGACACAAGGAGTGAATGTTTACTGTACACAAAGACTCATTTTCCATTGCCACCTGCTTTTTTCACTGTAACATTATACAAAGACAGTGTAATTTTACAGCTAGAAATTCAGTTGGTCCCGCTGTGCTGCTGTAGCTAACATCAATAAAGTCACTGAACAAAACGAACACATTTCAGATTGCAGTTTTTTTTTTTCTTTTCTTTTTGATTCACATTATGTCCACACGGAAAACTAAACCTAACCAAACACAAAGCAAATGTCTGTATGCATCTATCTCCTCATGGGGTCAATCAAGTGATGCAGAGAAAAATTCGACCAGGAGAGACCAGCTCTGTATGAGGAGACAAAGAGAGATATTCCTCTCTGGTGTGATGGGGACAAATTGACCCCATCTTGGTATTTTTTGTGATATATTTGAGTGTATGTGTGTGTGAGTGTGTGTGCAATAGAGCACTGGTGTTGATAGAAGATAGGTGATTGAATGGTAGATGGTGGCAGACTGCAGCTATCTCTGCCAGCTGTCACTCATCTCTAACTGCCTGAGTGGCTGCCCTCCTTCCTTTTCGTCCTGTGGGAAGCCGGTTTTGGGAAACTCCTTCGTCTCATTGGCCGGCTGGGTTTCTGGTGGGGTACGGCAAGCCGAATCAAGGTCGCTCATTGGAGAGTGCTGCCTGAGGTGGTGTAGAGGAGGAGAGGTGGGTGAAGACATGTGCTCAGGAGAGCTACGCTCTGATTTGATACTGATGTTGAGGGAGGGCAGATGTGGGGAGGTTGAGGAGCATGACTGAGAGGGGAAGGAGCACCCTCCACTGGACATCCTGAAAACAACAAGAGGAAAAGCAAAAGGAAATAAAAAAAAAACAAACAACAAACTGGGTTATGGATGAAGTCCATCAGGTGCAACTAGAGGACTCTTTAAATCAATGAAATTTGGAATTTATTTCCCAATCTCAAAAAGGATATTTCAAGTCTCTACATGTAAACAATAAACAATAAATTATATAAAACCAGAGGCACCAAATGAAACCCTTTATCTATTCATTCATTTTTTTTTTTACATCTTTGTCTTTAGGCTACTTTATTAGTTTTTACATATTTTCTTTCCCCTTTTGTTTGTCTGTCTGACTATCAAATTGTTTGCATTCAAACTCTTGACTTCTGTGGTCGATCATGACTTAATTGTTTTTTGAATATACATATATGTTTGCCATCATTTGGAGATATGTGTTGTGCATACAGTACAATGTGATTGATTCTGTTTTGTGCCTGATCAAGATCACGTTGATCAAAATGTTGCACAGCAACAGTGAATAAAGCAACATTGTGGCAGCAAAGAACAGTGTGCAGATTCACCTGTCTGACTGATGATTCCATATTTCATCCACACAGCGGTACCATATTACACATTAATATGCTTACCCTGGGCTTAAATGAGGCCCATGGGGCTCCTGAGGTGGCTGTGCTGCCTGCCAGGGGTTCGCTGCTGCTCGCTGTAGACTAACAGAGTGATAAAAACCAGGCTGGCTATACTCTGGAAAAAGAGAGGAGACAGGAATATAAAACATGGCATGAAACAAAAAGGTGGCAAAAGACTGGCATCATCAAATAAGAGGATACATTAGCTTCAACTCAAAGGAAAAGTTCAACATTTTGAGAAATGTCTATTATTTTCTTGCTGAGAGCGAAATGAGAATCGATACCACTGTGCGATACTGTAGACATGAAACTACTGCCAGCAGCTAGTTAGCTTAGCATAGCATAATGACAGAAAAAATGGGGAAACAGCTAAGTTGGTTAGGTAGATGTAACCTTTGTGCCTTGCTGGTGGCTAATGGGTGGATTTTGTTACCTTCAGACCGAGCCAGGTCTCGTGTTTCCCCGTTTCCATTCTTCATACTAAGCTAAGCTAACAGTTCATAGCAGCTTCATTTTTACCATACAGCCAGAGGAGCATTGTCACTCTTTGAATCTAACTCTTGGTAAGAGAGTGAATCAGTCTGTTTCTGAAATCGTCACTGTTCCTTTAAAATCTTCTAATCTGCAAACGTACCAGAAGCTCCAGGGGAGTTTAGGCCGTAGCCTCCCAAACTGTGGCCCAGCATCCCTGCTTTACCCATGGCTACCATGGAGCTGCCGCCGTGCAGACCCTGGTACAAGAGACCTCTCTGATGGACAGACAAAGAGAAAATATCAACTGAAAATGTCTGTTGAAAATGTCTGTTGAAAATGTTTGTAGCGATACAGACATGACTGTGAAAGCCGTGTGCGTGTTTGTGTGTGAGAAAAACTATGAAACTGCTTCAAATTTAAGAAGTACTACTTTGTACAGTATGTGTTAGATTCACTGACACCTATCTACACATGCTATTTACAGCAGAGTTGTGGTTAGCGCGTGTGACACCCATGGCCTGATGAGCAGCATCTCCCCGCAGGCTCTCGTTGCCCAGGTTCAGCGGAGGTGGGCTTTTCATGTCCAGAGTGCGATTCAGGTTGCCATGGGAGAACACGGAGTAGCCGATACCTACGCAGTGAAAGACAGGAGCAGGAAGTGAAAAGAGATGTGAGCTTGTTTCACTCACAGAAGAATCAATTATTTTTCTGATATATTTTTCACCTCCCTCTGTTTGTACATGTGATAAAAATGAACTTCTTCTTTTGGTCTGACCGCTGAATCAGTATTTGATTTTATGAAACAACAAGCAGCCATCAAGTTCATGTTAAGATTTGTTGTATAGACTGGCATATTGTTGACCTGACAGAAACTATTTTAAAATTACTGTAACTAAAAAACCAGAGCAACCAACCATTACCATTACTAAAAACACCATGACTGCCAATGACATCATAGCATGTCCAAATGGTGAAATACTGTAGAAGAGGCTGGTGTGACAGGCAGGTGTGTTACATTCTGTAACAGAAACCACAGAACACATACACACACACACACGCACATTTCCTGGGAGTTCACAGCCAGCTGCACGAAAACCTGACAGAACGTGAATTTTACAGCCAGCCTGAAGCAGGAGGACTACAAGAGCATTTAATGGATTTTCACATGAAATGCTTTGTATCTGTTTTGATGCAGAACCATGTTCATTGCTCAGTATTTCAGACATATGGTAACAGATGGTGATAATCTGTGAAACATTAGTAAAAAGCTTTTTTCCTTTCAGTGGAGAGTTAATGTGTTAATTTGGTGTCAGTGATCATTTTTTTTGGCAAAAGTATTTCGTTTCTTAATTGTGTAAATTTATTTTGTAAAGAAAGAATCACTGAGAGGTTAAACCAGGGTATTATAATTCTAGATTAAACTGAAACTGTATGACTTGGCTCAGTGTAGTTTCTGACACTTGCATACTGCATTTACATAGCAATCATATAATACAATACCTCAATTGTCAACCTGCATAAGGGCACTCAGAGAGCACAGACCTACACCAAGGCCAGTGTCAGACCACATACACCAGACTTCAGAGAAAAAAAATTCAAATTTGTAGTAAATGATTGAATCTTCCCCAAAATGTAAGTTCCTTCATGATCCATGCCCCATCCCTCCACCTAGTTTGGAGTAAATGGGTTCATTTCTTTTTTCGTAATGTTGCTCACCACAAAACAGAGATGGTTGGAACCATAACCTCTTTAGCAGAGGTAATAAGGTAATTCTGGCATTGTGTTTCACGAGGCCAGCTGATTTAAGCTCACCTGAGTGTGGAGACATGAATGCAGTATGTGCGTGTGATGAAGCAGGACTGGCAGAGCTGGGTCTGGAGCTGACAGATTTAAAGACCGGTGGTCTGTGGGATGACATGCTGGATCCAGAGGAGTTGGGGAAGCCGTTTTCACAGCCTGCAGACACCAGAAACTGGGCTTCTGGTGAGAGCAGGGATGGAGCCTGAAGTAAAAAAAATACACATTTAATAGCAGCAAAGGTTCACGTCTAAAACTTTTCAGCAAGTCAAAAATTTACATTTATGAGATAAAATTATGTTTGGTCCCACAACAAACTGCTGGACATTAAAGCAGTTTTATCTCAGTTCATCCTATTGGTCTTGGGGCTTTGTGCTAATGCTTGTGTATATGTGAGGTGTGTGCAGACTAACATAGAAGCGCTGGCGTGCCACAGAGAGATCCATGCCCTCACTGAGAGGATATTTATCTGTGGCCACCTGCATGCTCTCCTCGCTGTCAAGCTCTGAGCCATCGAGACCTAGGCCTTTCCGACGCAGGGTCTGATGCAGAACAGAAAGTGCACATGGAAAATTACCCACAGTAATAGCGATAACATTTAGAAAAGCAAGAAAAGAGATTTTTATTCCACAATATAACTATATATATATGCATTTGCATAGAAGTTTCCATCTAAAATTCATGTTCTGAAATAATTCACTATGTTTTTAAAAAATAAATCATGTTAATTCATAATTGTCCTTTAATAGCAGCTGGGACAGTACCTCCAGTATGTCTGTGTTTGTGCGACTCTCGTGTGGCTCGCTGTACTCTGTGTACTTGAGCAGCACTTTGTCCATGTCTGTGCTGGCGTACTGGAACAGACGGTTGGTGCTGTTGAAGATGATGAGAGCGATCTCACAGTCACACAGAACACTCAGCTCATACGCCTTCTTCATCAGACCAAACTTACGCTTGGTGAAGGTCACCTGTGGCACAAACAAGCACTCAGAGGTTCAAGTTTTACATTTAACTCCAGACTATTACTGCTTAAGACTAAAACCCGTGGTCAAATATATAAAAAGCTGAGATATGAAGTCGTTTGAATATGACAAATTGTGTTGCAGTACCAGAGTAGTGATTACAGAACATACAAATCTCTGCTTAGGGCAACATTGAAAACATTTCTAGTTTACTTTAAGGGAAAACCAGACAGCAGAAGTCGCAACAGATCATTTGTAAATATCAACAGTCAAGTATATTTATGTGGCATGAAATCTCATGTTTGACCCAGAAAGCTTTAAAATCTGTGCAGCAAACAAGACTGTCCACCCTCCACCCCTGATTCAGATAAGGAAAAACTCTAAAAACAAAACCAAAAAAAACCCCAAAACCTTATCACCAAAAAACATTTACAAAGATCAGATATGCAGCCACCTGACTCCAATTTGGCCCTGATATGCAAATGAGAGAGTGAGGCATATACAGTACAATTATTATAAAATGTATACGATATAAAATCTATGTTGTCGCTCATCATTCCAGATGCTGTGATGCGACATTTCCTCTACAGTCTTGCAGAATGAAGACATCATACGTACACACAGCTGCAGGATGTATATCTCTGCTGATAAATGCAGAGATGATACTCTTTGTATTCAGTATAGCAATTGCTGTGTGTCTTGCGTTTGTCCAGTTTCTTGTTGGACTCTGATTGCAGTAACTTTGCACTCTGTATGCTGTCTGCTTTTTAGTGCCTGTCCTGGTCATTTTCAAGTAAAATACAGTATGCTACTATATGTTTGTACATGTCACTGCCACTAGTACTACTTAATCTTGACGTCAATAAAATGCCAGAAAAGAGTGAGAGATGCTCAGTTTACAGCAAATCCTCAGACCAAACAAAAAAACATAGATTGTCAAAATAATTGTGGCTGTCTATTCTTGACAGACTAATTGATCAATCGTTTTCGCACTTGTAATTGACTGAATAAGTTACCACTATACAAATGTCACATGCTGTATATTACATATATGCCAAAGGGTTGTGGGTTAAACTCTACTGTAATGAATTGGAAATGAAACACTGCATGTACACCCACCTGTCTGTTCCTCTGGTCCAGAATCCGAGAAATCTGTATTTTCTTTCTTCCCATTTTTTTCTGCTGTCTGTAACGCTGACACCTTTGACAAAAAACATAACAGTGTTATAGAAGCTGAGTACAATATTGTATTGTGTGTCATTCAAAATGCTGCACTGAAAAGCACTGAATGCATCTGATGTTAAAAATCAACAGAGATTAATTTATCTAGTTCAAGGAAAATAAAAAGTAGGTGAACAAAAAGTGTGTTTGGTTAATAATATGTGCAGTCTGAGCCCATGATCAAAATATGAGTCTACATTTCACAGTAACAACGGTAATCCTTTATAATACCTCCCCCAAGTTCATACAATTCTGGTGGGAAAATGTCATCTATTTGGTTTAAGTGACTCAAGACCCTTCCCCCTTGGTAAGGGTAGGGTGTTTATTTTTACCGCCATGAGGCGATGCAGTCTAAAGTTAGAGTGGCCCTTGCCGGGCCAGCAGTCCACACAGTCTGACACCCCCACAGTCTGGGTTACCCCGGGGCCAGCAGCACAGTGTTTGGCTGCACCATGCAGCCCCAAGAGACAGGGTTAAAAATACAGTTGATAGCTCCTTTTAAAGGTTCAGCAGGCAATAGCTGAAACCAAACAGTCAAAGGAAAACGGTGTGTTTTTGAAAGATGGCTGATGCTAAAAGCCACCCACTCTTCTCTCATGAACAGCCAGGTCAGAAAACACACAGGGTTTGGAGGGGCAGAGGGCAAAGATGTGGATGGATTGTGGTTAGCCTCGGAATGTCCATGACAAAAACTCACACCCAGTATGTGGTTGTTTTTCTTGGTCTACAAAACCTGTCCCTGCCCCTGTTGCACCATATACAGCTAGATACTATAGAGCAATGTGGATTCAGAGGACTTTCTGTGCATCATGGGAAATAGCCATAAAGCACTAGATCAAATGCATACAGAAATTTGCACTGTGTACAAGTTATCTCACTTTTTATACTCACAAAGAACTTCTACTAGTCTGACTCCTCTGACCTGACCATACAGTGCTTCTACGAAGCCCAAAGGAGTTTTCACTGGTTTTCCCCCTTAATACTAGACATGTATTGGACTTCTCTATATTTAGTTCAGTGTCCCTCCTGATGGTGCCTGAGCGGATATGGCGTCCATGTTCCCACGACCCCTAAAGTGCCCACTGCCTCTCAACGTAAGCTTGGCACACAGGCATCTGGGGCATGTCTGGAGGAATCCACCTCTTTGCCCTCATTATTACCTTATAAAGTCCGCTGATATCCACTGTGCTGAATACGCTGCAGAGACATGACACACCTCAGCACTGACAGCTGCAGACAAAGTCATCATTGCCATTACTTCTGCAGTAAAACACAGAAGCGCTGTAGACTAATTGCTTTTGCTCATAGGTAAGAGTCCACAAAAGCCACCATTAGTCTGTCTATCAAACAACGCATCCACCACAAAAATCTGAAGTCAGTGCCGTTCAAGCTTGTCTGTTTTTTTTTTTGTTTGTTTTTTTTTAGCAGAAAATGTCTCTTCTCCTCTTATCAAAGCATGTTAATGGTTAGAAGAGAGGGAAGTGGGACACATGTTCTAAACAGGGCAGAATGATCTTTATCTCAGAAAGTTCCTCTCAGATATAACCTAACACAGCCACAGTCAACTCTCTTCGAA
This sequence comes from Rachycentron canadum, assembly GCA_038496675.1. NCBI lineage: Eukaryota > Metazoa > Chordata > Actinopteri > Carangiformes > Rachycentridae > Rachycentron > Rachycentron canadum. Next base: position 15,914,887 of record CM076656.1, on the reverse strand, counting down.
CACATGACTAGCTAGATAAATATAGTCACACCTCCAGCCAAACGGCATAGAGTTAGCTATAGAGCTATATGTGGTTTCATAGGTTTGTCAAAGGCTGAGACAGACAGGAAAACCCTTGCTGCACCTCACACATCAGTTAATTCTGGATGTTTTCCCACACATCAACTGCCATTTGAGGTCTGTGAATGCACCACAAGAACAATCCACTGCCTGGGACCTTTAATCCCCAGGTTCCGTTCCTGAAATTCTGAGGAAAGGTGAACATTAAAAGAGAAAACTGATTTTTTTTTAATCCTCTGAATGTAACTAACTAGTCCCAGAAGTCCTGTGATAAGATATGAATGCAGAACATAGTCACTGTGTTTACTATAATAGTGCAATAATTGCATACACACACACACTTGCCCCTGAGTGTTGTAGCTTCTATGGGGAAAGAAACCACCTTTGTCAGGCACCTTCCCAAAGGCAAGACAGAGGAAAAAACTGAGTACAGACACATGCAGGCCCCAGCAGCTCTGCTCTCTGACATACCCCGGGAGTTTCTGTCTAATCAGCAACAAACAATTTTAATAGGTTTGATCAGTTGTTGTGATGACACCCGTGAATATATTGCACTACGTGTTTTTCTCGCTGCAGTGAACTGTATGCATGAATGAGAAGGGGAAAAAAGTAGGCCATTGGTTGAGTATTGGGGGTTCTGCTTCAATGGTTTTCTTTCCATGAGTCATTCAGAGCCTGATGGCTTATAAACGTTTCAAAAACGTGGTAAACACATGCATCCATATTAGCCAAAGAAACAAATGACTTATTCTGTGGTGGCAACAAAACATCAACAAATAAAATCAATTATTTCTGCATCTTACAGGTCCATATTTGCAGTGTTGGGTGTTGTGTCCAAATGTGTCTAAATAAAATGGCAAAAGGCTGTTGTTGGGGTTATCACTTTCCTCAAGAGGGGAAATATAAAAGACTTTATTCAAGTCTCTCTTAAGCTTGACTCTGCACCACTGACCCACTTCTGTGATACATTTTTTTCATGTTTCATTCAGATTATATTATAATAATAATAAAAATCAATCACAAGAGAAGCAGCACCCAAACTTTACTGAACTGTAACTGCAGCAGCAGACCTGTAGCAGCGCATGTGACACACAACCAACCTTGTGTTTCAAAGTTTTAGTCATTTCAGTCACATCTAAGTCTTTTGTTAAGGGGGTAAAATGTGAAACCAGACCCAAAACTGTCAAAATTTTAACCATATTTGCATGAGCAAATACATAAATCCTGCCAAACCCAAGTGAGAGAGCATGACTGGCATGAATTGTAATCCAAATCAAAACTGAAATGTGTTTCAAGAAGAGGAAACTGATGATTTCTTCATCACACTTTCAGCCCATTCACAGCTAGCATCTTAATTTAAACGATGCCTCTTTTGTGCTAGAGAGTGAGCGGTTCTCCCTCCTCAGGAGGGCAAATGAACGTCTGCGTGTGGGGCACATCTTCAGGGTCAGACAGTTCATGTGCTCACCGGCCCTTTGCAGAGTAATGGTGAGGAAATATTTGTCTAATTTTAACAGGAGATAATTGAATTGCCTTGATATTTTTGATTGAGCCAGAATAGCAATAGTACATGCAGGCATGAGCTGAACATTTGATCTTTCCATGAAGAGAGGAGGGGGGGAGAAAAAAGCTTTTTGTGACTTTATTAAGTTGCTCAACATCCAACCAGACAAAGCTGTGATGCTGAGACCCACCTTTATGACAGTGGATGGAGGGAAACATTTGAATGAAACAAAGGCAGAGTTTTTTTTTTTCTTTTAAAAAAGGATAATCTCCAGCCAATGATGTGATATAGGTTAAAAGCTGTTTTGTCAGTGCACATTTTGAATGAGGCTGAGCAATCTATCTATCTATCTATCTGTTTGTCCTTCTATGTGTGATAGTGTGAGGCAATAAATGCATCGGGGGGAGTTACAGTTATGTTACTACTTATGACAAAGAATAAATGTGGAGCAAACTGAGCTGAGATGTTTGCTGAAGTCGAGCAGCGAGCTATTTGGTGCTAAAAATAAAAACTGTAAAAATACATAGCTCAAAAAAAAATGTTTGCGGATAATTAGGCCTAATAAATTGCTGACGTCATTCAAAATAGACTGCTTAAGAATAGCCTGTCTGTCCCCGAGTTGCCAAGCATCCCTGTCTAATATAGCCTCATCTATAGGCTGCCCCCAATAACAGCAACAGGTACTTGACAGCTGTGTCATGAATTGTGCCACACAGGAAACCTCAGAAAACTTGGTTCATTTGCCTTAAAAACCGAGATGCTGTCCCAAATAAAAACCCCTCCACAATGCTTTTTTTTTTTTTTTTTTTTTAAATAAAAACAACCCCCCCCCCAAAAAAACAAAAAAAAACCCCAACAAAAAACAGAGCATCTGATCTCACCTATTCCTCGATCTCCTTTCCTCTGTTTACTTCTGTAGTTTCACCCGCTCGATCGAGACCAGTCAACCTGGGGAAGTTGCAAATTCGGGGGGGGAGGAAGGAGAGAAAAAAAAAAAAAAAAAAAAGACAGATGTGTTGACGAGCAGCGGGAGCCGTGCCTTGTGCTGATGTACAGATATTCACCTGATGCAGTAGTAGCGGATGGATCAGGAGCGCTGCTTTCCAACAGCTGGCCGCTGCAGCCCGCCCCTCTCTGCCGCCTCGCCCCGCCTCCTCGGCCGCGCCATTGGACGCACGCCTCCGCCTCCCGTGCGCCGTTCAAGCTCACCAGTCACTCACGGCTGTCAGCAAGTTCACAGCAGAAGACACTACATACATTCGCTTTATTTTTGTACTAGTTCCAAAAAGAAAAAAAAAAGAAAAAAAAAGACGTGAAGTAGCCTGGTTTCGCTTTAGTGCCGGTTACTGGTGGGGAGGGGGCTTATGATTAGTTATGGAAAACAACATCCAGACCATTGTGGGCCAACATGTAAACATTGTGTGATCATTTTGTTATGATTGGTTTTAATGGAGGCCACGTCCAGCTCCCCAAATGTACCACATTTTGGAAAAGCACCATTTCTCAGACAGGCATTATTGTAGCTTCCTGCTGATGGTCTCACTTACGGCCATTTCAATGCGCTTTGGCTGAGGATGGAGCCCCTCGGAGCTTATGTTTCCTTAACTGATGTGTGTGGTGCAGTGATGCCTGGTGATTTTTTGCTCACGACCCATGGTCAACATGTGAGCCTTTGTCACAGGCTTTATGGGTTGAGAAAGTGATTTCTCCTTTTAGACCCCAAAGATAAAACTATGCCAAATTAAGCGAGTTTGCCAAGTTTAAATAAAAGGAAAAAACACGTTCAATTTTGTTTTTCTGTTTTTTTGCCCCCTACTTGATAATAATCCAGGTTAATGTCACAACGACTTGGGGGTCCAGAGGTCGAGGGTGAAAACCACCGTGACCGTGCACAAGTGTGTTAATGGGGTAGGTTTTAACGGCGTTTTGCAGTCATGTGAGTTTATTTAAATTTTTATCTCATGATCCCTTATTAATTCATGGATTTAATAAAGCTGCACATTAAAGATAAAAGGTTTCTGAGAGGAAACCTTCAAGTTACTTTAGTTTTACTGCCACATCATAGCTTTTAAATAAAAGGTTGTTGGAGTTTTATTTAACTGATATGACTGCACAGCCCGACTGTTGGTTGAAGAGTCCTTCTGTCAGCCATAAAACAGGACTTAACCCCATACTGGTAGATTACCTGCAGATTAATTAAGTGTCATATACTTTATCTAGTTCAGTGCCTCAGTATTAACCATAAATGACCAGGTTACAGTTGGCTCTGCACGTTATGTCTGAATTCTGCAAACAAAATTCATTCCAGTTTTAAGTTTAAAATGTGAAATGAAACTATAATTGTAATTGCGTCCACAGCTGTACACGCAGGCCTAATGTGCTGAGCAAAAATAAAGGAATGTTTGACAACAAAACTTAATGTAGTTTGATCAGCAACTTTCAAAATATTCTCAACGAACATTTGGCATAAGCTGTTGGACTGGACTACAATGTACACTATTACAGTTTACCCTGTGTACCGCTAAGATAAAATGATGAATAAGGTGAGTGGGGCGAAGGAAAATATAAATAAAAATATCAAAAGCAAAGCTTAGACACTGATGGATGTGCAGACATGCTGTCAGCTTGAAAGATATATTTAGAGGCAATAACTGAATGAGTTGCATTATTGACTATTTTTGGTATGTGACACAATGTAGGCTTCTGCTAAAAATAACATAGAGCCAATTTATTAGCAAAGATCATCTGTGGAAGTGTGGACAACAACTCTATTTCTCTCACGCACACACGCCAAACAAACATATCAACACGGAGACTCAGATACAGACACACAGAGCTACACACACACACACGGTTTGACATCTCAAGAGGTAATTCAAAACATGCATCTGATGCAATAGTTAGTAACATCCCTACAGACTGCCACAGCCTTTACCTCCAGGATTCATCTGCATGGGCCACATCACATCAACAGAGACTTGTGTAACCCCCCAGCTGTAAATACAAGCAGCTAATCACCTGTAGCTAAGGGGAAACTCTGTCTGTCTTCAGTGTGGTGTTTATGCGAGTCTATTCTTGTAAATGTATTCTAAACACAATGAGAGGTCCATCAATCAGGAGACTGTAGACTGAATCACAAATATGCTTAATAAATATTGCATATAAACAAATGAGGCTAAAGGCATGAAGTAGAAAATATAAAGCGATAACAGTGCCTTTGAGAACTTTCCGTATCAAGTCCATTTTTTTTTTCTTTTTCCTGAAACTTCTCACTTCTGCTTTCGACAAGATCAGCCACGACCCTTTTAGAGCATGTGGTGAGGCTGCCGAATTCAGAAATAACCTCCATGGTCAGTGTATATGTGTGAGAGCAATTGTTCACATTGTGTATTTTTATATCTACATTCTTATCTCCATCTCAACAGAACATGAGTTATACCTTTATCCCCAACCCCAAACCTCTAACAGAACAATAAGGCCTCTGTTGCACATGACACAGACCTTAAGTAAGTCAAGGTGTTTGTGGTCCAAAAGGGTAATCTATAGACTATATTCACTATAAATATATAGTGAATAGTAAATATTAATAATATTTTAATACTGAATGTGAAATGATCCATTTGGTATTTACAAATTAGAATTAATAAAAAAATAAATATTGTAATAAGTACATGAAACTAAAACTATAGGTGGAAGGTGAATGTAAAATAAATGGATGCAATAAAACAAAGTGTATCCCTAGTAACCTGTGCATGTTTCCATGGCAACTAGTGAAAAGTTAATTGGATTCAGAAAGTGAGGAGTTGGAGCAGGAATAAAAAGGGTGTTCAACAAAGAATATCTAAGGTGGTCGCCACTGCTGCAAATGACTCCAAAGTTTGGTGCCTGCCATAGTCTGAACTCTGCACTGGAACAAGTTTAGACCTTTTTTTTTTGGAAGGGGGGTAAAAGGTCACATGTGATTTCAGTGCGGAGAACTTTTTATTTTATTTTATTTTATGTTGTGTGCCTCGGGTTATCTGCTTTCACTCAGTGTGAGTAGACAATCACAGGGGTGTTGAGAGGAACTATAATAATCCTTTAATCACTTTATGAGGCTCTCAGTCATCACAGCAGAAGTAGGCTAATCTAAAAGGAGCCTGTACATAGTCTTCATAGACAAAATGCATGCACAAATCGTGGGGGTATATTTTGGATAATTCACGTTTACTTTTTTGAGGGCAAAACAGCTACTGCGTTCAGTTCACTGTATTTTTGTGTAACTTTCCCAATGTTAAAAAAAGAGGAAATGCAATTAAATGTTGTCATTAGTAAATAATGAGATCATATTGAGAGCTTTAATGTCCTTTGTTGGGCCTCGGTTTTTTTGTGTTTAGTCAGTGAGCTCTGCCTCTCGCAGGAGCGCGTCAACGCATTGTTACTGAGGATCCAAGAGAAAAAGTCCATTGTTGTTGCGAACTTTTTAATCTGGGGATTTAAAGCACATCACATGCTCAGAGGCAGCGGGAGGCTCCAGCATAACAGGCAAAGAGCTGCAGAAATCCCTGCTGGGGAGGAAACTTCATCCTGAAACACTTTGCAATGCCAGTGAGGCTTGGGGGAGTTTAGGATCGTCGCCGTAGGGTTGTTTTTTTTCCCCCCCCTTTTTTTCTCTTTATAAACAGACCAGGAGAGTTAAAGTTTTTTTTCTTTGTTTTTTTTTTTTTTTTTTAACCCTCTGGAGAAACACGACCGCTGGAGATTTAGGACAAAGATGACGCACAAGTACAGCCAGCGGTCTCTGATTGTTCTGTCTTTACTGGGGATACTATCAGCCATCATGTCTGTTTTATCGGTCATTTTGATTTTCCAGCTCCAGTCTCTGCAGACGGCGGTGAAGGAGTCTCCCCCTTCCACCTCCGCGGTCATACCCGCTCATGTCTGGGCCGTCCTGCTGCCGGTCTCCACGGTGCTCTCTGCCCTGTCCCTCACCCTCAATTTGAGCTCTGTGGTGGTTTGTCTCCTCCACAGCTATTTTTCAACAGAGGTGTGCAGAGGAGAGCAGGATACCGAAAGGTATTTAGGCAGCGTGTTTTGTGTGTGTGTGTGTGTGTGTTACCCTGCTCCTCGACCACCTGTTACTGTGGCCGCCATTTCAGCAGCTTCCCTCAATCTTACTTCTCTGCTGCAGATATAATCTGCACGAAAACACATAGTTCCGGTCACTTCTGATAGGCTGCGTCACATTAGAAGCCTTATATTCACCTGTGACCGCACCACACCTAACAATAACATTAATACGCACAGGCAAACCACTGCTCAATAAAGTAGGGCCACCTTCAAAGCAAGAGTCTAAACTGTAAAAGAAGAAATTATACATCCTTTCTCTTAGAAATTAGGTAAGATCATCAGCAAAAGGTGAAAGAAACTAAAACACAATTGCTCAATTCATTTCAATCTGGGATTTTGCTGCTACAGACTTATTTGCTCGGGTATGGTGGCTAATATTAGCAAACTTAAGCTAAGATTTTCACCTGTGCTATTGTAACACAATTTACCATTTTATTAAACATTTACCATTACTGTGTAATTGTTATTATGTCCACACAGGTAACTCTATAGCCAAAAGTTATATAGTTTTATCCTTAACTACCAGTTGGGTGCATTGAATATAAACCCCTTTACAATATTATGAAATCCAATACAAAAATCCTATAATAAAATACTACATGGTGTAGCTTTTTACAACCATTTTTGAACTCAACTTCACTCTGTAGGGCGATTTTAATGTTCTTTCTCCTTTACACATGTGACTGACATGAATATATAACTTTCAGCAGAACAAAACAAAACTTCATCCAACACGGGTTCTTATTTTCTGGTCATACAGTCACTGTTGCTTTTAGCGGAGATTGACATTTAATCTATTTAGTTTGTTTATCCTCCTCCTTTAACTGTTCTCTGTAAACCGCAACCATATCCTGGGTGATAAATTTACTTCCATTAAGTTTCATTTAAAGAAAACATGGTTTCAGAAACATAAAAGCCCTTATGTGTCAGAGTGCAGAGGCCCGCACTGCAATGTTGTTGGTCAACCCCCACCTCTCAACCCCTATGAATCCCATCGAAACAATGGCTTTCCTCTCATTATGCACGCAGCGCAGAGCCTCTAGCTGTTCCTTTCCCACGTTGGTTTACAAATCCAACAGCATGCCCCAGGACCTCCCCACTGACAGAGGGGACATTCCAAGAAAATGTGAATAATGAGCTACACAAAACATCTAGCATTTTAACGGACCCAAATAACAACCAATCAAATGTTTTAGGATGTACAACTCTGATATTAAACTTATCTGGGAGGAGATACAGTTTATTTTCATGGCAAAGAAGGTGCAATTAACTGAAACAAAAAAAAACTACCAAAACAGAAATTACACAAGTTGAAGTGGAAATAGCAGATGTATTTATTTAAATCCAAAATTAGCGTAGTAGTTAACATGTAAACCTATTCTGAGCCATGACCCTGAACATGTCGCTTCTTTCATCAGAACAGACTGGTTCCTTCTGGACAGCAGAGGTGTACGACATGTGGCTATTGGACTGTTCTGTCTGGGTGTTTCTGTCTACTTGGCAGGTAAGAGTGGAAAATGTGATCCTCTCATTTTTTTGTTAAAGAGAATTCTGTCTTGAATAACATATTTCCCAATCTGGCATGAAGGTATAATCAAGTACTAAAATGCAGGTTAAAGCTGGGCACCTGTTATTGTCTTCTAATTCAGCATGTTTTCCACATGCAGATGTATTAAGCTTTTGTAATTTTCTTGCTTGGAAGTTTTCTAGACAACAACAAACCCAAAAAACCCTCAAAACTAGTGTCCAAAACCTTGGAATTGCATTGGATTTTCAACAGCAGAGGCAAAAACAGCACTGCTGCTTTCTTGCTGGTCCATTCAGCGTGTTGCAGAGAACAATGCATTCTTTGAGCATCGTCCATGACTTAAGTGTTTTTAATGCTGAACCTGGCAGCGCTGTGGTGCTCTGTTCCACTGAGCGGCTTGTACTGTGGGGTCACTGGAGGCAGTCACTCCATTGTGATGAGGAGGTGTCGTCCTTATGACCCCACTTTAGCTGCAATCAAGTAGAAGCAGAGCAAGGGACTGTAGAAAATAATACCACCAGCTCAGGAAGTCACCTCACATCCCAGAGCTGTGCTTCTCTCCCCCTTCCTTTAGCATTCCAGAGTCTATGGTCCTTTTCCTGCAGTCAAACATAGGACAACTCAGATGAGAAAAACTGGTGCTTCTATGTTACATTTCATCATTTTTGTGATTCCAAACTTGCAAGACATAAGAAGGAAACTGGGATTTAGGAGGAAAACAACAACTTTCACAATCTGCTTTAAGTACAGTTATTTGGCTTATTACAGATTAACATTGTTTGCTTAAAATAGAGAGAAGTATTAAGTTCTGTGAGTAAATTCTGTTTTTTCTCCCTCCTCTGTCTCTTCCTCGGCAGCAATGTCCATCTTTATGCTTCTAATATTTGAGGTGGAGACGGGCATTGCCAGTGCTTGTATCCTGTCTTCTGGGATCCTGATCCTGCTGGTCGTTGTAATCCACGCACTGGTCAAAGCTTCCCACAGTGCTAGGCACTATCACAGTGACCACCTCGATACCCTCTACCAGAACGACCACGGAAGCAACAACACACCTGTATCCCGGCCTTGTGAGCTCAAAGTTGGTGTGGACAAACCACGGATACACCGCAGCCAGTCTCACCTCCAACATCAGCTCTCCTACCCTCAATGTGGCAACCCGAGACCGCGAGAGCCGTACCAGCAACATCAATATTCCCCTGCTGGAGGTTCACAGAGCCATGCTAGTGATAAAGATGGCTACAGCAGTGGTGGCAGCTGTCCCCGAATGCACAGGACTCTGTCTACTGAATCTGGTCTACTACAGGCCCAGGCTAAACCCTGGAATGGGGTCAACAATGAGATGAGGAGTGTCCTTGCACGCAAATCAGGGATTTCTGCAAAAGATTCTACACTTGTGTGACATGAAGAAAGCTGAGTTTATGGTCTAAGACACTGATGACTTCACTGATGCATGTCAAAAGAAGACTGTTAACACAAGTGTCATCCCAACCGTCAATTTGTATTATTTTACACTGAGCATTTTTATCCTGACTGATTAGACAACATGGGACTGAGACTTAAAACATACTCAAGTTCACGAATTTATCAACTGATTTCTCTTGTTGGGATTATACAGCATTTTTAGTTCAGTGAAAGCATATTGAGCATATTTTGTATAATTTGTAGTGTTTTGTATCAATGAACTTCATTTAAATCATACACACCATGCCATTGCCATGTTGCCCAAGTATCAACATGGCAAATTTATAGCTTTCATTGTAATATGTACATACTTTATTTCATTGTATGCGGCAGCTTTCTGCCAAATATTTGTGCACAATGTGCAGATGTGTTTTGTGTTGTTGAAAATTATTTCATATCAACTTTAATTAATTCTAGAAAATATAATTCAATTTTAAAGTAGAGTTGAACACTTACATAAGACATTAAATCAATGTTTACAAGACCATGAAGGCTCTGTTAACTGCACACTTCGCTCATTCCTGCTAGGGTGGCTGACAAAAGACATGTCTTAATAGAGGCCTTAGAGTGTGAATTTTCATGTCTGGAGGAACTACTAACCTGGACATCTCTGTTCAGAGGTCATGAGGAAGTGGATGGGGAATGTGGAGCAGAGACAAGGGGACTGGGAGAAGGGGTCACATCATTTAAGCTGCATGCAGGTGTCAGTGGGAAACAAAGAAACAGCACAAACAAATACAAAAGAAAACATGATGCTGCTATTAACTACAAAGAGTTCGGAATAGGCCTGATAAATATTTTGCAGTTACTCTGGGAGTAAATTGGCAAATAAAACAACTCATATTAGCTGTTGATCCAAAATATTAATTAACACAAATTATTAAAAAAGGTGGATTAAATAAACACAAACACAACATACACAAACAATAGTATGATGTGGAGCAAAGAATGAACACAAAGGATAAAAGTCCAGACAGTGAAAAAAGTAAAATCACTCACAAGTGGGTCTATTGTAGGGGTGGGTGATACGGCAAAAAAAGTTATTATCTGCAATTCTCCGTCTTTTTCAAATATGCACAGTAATTGTGTCAATGGGTATTTTTGGTTTAAGATAATTGCACATGAAAACCACCTGAAAAGATGAGCTATTTGGCAAAGTGAGAAATTCTTCTTATATTGCCACTTGAGAGATAAAGGCATTTAATAGAAATAGGTATTTTGCAGAGATATGGATTATTACTGCTGTTACACAAAACCAGGCCTTAAAATATCTCATTCAAAGGCACCGCATTTGCATGCAAGTTTCATGATTTTAAAATGTAGATACTTTTAAATGTATATTTTTAGGCTTATACTTTGAATCAGATGTAAGCACCTGTCATAAATGGAAGAGCTGAGTTAGGCAACAGCCACAGAGAACTAACTTTGCTGATTAACAAATGTGAGGTTGATTTAAATTTGCACACTTTGTTGCTTTTTGATCATCCTGTACAAAAAGGACAGCAAAGGACCAGAGAGCAGTGATGCTCCTATTTTAACAGACAAAAATAACACCTTTAACACAAAAATAAAAAAAGAACACTAATTAACTCTGCTTCATGGCACTCCATGCATATGGTAGTGTATCATCGTAATCTTAAAACACTATTGTATTGCCCACCTCTACACTCTGGACATCACCATATCTCAGTGAAGATGTTCAATGGTGCCTCCTACCTGCGTCCTTGAGAGCTGCCAATCTGTTCCTTCATGCTGATGGCTTGACGAAGGAGACCGTCAATGTTTTTGAAATACATGCTGCTGTTCGTCATGCTCTTCACAGCGCTGCAAAACAGCAGATCAATGAAAGTCTTGTCAGTGATATGACTGGGCCACTGTGATTTTGGAAATATGTACGTCCGTACATGTGTCTTACCTGCATGCATACTCTACAGTATAGATGGCTCCTTGACTCTGCTCCTCCCAGCTCTGCATATCTGTCTGTGTGTGAAGTGACAGAATGTAAAACGCCATCAAAACAAGGAGTGCAGCCATTGGTTGTGGCCTTTGTGTTTAATTCATAGGACCTAGTTTATAGACTGAAGTAGCTGTCCTCAAACAATGAATGATATAATTTAGCAGCAAAGCAAACCCGTGAGCCAACACTTAATGACCACTTGCACATCGTAAATTATCTTGTACAAACGGGCGCGTGAAGGCCTTAGATATATGACAAGGTGAGTAAACAGTCGGTTCTTGTAGTGAGTGTGTTAAATGTGAGTGACTTTGTCAAATTGTTACAGCCACATAATGACCGTTTCAAAGCACCTCAGAAAACAGCAAGGGAGATGGGTGAATCTGTCACAACAGACAGCGTTTTCCACCCTGCTGAGTATGAGGCTGCATAGCAGCAGACCAGTCAAGGGCCTGTGCTGTTTTTTATTGTAATATTGCATCTTTGTATATTCAAATATATTTTGCAGCTTGGTGAAAGATGAACACAAGCAAACCTGTTTTCTAAAGGTGAATGGTACTTAAATCTTCAGCTACTGCTTACAAAGCACCTCTTTCACTCATTGTACAAACTAACCAAAGACACACAAAACTCTCAACACACACAACACAATTTTTACGTTTTCAGCATTAAGCACGAAGCTTGACAGGAAGTGAGAGTAATACCTTATACACATTCTGACATGTCACAGTGGAACAAGCACAGGGGTGAAGAATAAAATGAATGACGGATGAATTCCATTTACTTGTATCAGGGCTTATTGAGACACTGAATAGCAGAGTCATGTTAGTCAGTCAATCAGTTAATGTTATTAGTAACACTTGCTATGAAAAGGGATTTCAGAATAAAATACAGGTTCAAGTAGAAATTATTTATTCATTCTATGTTATCGCTGTTTTAAATAGTTCTGCATTTCAACTGAATAGCAGAGACATAAAGATGTCACGTGATGACAAAATTCAGAAGCAGGTCAACAGGCTTTTAAAGGGGCACCCAAAATTTATGGAGATTATCAGAAAGAAGGAGGAGACACCGTGGGCGAGGGCCCCTGTCTTCTGATCATATGCACTAACCTTCTGTTTTTGTCTACCGTCTGCATAACACAGCCTAAGCAGTGTAACACAATCTGAATACCTTGTGCTGCACCAGTTCAGGCAGCGACCTCCTGACATGCTCCTGCAGTCTGTAGAGAGCCACTGACGGCTCGTTAGCCAGGACGTACATGCTCTCCGTGAATTTGTCAGACACTGTGGAGTCAAAGAACAGACAGATTCGGTAAATACACGAGTCGTGTAAGGTACAACGCGTTCAAAACAACGTCTAACAGCGGGGGGAAACCGGAGAAATAGCCGCAGGACAGCTAATTGCAATGTGGTGGCGCGGCACGACTAGCTTAGCGGCAAAGGCGAGCTAACAGCTATTAGCTTAGCTGCGGGATGACAATGAGGTGAGTAAAATGGTGATTTATCTAGCTAATATTTACCTCGTCTAACTTTTAGCTGCATCTCCTGGTCCTCCATAACGCAGCCCGGTTATTACAACAGGAGACTGACAACAACACAGCGACTTCATCAGCTGATTCCTGCTTCTTCCGTGTTTTTGTTGTCATGTGCCACACGACAAATATTCCGGGCAGAAATGTCGATTAGGAACAAAACAGTTCTCCCTTGAAAGAGTTCCAGGCGCTGTGCTACGGTAGACGGGGTGATCCATGTCTTTTGTTAAATTAATAGATTTTTTTTAAAGTAGCAAATCAGCTGAGGGATAAATGATGTATTGTGGGTACACTGCGATGACCAGCGAGATCGGTGGCGTGAAATGAAATAATTTACTTTCAGTTTTCCCAAAAGGAAGTTAGCGCAAATAAGACTGTCAGACTGCATGTGGTGAGTGGATAATATGATTTGCTTTGGAAACAAATTTTTCGGGTACTTTTCCCCTGATGGCAGTAGCACAGCGTCTAGTCGTTCACGTCTCGTTTTTATTGCAGTGGTCATGGAGGCCAGAGGTGATGATGAGGTTGCAGATGGCCACTATATTCAGGAAACTAACGCTAACGCAAGTCTGTGCGAGTCCACAGACGACAGGTCTAATGGTATCTGTGCCCTTTGTGTTTTATCTTTCCATGTATGTTTCGTATTTGTGGTCAGCATGGTATTTTTGTCCGTGCAACAGCCACCTGATTCTTAAAATAATCACTTGAACAGTGACTGTCTTACTTCGATTGATTATGGCTGTTGTTCATCTGAATGGGCTGGTGTCTCCAGAGAACATGGATGTGGATGAAGAAGAAGGTTTGTTCAAGCACTCAACCGCCCTGACCAACAAACAGCGTGGGAATGAGGTTACAGTACGGCCAGCAACATTAGATGGTAAGTACAGGCAGATTTGCTTTAATGGCAAAGGGTTCAGAAAGTTGCATGTCAAACAGGAAACCACCACGATAATTAGTTTGACCACATGAAGTTATTAAGACTTTGTTTCCATCAGCTCTGTCTATTCACCAGCTGGCAGCTCAAGGTGAGGTTTCACAAGTGGCTGCACACCTGAGCAAAGGTAAGTGATCTGAATCTCACTGCCATCCACCGAGCAGTAAAACACAACGCACATTTTTACCAGTATTATATTGTGTAAAATTCTCTACGTCGGGCTGGGACCCATTTCTTTTTGCAGACAGCTCACTGCTCAGTAGGCAGGATGAACGGGGTTTTACGCCTCTAATGTGGGCAGCAGCGTTTGGAGAGAAAGCAATGGTGGATTTTCTCTTGGAAAAGGTTAGAAGTAAGCAACTGCTGCTGATCGCGAAGACACACACATGCCATCAAGTCTAAATTTGTCATCTCACTAATATTTATGGTGCTTATATTTCAGGGTGCGGACCCCAAAACAATTGCGAGGGAGCGAGAGAGTGCCCTGACACTGGCCAGCTCTGGAGGTTATGTGGACATTGTTGAGACTCTTCTTAGACATGGAGTTGACATTAACACTTACGACTGGGTACAATTATGATTTTCTCTACGTCACACATCATCACAAATCTGCAATATTCACTAGTTATGGAGAGCCATCTATTAAACATTGAACTATAACCACAATGCATTTTTTTTGTTTTCTTTTCAATTAACACTTTGTTTTAATCTCAGAATGGTGGAACTCCTCTTCTTTATGCTGTTCGAGGGAACCACATCAAATGTGTAGAGGCACTCTTAGGTACATTGCATGTCTATAAGTCATGGCAAAGTCTAGCAGATACTGATTGAATGCTCTTATTTACCGCCACTACGATACTCTTGTTTAGCCAAAGGAGCAGACATGACCATTGAGTCCGACTCTGGGTACAGCCCAATGGCTTTAGCTGTTGCCCTAGGACACAAAAAGAGTATGTATTGTCTTATATCTACCCAATACAATTCCCTTTTTTTTTGAAGAGCTTAATGTAAAACATGTTTGCTGTAGTGAATTAACATTTTCATATTTTTTGTTTCCCAGTTCAGAAAGTGTTGGAGGACCATATTCTGAAACTCTACAAGCCAACACCAACACCAACATGACACAAGTTGAAATAAATATATAGGGACAGTCTGACACAGTTGATCTCAGATCTCCATCCAGTTGTCGTTGGTCAGGCGACTGAGACTTTTGTCACAATTACAAGTCGTTTTAATTGATCAACACATATGCAGACATTTACATTGAGTAAACTGCATTTGTTAATTTATAAACTGTTTATTCCATTTGTGTGCATTCCCCTTTACACAGCAGAATTATTTTGTTTGGCTGGATAGCAGCAGAAAAGGATTGAACAAGTTTTAATAAAAATGTATTTTTATACCGTTTGTTCCACTTGAATGCCACTTCATTTCAAAGGCACACTATAGATCTACATTACAAGTGCTCTTATCATAAACCCATTAAAATCTGCAATTAAAACACTGATTCAGACTCAAGCCTCCTCCATTGTCCTGTCCTTGAGTGATGGAGAGGGATCATCTGACAGATCCATGAAAGAGTCCACACCAAAAAAGGCCATTTTCACATGAGTTGAGGAGGTGACATGTTTCCCCAATGCCACTACACCGCCCTGTGTCCTGTACTTTACTTGGGGGTCATTTCCTGTCTCATGAGAGGGTTAAAAAAATGTTCATGAGGCTTTTTCCCCCAAGATGTCCAAGGAATAAACAATTATCCTCCCAAAAAAGTCAGCACTATTCTCAAACATTATTTTTATTTTGTCCACTGCTGGGGGCTCCTGTATGGGAAAGCTGTGGGTGTGGAGTTAAGAACAAGATAAGTATGGTAATGAAAAGCATGTCCAGGAAAATATTGTCAGTTACTTATTATGAACTGTCTAAACAGCCACAGGAAACGCACTGTTCATTGAGTGACAGGTACAGCCTGGGCTGCTGTAATAACCCTGGTGTATATTGACAGACTGAATTTTTACTGTATTACAGAAGAACTGCATTTAGTATAAGAAAAAAAAAAAATTAGTGATGGGATACTGACAATCTAATACAGCAGCATTGTTAAGACTAAAGATTATCAATAAATAAATACACAATAGTCCATAAATTCTGAATAATGCATAATAAGAAGAAGAAAATTGTCTCATTTCTTGCTGCAAAATATCCCAGAGAACCCTTCTGGTCTCTGCTCACAAATGTTGCATATAACAGTGAAGGATATCTGGAGAGAGTTGTTGTCCTCTGGGTAAAAATGGCTGATCACTGTAAAATCTCCATCTTTGGGGCAACCTGCAGAGAGAACAAGTGGAAAATTTACCTTATCTTGTCACACCTGCAATATATAACAGCAAAACAAATCTGTGGATAGTTACATTGGGACATAATTGGTGAGGAGGCTTTACCTTCTACCCTACACGCTCTTGCTGAGAAGCCTCCCTGGAATTGGACCTTTAACTCTGACACTGTGACAGGCTGGGGGAACTCCAGAGACACCCACTGACATTCACCCTGCAAAAGATATCATCTTCATAATGACTCACTGTGACATGTGACAGTGTAAAACCCAGGTGCCTGGAAGACGTCTGTGGTTCCATACTACATAGGAAGTGTACAATTGATGTGCTTTGTATTACAAAAACGAAACTGCTCACAGCTGCAAGATAATAATAAAAATAGTGGTGAGAACAGGAAATAAACAGATTTTTTTTCTTTATAAGTTTTAAATGGAATAAAAAGATGAAGAATAAAAGATGCAGTTAAAGTATTGTGTCATTTATTGATTAGATATTAGCTGCAGTTAGCTTCTCCCCGACAATAACAAACAGTGCACAGTGCATACACCAAGTGCTGTTGGAGTATGGTACCAGGACACAGCTGTATATTTACCTGGTCTGAATTCCAGCACGTCTCCTCGTTATGGTCAAACATGTACTTCTTTCCATACTGCTTCACGTCTCTGTTTAGCACTGAACTCACCCTGGAAAGGTAGTGTCAAACAAGCAAACAAACAAAAAGCGGTTTTACAGGTCTGCTAGCAAACAGGGTGCTGGTTAAAAGCACGGAATGCGACACTTAAAACGGGTTTTGTGTCCACGAGCTAACTGGCAGACACGTAGCTGAGCTGTGTGTTCACAAATAAACTTAAATTAACAATACCTGCTTTGGGTTTCTCTGCAAATCACCGAAAAAGCCATGTCGACTTTTTAAATTGCAGTTTGCCGTCAAGCGACGCCGCCACGAGGTGTCGTTTTTTTTTTACGACAGTGTCGTCAATGGGCGGATGTTCCTTCTTCCTACCACAAGATGGAAGTCAAGTACCACGAAAGTACCTCTCGCCTTTATCTGGGGTCCCGACGACTTGATATTAGTAATTGAAGGCTCAAAACGTCAAACCTAGTTCCTCGTAATTTGCGCGTCCAGTGGTCTGCAGACCTGTAACCCGCCGCCATCATGTCTATATATTCACCTGCAGGCCGCACTCATGTCTACAGGAGACTGAAAGGTCAGTGAGATAGGAATCGATCAGGGGCAGAGGACTACAGAGAAAAGGGAATCGATCAGCTAACCGATTGCAACCTTCACATTCAACATACAGAATAACAGAGGAAATGCGGGCCGAGACGCAACATGTGTGTTAAGGATAAAACTGCGCTGTGCCACAAATGTTTTTTGTTGTTTCACAGCACATCGTCCTACAAAAGAAACTGCCACCATCATGAGCTCCACTGCCGGTGAAAGAGAGCACATTTCTATACCTCTCTTTTATAACCGGGGAGGCAAAATCACAGCGGTGTGTGTGTGTGTGTGAGAAGGAGGGAGCCTGTATTTGGCACATGGCTCATTACAGATGGAGAACTCCTGCTGAGGTTTTGTCACAGTGCCCCCTCACTGCAGATAATCAATAGGTCTGAAATACAAAACCTGATGAAACCCAGCCTCCGTGAAAATTGGGCAGAGGGTTAGGGAGGGTGACTCTCTCTCTCTCTCTCCCCCTTTTTCTCTCTCCCTTTATCTCTCTCCTTCTCTCTCTTTTTTTCATCCTCTCTCTCCCTCTCTCTTTCTCTCTCCCACTCACTCCCTCTCTTTCTCTCATTCTCTCTCTCTTTTTTCTCTCCTTCTCTTTCTCTCTCTCTCTATCTCTCTCCCTCTCTCTTTCTTTCTCTCTCACACACACAGTCTCACACTTGGACTTTGTGAGCCTTGGATTTAACATTACAGCACTGGTTCATACTGCAGGTTTTGCAATCCCTTCTCCAGTACTTGAGAGTGAGTATAAAGTGTGATTTAAAGCCGCTGTAATATCTTTACACTCCCATATCTGCGAATGACCGTGACATATATCTGTGGAGGTTTTGTAGAGTTGTTTATCAGAAGAGCTGGCTCAACACTTAATTTGCCAGGTGCTCATCTATTTGCCTGTCAAAACAGATTTTCTGGCCTGTAGCCATGTTAGATTCCCCACCTGGCAAGCGAGCCTATGTGGGCCTCACATGGGTGAATGATGAGCTGAGGCTGGGGCCCGTAAAATGTTGCCCGTGCTGCTAATAATGTCAAGGTGGGCCGCAAGTAAGGCCCGGACGTGCAATCAAATTAACAACACGCACTCTCTTTTGTGTCCATTAAAGAGGATGTGAAGTTACCAGGCTCAAAGCAGAGACTCAAGGAAGTCACTGCACCCACACAAGAAATAATCTAACACCCTTTTATATAAAACAAATAATGAAATCAAAGAAATAATGTGAGCTTTAGCGTTGCACCGTTCGACAGAGCAGCCAGCAGCAGCCCTCTCCATTGGATATAGTCACTTAGGTGTCATGGTGGTGATATTTTCATCTAACTCATAAGGATGCGTCCCCATAATACTGAGGTGCTCCTTTAACCTGCGTTTGTGTTGTGTGAGTAAAAAGTGTGTCCTTCAGTCACTGTTAGACAAGACAACTGCTTATCTCTCTCTGATTAGTTGTGTTGTGGAAAAGCGGTGTCTGTTAACACCTCCATTCTTTCATGTTATGGTCAACTTTTCCCAGAATGAAACATTTTGGGTCTTTCTTGCTCACTGAGCTTGTTAGAGGATTATCTTCACCGCTGTCACTGATACGGCTTAAATCCTCATGTTCCCTCAGCCATCTTTGTCACTCTTTCAGCAGCTGTCGTTTCTCTCTGAGACCTCTGTCACCTCTGTTTCTGTGTTATGTCCCTTGAGGCAAGATTAGTGGTTAGCAAACTAACTTTGGGCTTAACCCTGCCTAGCGTTTTGGTTTCACTGCCGTGACTCACTTTTCACGCTGTGCGTATCACCATAGTAACATGGTAACACAGGCTATCAGATCCCAGTATGTGAAAGGCAGCGTCCTCTCTAGTCCACGCTCTGACAGAATGGCTTCTCTGTTTCTCGTGGTTAATCATGATTTGGACACAGATTAAACAAAGGAAATGTGGTTTTGGATTGAATGCCACATGATAGAAGCTATTCGATTATCAACAAAACCAACATTATTCAGTTGTTGAAATTCTTTCACATTTTCCCTTTAATGATCTTTGCAGTAGATTATGCTCATAGTTTCCTTTTAATGCAGCCTTGGTAGAATATGAGGCCACGCATGTGAGCAGAAAATCTTTTCACAGTAATAATGTGACCATTAAATATTGTTTCATTGAAAAGCACGCCCACTGTGCCTGAATGATGGGGCCGTGAGAAGCACTAGAAAAGCTTGTCTATTCAAGTTGGGACCTTGGAGCGTTTTATTGTGCGAGTTGTCTTCTCATGGGCAAGCTTCCTCAGGTTAGCACCAGCTCAAGTCTTATGCATTTTATTTTTTCTTTCACTTATTGGAAATGCATATAGTTCTGAAAGCAGAATAAGGCTTGCATAAGACTGATCTAGTTTTTATTCTTTATAATAGTTTTGTTAAAAATTGCTTAGTTATAGTCAAAAATCAATGTTTGTCATTTGGGTGAGGGAAACTACTAAAGTTTAGTATTAATTTAATAACTTATTAACTTAGAATATGAATAAAGGTGGTAGAGATAAACAGTCGTCCCATGTCATCTGAAGTGTGTGTATGGCTGGGTTGACTGTATTGAGAGGTAAATAAGCAGATGCTTTGGGGAGTAAAACAGTCACTATGGTCTATTCCAGAGTTTATGAGCTGTGGGCACTTGTGCAGTTTGTCTTAATGAGTTGGGTGATTAATGCGTGAGTTGCTGTCAGCCGAGGGACATAGCTTTGGGGTTGGGGCAGCGCTACGGCACATCGGGCTGTCCGATTTTGGTCTTCGTATCAAACTATGACTACACTCACTGTCTGACCTCTCTGAACTTTTTCTGTAGTTGTGTTTGATTAAGGAGAAGTCCACCTGGAAAGGTGAAACTTTCTGGGTTGATGGGTTGGTTGCAAAAACAGCAGGTCCAAGCTTAATGGTTGTGTATCTTTAGCTTGTATTATCTCAAACTTTCAATATACCTATTCAGTTTGTCATTTTAGGTGCAAATCAGCAGTTGCTTGAAGCGGTGGTTAATGATTTAACACAAGGTCGAGGCAGATGGCCATCCACCCTGAGACTCCTGTTTCTTACAAGGAAGTTTTTCCTTGCCAATGTCATCAAGTGCTTGCTCATGGTGGGAATTGTTGGGTCTTTGTGAGTAATGTTATAAAATGACTGCAGTACTTGAAAAGTGCCCTGAGATAACTTCTGTTGTGATTTTGAGCTATATGAATAAGAATTAATTTGACTTGACTAGATGCCTAAAACTGACAGAAAGCATTCTGTGTGAACTGGGTAGAGTATGTCAGAAATTAGAATAAAACGATATCGCTTATTGGTCGTAAATCATTTAGTATAAGAAGACAACATTTGGCATTCTTTGGGGTCTAACTCATTTTAATAAAGCAGGAAATGGGCAGAAACGTGAGGCACATCTGTCGACTGCTGCAGCAATTAACACAGGATCTTGAGCTGCGGTGCCGTTGTCTGGCAGAGCTCCCCGTTCATCACCGTGTTGAAATTTTCTGCTCCAGTTTGAATGAGGTACTCTAATTAAATCATTAAAAAGCAGAGCATTTGCACAATATGCTCCACTGCCTTCATTACAAAGCACAATCACTTGTAATTTATTCACTCACAATGAGGGAGTGTTGGATTTGATTCGTTGTCTGTGGCTATGTTTGTGTGAGCAGTGAGGGAGCTCACTTTCTTCTCTGTCTCCTGTTATGATTTCAAGCAGTGTAAAGGTGGACATGCATGCGCTCACAGCGTTAAATTACTAAGAGATTGATTGATGACTGGAGCATAATGGAACTCTGGGATTACTTAGTGTTGTGTCCAAGAGGTTGGACACACTTTGTGGGAAGATATATGGAGAGAATATACTATAAATTTCTATTTGTGGACATGAGCAGTGCAAAGTAAATAAGCAAACATGGACCACAGGTTTCAAATATTGATGAAAAATATTCCGAACTCCCCTAGAGTCTAGTCTAGTCAGAACATAGGCTGCTGTTAATGGGCATATATGTCCAGTATCATACAAAACACAGCATCTAAGACGTGAAAAGCTTTTGTCCCCCACAGGCTTTGCAACCCCAACTGTGTAGCACTGCGATGAGCAGGATTTATGAACTGTGGTTGCTTCTACTTCATGCTCCAGCAGTCAGAATCACTGCTTGCTCATGATGTGGTTGGAGGCCCACAGGACATGCCTCACTCACCCCTCTCAGCCTGCAGCTTCACTACCACAACTGCATGCCAGGTCAATGATATCTGAAAAAGGAAATGGGTCTGTAGTAATAACTTGAGCACAAGAAGCCGCTCATGGAACACCGCAGAAAAGTGGCGAGGTGTTGGGGATTTGTTGTGAAGAATAGTAGGAGACCACAGGATTTTCACTGCAGCGCTCATGTTCAGGTTATTATCTGAAAATGGAACAATAGAAGAGAAATAAGTTGGATTAGAAAAGCAGTGATATTCTGTTGATTTTTAGAAGTTAATGGTGGATTTTGCAGTTTCACAGCAATGGTGATAGACGTAGAGATATTTTCCTAGCTGTCTATACAAGGAAGAGAACTCATCCTCATACTCTCGTATTCCAGCGGGCTTGCCCAGCTTCATGCGTGAACCCACCTCCCATCCTCTAAATCTCTTTGTCTCTCTTTATTCACAGCATCACACCTTGTGAACATGAGCAGCCAAAGATCACAGCTGCACTTCTCAGACCCCCTTACTCCTCTCTGTTCTGTCAAAGGTAAGAAGAGGTAACTCGCTACATAGATTTGTCGATTATTGTTTTTCAAGTCAGACTGAATCACTGAAGGCTGTTGTGGGACCACGGTATTTGAACTCCTAAATACTTAGCATCGGATGAGGCAGAGGTGCTTTAAATTTTGTTTAGCTGCTACATCTCACAGTGATCTGACTATAATCTAGGTTTATCAGCCTCTGCTTGTACCAATTGTGATAAATACAAAATGAACACATCCAAGAAATATTTTTTAATAATTAACACAATTTATGTAATTCACAAAATTCTGCTTTGTGGAAGAGACAGTTCAAAGAAGGCGTCACTGAATCGAAACTGGAGCGGGAGAGAGAGAGTGAATGATAAATGGAGAAATGGAGGCTCACACCATCACAGTAACGTGGTGATGGCTGTTGCCAGGTTGACCGCCGCAAAACCCCCAAAGTCAGATGTCTTTAGCAGCAGTGTACAGCAGAAGCTCGTCTCCCAATTCATGCTGGATGGTTGTGCATGTAAAACTGACATAATGCAAGACAGTCGCCAGAAAAACAAGTCCAAATACACAGTTTTACCAACATGTTTTATAAGGTGATAATATTTCAATGTGGCGTTGCACTTCCCCCAAGAGGTAAAAAAATCAATTAATTCAGCTTTATATGAAGGTTTTATTTAAACAACCTTTATCGCATAAATGAACTCCAGTTCCGCAGATGGTCGGTAAATTACTCAATCAGACGACCACAAAAATCGGATCTGTTGGTAAAGAGAACACACACATTGATCACCCAGGCATAGAGGGTATAAAATGCTCACACATTTAGCTGAGCAATTTTTTGAGGATATGTTACAAAGCTAAAAAAATGAAGAAGATGCATGAACTCAGTAATGCTTTTTAAATAAAAAGGCAAATTGCTTTTTCAAGTATGAGGTGATTGTTCACACATAAAGAAGGTAAGTGAATGATAGGGACATAAAAAGTCTGTACGAGAAGGCTTGAGGCTGTTTCTCAGCATCAATACTTGCTACAGAACAAGGTCAGGGACATGAGCTGGAAAAGCTTTCAGGCAGCTGTGATTGTACAGACACCTGAACAGGCAGGACTATCTAGTTTAACCTTGGCAAATTGTTTCTACAACAATTAAAAAAGATGGCACCTTCAATTAGGAGCTCTCATTCTCATTATGGCTTGTTGTTTCTTCCTGGATGTGACAGACAGCAGCGGCAAACACCTGCTGTGTGCTGGGGGTTTTTGTGTGTAGAGTCGCTGGGGTCAAGTGTGTTGGGTTGATAGATGTCTGTGTATGTCTGTACTGTTGAGGATGTCAGGTAAATAGTTATGCTATGGAGCAGACCAGTCAAGGGGAGGTACATGTGCAGATGTCTCGGGGTTGATGGGTTTAGATGTTGTGTTTGCTTGCACCATACAGTTTGTGTGTGTATGAGGTGTTTAACTGCTGTCAGATGGGCTGCCTCTTTAATCTGTGCAGACAGTTTTGTAATTGGAGCCCTGCATGAAAAGGGGTACCTGTGACTGATAATACACCACAATCTGAAAGATAGAGAAATAATAGAGGTGGGGGATGGGTGTACGTATGGATGTGTGTGTATTGTGAAGGGGGTTGGGGGGGGGGTCCATTTGTTGAGAGTACAGGGGCTGGCGGCAGTAGAACTGGGGATTGGGGTCCTCGGTCCGTCACCGAGGCAACCGCATCATTGTCTGGGTCGATTCACTCGATCCCCGCCTGTTCACCCACTCAGTCTGGTCAAAACCAGCTGAGTGCCTGTCTGAATGCATTCCAGTGGCAGCCATAAGAGCCTGGCCAATTTTCATTTCAATGCATTTCAAACGCAATTCAAACAGTCTTACTTTCAATTCCCTCCTATCGCAGGGGCCCACCATAATGTGGCCCGATCCTCTGGCCGCAGCCTCCTCCCCCTGCTACACACACCGCACAGGAGATGAACTCACCAGACAGGTGCCATACTGCTCAGAATGACAATTTGCCTTTTGGAAATCAGCCTTTGGCTCCATTGTGTTCCCTGAAATTGAGTTAGCTCATCAGCAGACACTCAACAGCTCCCTCCTGTCCCCTCCTGTCCCCTCCTCCCACCTCTGTCTCTCACTCTGTCTCTCTCTCCCTGTCTGTCAGCTCCTGTAATGTTCAAGCTTGCTGAGGAGAGCGCTTCTGTTTGAATGTGTTCACAATAAAAGCACATTTTCTGTGGGATGAGTGTTGCATATTATGCAACTGGTCGCGAGATGTCTATCATAAAGGATATAATAAAGAGGCTGGACCATGTGCAAGTGAGGAGGCAGAATGGGTTCACTTTCATTTGTATTTGTCATTGCTTGTTTTTATGGCAGGCAGACTGCCATCCGTCTCCAATACAAAATAAAATGATCACGTTTAAAATGAAGAAGCCCCTGAAATGTTCTGTAACAAAGTGCATCCCAGAGTCTCCTAAAAAAAAAAAAAAAAAAAACCTAGCTCCTATCCCTCTGCTAGAGCTGACTAGCAGCAAATGTCTTGAGACATTATTTATGATCAGGTCGGCCAGAATGCAGAGATCTGCTACTGTCATTGGTCAAGCTTAACTGAATAATGTTGAGTTCTCCATCAGGAGAAGTGTTTGAGAGGTCCATCCATCTCAGGTCATCCTGTCGAACATATGGTCAGATATTTAATCACACTGTATTGCACAGGTAGCACAACCAACCTAGTTACTGATGCAGTAAGGCTCACATTAGTGCAGTGATGGCAGGAAGGCAAAACTGCTCTATTCATTTAATTGCGAGGCCATGTACAACTGTCTGAAGTTGAATTAAGCTGTTTGCACCCACTAAGAGCTTTTATATCAGTTGTGGTGTCTTGTAAAGTGCTTGCTCCCTGCCAAACAGTGACAGATAAGCGTGAAACAAAAAGCTAATATGGCTTTGAGATGTCACATGAAAGGCTTTGTATCTTTATTTGTAAAGGCAGGTCAGTTTGTTAAACTGCATTTCATAGCTGTCACTCATCGCAAGGGAGAACAGAGAGTTTATTCTGCTATTTAATCTGTGATCAAACTAATGTACTCCTCATTTACAGAATCAGCAGATAAAAATGGGTTTTACGAAAGCACTGAGAGGGCTATTCCTTAGGGAATAATTATTAATTTTGTGTGTAGAACTAATTTATTTGTTTGCCACAAACCTGTTTGGCTTCCGCGATATAAGGCTAATGACATTTTATTTTAATTTTTTTGAATTTAATTCCTGTCTGTATGAACACAGACAAGAGGTTCGTACATATTTGTAGTGAAACTCAAATTGCAAACTGAAGGCTTCAAAATGTCGGTTTATGAATCAATGGGTGACATCTGATCTGTTCACAATATGAACTGTGTGTTGCCCTGTTGTGGCTCACTGAAGTGGTCCAGAAGAGCCTACAACTTAGGTGTAAATATCTACATTGCTTATCTACCCCAGATCTAAATAGCAGTGTTATGGACACCTGGGTGCTAAAAGCATCTACCTTATTTTATTTATGTCTGCACATTTACATATTACGCTGCCATATACTGCATCTCTCCAACATTCACTGGTCTTGCATAATTCTTGAATGTTGTATTTGATGTGATTGTCTCTAAGTGGTAACTGTATTTTGAGGGTTTTTTCAGGCAGATTTGTAAATGAGGTTGACAGAGGATCTGTAAGTGTTGACAACAAAAGGGTCTGGAGATCTAGAGTGTGAGTGAGAAAGCAGCTAATTACTCGTCTTCTACTTTCAACATGATGCGCGTGTGCTTGTGAACGCAGCCTTGGCAGAAATATTGTTGTGGTGGTAGTTGTGGGATCTCCTTCATGCTGTATCCGTGTGTTACTCCTTCTCACATAACTGAGAAATTTATCGGTGCTGATTCCAGCATCTCAGTATTCCATTTAGGCCCATTTATTTTTTTAGAGACATTTTTATGTTATTCATTAGAGATTTGACAGTCAAGAGGGATGATGGGAGAGAGACGTGAGGACTGACTGAAGAATCTTTCTGGACTCGATTCAGTGTTTTGGTTAATGGCCAGCGCCACGTCAACCATGGCGCCTCAGATTAGCTCCCAAACTCGTCTGCAGCCATGCTAGTGGGTGTGTGAGGATGTATTTTGACACAGCAGCTTTGAGCTAAATGCTCAAACATCAGCATGCTAACATCACAATCATTGAAATGACAATATAAGATGAAAGTGTTAGCATGCTAACATTGGCTAATTAGCACGAAACAAAAGTACAGCTGTTATAAGTTCCTGTTTGCACTGTACCATTGGATATAGTCACAACTATCACTGAATTACTTAAATACTGAAGAAGATTTTTGAACTTGATAATTCCATGGAGGCAGGTTGTTGAGTTATAAGGAAGTTGTTTTTCTAAGCAGCTTTATGGATGGATGTTTATTTTCAATGGACATCTAAGTCTAAGAATAATATCGTGACTGTGTGTTGAAAAAACTGAAAATTGTGAACTAATGTGACGTCTGATGTGATTTTAAGATGTTTTTAGTCCAAAATGCACTATTAACAAGTTTTGAATATTGATATTTGATAACTGGATACACAAAAAATGCTTATTCAGCTGGTTTGGATTAGAGATGAGTTTAAGCATTGTGATACGATATGTGAATAAATTTAACTAGTAACTTAAGACATGAGTGGCTCTCAGCCACTTCAATTTAGTCAAACTAGCTCTCAGAGGAAAAAAGATTGGAGACCCCTGGGATAGAGGGACACTTCTGCAGTATGTTTTTTCATGTGAAAGGGTTAAGTCTGGATTTTTGTGAATATTCTCCTTGAGCTCACGATGAATGATCTGTGCCAACATAAGCTCTCTGTCACTCTACCACTAACATGTTATTGTCTCAGACAATATTATCTAAATGAGCCCCCTCAAGCTCATTTTCAAAACTGGATAATTGTATTTTTGGTTTGTTTACATTCCAGATTTTTTTCCAGTGTGCAGGTGCTGGAATCTAAATGCAATTACTTGTGGAGTGAATAGGAATGCTTGAGACCAAAGTAATACATCAATGTCAAGCAGGACTGAGATCTGCCGGTGAAATATGATTTTCTCTCTATCTGTAGAAATAAGTTCCCAACTCAGTAAAATGAAAATAAACTGCTATATTTGCCAGCCACGGCCCATTTACCAGGTGGTGGACGGGGATGGTGGGTAAACTGATAAAAAAAAAAAAAAAAAAGAGAAATAACTTGATGTAGTTCACATCTAGAGGAAGTAGTGAAGAATATGCTAGGTGCACAGAGAGGTGAAGACATTACAGATAGATGTGGACCTCCAGCACTACATGTTCTCTACTGGTGAATAAGATTATAAAGAGAAATTGGATTTGCAGATTGATCTCCCCAGTGACTCAGTTTCAAACTATAGTTCAGAGTGAAATGCATTTATGAATGTTTTAATATTAAAGCAGCTCGCTAACACATGGATGGACTTGCAGCAACACAGAAAGAAGTTTTAAATTTAAATGATGGTAACGGTGAAACTCCTGTTGTGCAGGAAAAGAGCATAACTGTATAGGACAGAGCACTTAAAACCAGCTCTCTCATATCTTTCCTGTGTCTCTCACTCTACTCTCTCACGTGAGCGCTAAATACGCTATAAAATCAGTAACTACATAACTGCAGACTTTTTATTATGTTGATGTTCAATGAACGTTGTCAAATAATGGGAGCTTAGAGGAAAGTGATGGCACTTTTCTTTTGTACTTTTTGGCTCATGTACCTTATCTCCACATCACCCTATTTACAGGCCATTTCCCACTGCTCATGTACAACCTGTAAAAACCTTATGAGGGCCAGTAACTTGAATGGAGCTCACTTAACTGAGGCATAGTACAGATCACTATTTGAGAACTATCCATTCTGGTCTGTACTCTTGTCCTAGCACGTAGGTGGATTTCAAAATACCACCTGTTTATAGACTGTGTATGAAGAAGAGCTCAGAGTGGGCTGCTTTGCCGTTGTCACCTTGACAGTACCTGACTCTGCCCAACTTCCAACTAATCCAAAAATGGGCAAGGAGGTGGGGGATGTATGGCGTGGACACCTCTGTGCATAACGGTTTAATAACTATGGCAAGCATATGCGCCCTTTAGCAGTCATTTACAGTCAATATATACAGTCATATAATTTAGCCCATATTTGTATGAAAAATCCTACAAAAGGCACCAGCACTTCAAACACAGCTGAGAGGTCACATTCAGTCAACTTAAGTTATGAGTGAGAGAGTAAAGCGAGTGTGTCTCACGTTCTTTCACGGATACCCTGACAAGTGACAGTAAGATGACAACTACATTTTATGTCTGTTCAAACAAGATTATCATCACAAATAAAGCATTAATTATGTTATGTTTAATAATCGGGGTATATACAATATTTTCTCAAAAACAGCAGAGGGAGGTGCATGGAAACTCTCTCTCTTTCTCTTATTCACTTTACCAACTTTTTATTTGCAGCCATAAAAAGTAGCAGGTAAGAAACCAAAGAAAGTGATGTTAGTGTCTATTGATCCCCTTTGCTCTATTAATCACAGCGCAGCACCTGCATAGTTGGTCAGACAGGGAGGGTGTGTATCAGTGTTGCAAGTAACGGGTGCGTCAGTTAAATAGGTAAAACTGCGGCGGGCCTTTCATCACTACACCTAGGTTTTAGTTGCATTTGCTAGATTGTGGCAAAGGAAACCTGAGAAGAAATGGAGAGAGATAAGTGGATAGCATAGAACAAAGCCCCTAGCTTAAACTGTATTTCATGCTCATGTGCATTTTCCATGTATGCTCCTTTGTATTCATCTTAATTTAGCTCAGCTCAGCTTGTGCATTTCTGTTTAGTCCAAGTTTGTCAAGCCCTGCTCAAGTGGGTGCAGTGTAATGTTTTCTTTTTTGTATAGTCCAGAATTATATAGTCTCAAATTAACATTTTCACTATTGAATAATATGTTTATTATTTTTCAAATTTTGACTTAGAATCATTTAGACAAAAGTTGAAAAATTATGTAACACACCAGAGCCCAGAGAGACATCGTCAAGTGTTTTGTTTTGTCCAGTCACCAGTGAAATACCCAAATATACTCAGCTTGCAAGAAGCAGAAACTAGAGAATGGGTGGCAATTTTTTGCTTTATAAATGAATGGTTGATTAGTTATTTTACTAATCAATTTATTAACTTTTCAGACCTGGTCCAGAGGGTGCAGTTCATTTATAAAGTTGATTAACCCTGATCTCATTCAAAAACAATCTCTCACGGCACTGTACACTTTTTTGTTATTGATTCTCCCACCAGTTATGAGGTTCACTGGGCTCCGGGGCTATTTCTTTAGCCGCAGGGGTTAAGGTGAGCACAGGAAAGCCAATTCTAGGTCTTCTTTGTTGCTCATTTCTCTATTTGTTTCTCCCCTCCACAGAGTACACATTCAAAAGGCACAGCTGTGAATTGTGGCAGGAAGAATAATAGATTCTTAGATGCACCGTGATTGTGTCTCAAACCACTTTGCATGCACAAAACACCTTATTTGGAATTTTAAAATAGTGTTTGATGAATAAAACATTTTTTATTGAAGAATATGAGCAGTACAAAAGTAGCTACAAAGACACAAAGACACAGACAACAGACAACATACAACATACAACATACAACTTCTTTTCCTCTACTGAGGTTAGAATGGTAACCAGGTAGTCCTGGTCTGGCCTGTCTTGTCACTTTCCAATGCAGAGTTACTGTAAAGTGCAGCCTGACCTGCAGAAATAGCTTCTAGTTTAGTTGTCTTGTAAATGCAACAATGGCCTCGACAAGACTGGTAGTTCGTGTTGCACACTGCTAAAACCCCATAGTCCCACATCACATA
The DNA here is from genome assembly GCA_038496675.1 of Rachycentron canadum. Lineage (NCBI taxonomy): Eukaryota > Metazoa > Chordata > Actinopteri > Carangiformes > Rachycentridae > Rachycentron > Rachycentron canadum. Next base: position 15,884,641 of record CM076656.1, on the reverse strand, counting down.
AACTAAGCCAAGTTTGACCATTATTTCTTCATTATTTCTACCAGTAAAACATATGCTTATTACACAATTAAGCACATTACTATGGAATTGGATCCTATAATTACATACATGACAGTAAGTTAGCATACATAAGCTATCCCCAGGATAATGAAGTATTGTGTGAACAAACCTGCCAGCTGGCTTCTCTTGAGTTAATTAATAACCATGGAAGGAAATCGCTGACATTTTGCATGATCAATATTAATGATTATGCTATTGTAAATGTGATCATACAGTGAGAAAACGAATGGAAAATATCATCGATCCAAATGCATTGTGACTCATTTTGGCGCCAAATGATACCATCACGAAACTCCCACGCTAGCTTTTCTGCGCTTTCCTGTTATTCTCTATGTGCACAAGGGCATGGCACTATTGTAGATGTGTGTTAGAAATGCATTGTATTAAAGCACTTGGGTTGCAGGAGTTTGATCATGGATGTATATATGCAGTTTCATGTGGTGGGTGTATGCAGTACAGCGTATCTTCTCTTGCTCAGATTCATGCATATCAAGTTGTTGTGATCAGTGGTTGCGTATCCAAGCAAACATTAGTTGTGACATGGTCCCTGTTACCCTGTGTCAGCTTGCTCATTCAGAAATGCACATACGGTCTATTTTCCAAATGTGTGTAGACGGCATTAATGCATATCAGACCTTCCGTATTATGATGCCAGACTTTGTTCCAACAGTTGTATTGAACTGATCTGAATGCCACAGTGTTAGTGGTGTTTGCACTGTGTGTGTGTGTGTGTGTGCGTGTATGTTTGTGTGTGTATTAGAGTGAATGATGAGCAACAGTTTTCAAGAGAGAAGAGAATAGACGAGTGGAACCAAGTTTAATACATCCTTAATTGTTTTCCTCTGCCAGCATTAAACAGAGCAGTACATGGAGTACAAGAGGGCATCCTAAAAAAAAAAAATAAAACATACTTTCAAATGCAGCCCAACAACGGGAAGTTGAATAAATAAAATAAATATATCTGGTGGAGGTAATGTGATAAGAGGACAGAAAAAGACATGTAGAAAGTTGTCTCTTTGCAACTCTTTGTGTTGCTCAAAGAGTGGCATCGATTGTGGCTTACGATTATTCGAGCAAATCATTGTCAAAAGGTCAACAAATAACGGATGGAAACCATATATTCTGAGCTCTTACTGTACTCCAAGACTCAGCCAAGGAACCTTATGCAGCACTTTCTATAATGTTTTCTATAACTCAAACTGATGAATGGTGTATGGTGACGTTGAACGCCTACTTTCTCACTCTCCCCATTTGTTCAAAGAAACAACTTGTTTAATATCCTCCAGCAGTGAAGGCAATTACGTTTTTAAACTCAATTAAATCTTGAATGCGATTTTTTTTTTTTTTTTTTTTTTTTTTTGGGTTGTTGTGGCTCATATACAACACAATGGCTTTTTCCACCACAAATAAAACAGTCAGAGCAAACGGCTGAAATAATTTTTTCAATTTCCACATATTTTTTTTAGAATCAGATCATACTTCAAGAAGGTGACAGAACTTTTTACAGAAATACCTTGAAAGGACCTTTATTTTTTGTCTGTATTCTATTTTTGTCTGTGTCACCCTTTGTGCATGTGTGTGTGTGTGTGTGTGTGAGAGAGACACAATCATAGTGGCTTTCAAAGTCATTGTTTCTTCCTCTGGAAGCTTCCTCTCTGAACCTACAGTATCTGATTCTATAACAGCAACGAACTACATTGCATTGCTGCTGTGTAATGGCAATTTCAAGCAGCTGATTTCCAGCGGTACCAATCAGCTGCTTCACCAACTCTTTTAATAATAAATAAGACACAAAGTAATGCTATTGCATGGTTGCAGCCACAGATGGGTTTTCCTTGCCAATAAAATAACTGTTGCTCTGGTTGTGCAGGACTAATGGACTTCTGGCAAGTTGTCTATAGACTTGCTGCCAGTGTGTGTATATATGCATGATAATGTTAGCGAGCACAGCTACTTTAATGAGCTGCATTTGCTTTCTGTATCAGCTTTAATAAGCTGAATTGCATAAAGAAGCACCTAACAGCTAATTTGTCTATTAATAGAATCATATTCTGTTAAAGTGCACAGCCTCTTGTCCAAAGGGTTTCTATCATGTTCCCTTGATATGCACTTTTTTCTCGTTATGCCTTCATGCTTTGACATAAAAGTCAAAATACAACACAATCTTTATAAAACATTTGATTATTATTGATTCTCTACATTTAAAGGACTAAGGAGATGGAGGAAGAGGAACTAAGGAGCCAACAAGGATTTTTGCTGCAATGAAATAAGGCCCTTTAAATCTTTTGTGAATCTTTGACAGAGAGCAAAAGTTTCATGATTTTTTTTTCTTCCTCTTCATCGAACCTGACCTAATTTCTATGATAGTTCACCTTTGGTCTGAACTTCCTCCTTTACACAAACAAACTCCTCACTATGGTACAAGAACAATGCCATTTCTTCTGTCCGGAGCATATAGGCTGGTGAGGATGCTAACCTTTTGCCTGGGACATGTCGCCTCAGTCTCAGTCTTTGAAATCATGGGTGTATCTGTAATGTGCTTATATTAACAAACAAATCAGCTAGAAACTTTAAGGGTTCAGCTGGAGCCAAGGTTAGCTTACTCGGCTAGCTACAGCTGAAAAGGTCTGTGATTTTCACATATTATGTGAGTTTATCCCTGGAAACTGCATATGTCCTGTGCAAGAATAGAAAGCTTTACACTGTGGCTTAGTGAACAGTCTAAAAATATGTCTACATTTGTGTACTGCCAATACCTGCCACTTTCTATACTTACCTGACCTGTAAATTGACTGATTTTTATGAAATGAACTACTTGCAAGGCTTTAAATATATTTTCAAGTGGTAGTCAGCCATGGTGTTTAAGCTGATTAAGGCTTCAGTAGTTTAAGTATAGGGGCAGATAAAAGCATCAGGATTTAAATTGTGATATAAACACAACATATTCTTTCCCTAATTTAAATTCGCCCTGACAAACACCTCATACCAGGCTGCTCTCCTGATGAATACACAACGGTAAAATGAGGTGAAACACAGTGTGAGGAGAGGGCCCTGCATGTGAGATTAAAGCTGTGTAGTTTTGACAGAAAGCAGAGGTTGTCTGGAGTTTAACAAGTCAGAGACACACACTCGCACACACACACTGGGGCATTTTCAGGACAGGACTACAAAGAATGAGGCTCGTCCCACTGGACCTGGAATTGTGGTTTCCCGTCCACCACTTCTGTCTTACTAACTCTTTGCCTTTTACCTCCCCCTCTCCCTCTACTTTGCCAAACCAAGTCCCCTGCCACCTACCCTCTTACTCATCCACTGTCTCCTGTCTTTACAGTGTTTTTCTTTGTCTACTATTCTCAGCCACAAAGCATTTTCTTACACTTTTTGTCCTCTCAGCCCCCCTCAGGCATAATTTCTCCGGTTTATCCTTCTCTGTCCACCTTGCACTTTGATACTCCTAGCTCTCTCACAATTCACAAATAGAATAATCTACATTTAAATGATTAGTGTGGGCAATATGATATAGACTGCATGTGTTCCGTTGAAATGTGCCAGTGCGGTGAGTCTTTTTTTGACAGTATAGCCTTTCCTTTCAATACCTCTGGGTGTGTAAGTGCAATGGCCAGATCAATAACCAACTTCTTTAAGGCAATATTGAATTTACCAGATTTTTTCATCAATTTGATGAAGTACTCCACCTTGGTGTGTCACAGTCTGCCCAAAACACACCCTTTACCATCTCACATTGTATCCACAGACACTATATTAGTCGTTCCCTGCCATGCTTTTCTCTTTTCATTCCAGGCTCTTGACCTTTATTGTTCTCTCTCATTCAATTTTATTCATCCTATGTACCAAATGTGTTGTCATTACAATTATTTATTTGCATAGTTTATCACATAGATCTGATGGGAATGCTAAGAGCCAACATAACCCAACCCACAAATAAAGCTTTGAGTTAGTCATGGCAGAACAGTGAATTTGTCCTCAGTCAGCTCATCGGCTACCATGTAACTACAAACGTTAAATCATTTTCATACACAGTGTACACCTACATGCATTTGTGATACTTTCCTTGGGCTTTCAAACCTTTAAGAAGCAACATTTACATGTTAGTGGCACAAATACAATGTAACACAGAACAAAAATGTGTCATGGGGTATTCAGACAAGTCTCTATCCCACTCTCTCTATATGCACAGTGCTGACTATAAGCATTTGGACAGTTACACATTTTTTGTTTTTCAAGTTCTGGACTCTAGCACATTTAATTTGAAATAAAATGATGGTTACTACATGAAAGAGCCAAGTCTGAGTTTTAATTTAAGTGGGTTAACACCAATATGGAGAGAGACATAGCTCATTTAACACAGTGCCAAAGGTTAAGAGGTTCAAATGTTGGACAGATACATGTGACATCATATCTATATATACTGTTATTTGCGTCATATCCTTTGCAGTCAATTTCAGATGCTTTGTGTGCTTTGCTGATGCTCTCTAAGGCCAACTTCATCTCTTGTTTGTTGTGGAGTCTCGCTGCCTTTGCCCTGGTCTTCAGCAAGTGAAACGCAGCTCAGTCAGATTGAGGTGATCGACCCCTTGAAAGATTTTTGGTGGCTTTGGCTTACGTTTAGGATCATTGTCCAGCTGATTGATGAAATGTCACCCAATGAGTTAAGGTGAATTTTAGAACAGAAAATGCTGTTGTACCTCTGGATTCGTCCTGTTTACATCAGCAGTGAAATTATCAATAAATTCCACTGTGTCAGTTTCATTGGAGCCTTAAATGCTCAAGTCACAACAGAGCAAGCACCGTGTTTGACAAATGAGGTGGTGGCTGTGGGTCATAAGGTGTTCCTTTTCTTTTCTCTACACTTTCCTCTTCCCATCATTTTGGTAAAGGGAGATTTTTGTTTCTTCAGTCCATAGAATATTGTTCCAGAACCGAACATTGCTACTACTTTCTCTCCTCTCTGTTCTTGGGTCTTACCATGGGTTTACATCTTGTGGTGAATCCTTTGAGGTCGTGCTCATGAAGTCTCTTCTTGAATGCTGAAAAGGGCACATTTATGCCTACCTCCCACAGAACATTCTTGACTCTCTGTGCAATGATGATTTGATGAAGTGTGAGTGATGTGAAATTATTTTTTTTATCCATCCACAAGACTTGTGCTCCTCGGTCCACCAGGTTGTTTGCCATTTTCTAGACATCAACTTTGTTAATCACCCCATAAGAAATTAAATACCCTGGACTCCTCACTAGCCAGCAAGGATTGAAGAGGTCTTTTGGATGAGAGAGGTGAAACCTCTTTTAAGAATCTCAAGTCAAAAGTCCAGTTGCCTTTGTGAAACTCAAGAAACATTTAAAAGCCAGGTGTCCAATTGCTTTTGGAAACTTTTGGCACTGTGAATTAAACGGGCTTTGTCTCCCACACAGCTCTTTCTATATTGATGTAAATCCACTCATATTGAAAACCGAGACTTGGAACGTGTATGTGGTATCCTTTTTTTTTGCTGCCTGCAAGCTTAAGTTTACCAGGCATCTCATGTATATTTGTTTCCTATTGTAGTAGTTGCAACACAGCAAGGTGGTTTAGAATAGCATATCCCATAATGGCTTTTATTGATGCATTTACTGTACATGCTCCTAAAAAGGCTTTACTGTAAACATGGGTACTGTATGGCTTTTCTCCAAGGCGCCTCAGAGCCTGTAAAATGGTTGTGTTGTTTAACTGTCTGCTATGAATCTCTCTCCATGCTCTCGAGTTAGTAGTTGTACCATCTATTAAACGCATCTTATATTATTCTTTATCTACATAAATAATATTTAGCCTGGAAACCCATACACTTTCATGTATAGCTCTTCCTCCTTTCCCCTAAGGCTTTGTAACACCCTGGCTAAATTCATCCACAGTAACTTTAATTGTGCCATTTGTAGCTATGTAGATGTCAGTCCTCACCGCTTTCATAAAAAATCTTTTTATAAAATAATGTCGCTTATTTTAACATATTGGCACATTTCAAACAATTTAACCAAAAACTGAACATGAGCTTTGTAAAGGTAGTCACTGAGCGTATGTTACTGCTCTGGATGTCTTTGTGGTTCCAAGTTTCTTCAGGTATTTACACTTCCGGTTGCTGTATAACTAATAAATCAGTCAACTCCCTGCAGTGAAAGTCTCAGATTGAAATAAATGAGGGAAGTAAATAAAAGCGCTCCACCTTTCATAATTATTTGGATCCTATACATTGGCATCTATATCGTTATTAACCAACAGATTAACAATAATGTGGAGCTATTTCGAGGCATTACTTCTGTACATGTATATGACAGTCGGTTGCCTAGAGACAATATGATAACGCTATCAATGTGACATTTAATGCTCCAGACACAGTCATAATATGCATCAAGCTTCCTTTCAAACCATCCTTGCAACCAGCAGTGTGAGTCACACAAATGTGATTTTTCCACAGCACACTTAAATATTCACGTACACTGACCCGAGCAGGGAAAGTTTCAAAGGTTAAGTGTAAGGGGAGATGACAGGTTAACAAATATCACAACATCTCTTTAAGAAAATGTCAGTTCAGAAGACGTGGGGTGGCATGTGTATAGAAATATTGTGTGTCCATGGGTGTGTGAAAGATAGAGGCATGTAAAACACCTATTAGGATTCTCAATTGATGAAAGTATTTGCCCAGATGTTTCTCTTAGCTAAGGACAAAAGTGAAGAGAAGTGAGTGACTTCTCTAATATTGCCCTCTTGTGCTTTGGTAAAGTGGGGTACATCTTCTTTCCTGCCAATTGAACTAGCATAGCTTCACAGTGGCTTAAATCCCTCCCAAGAAAGTAGAGTGTACACAGCTCTATCTGTGAGCCTCCCCCCCTGCAAGCGTCTGAGTCCTGATATTTATTCTCCAGTGAGATCATTAGAGGAGGAAGAGCTGGAGGCGACCATATGGACTTGACTGCTGCTCAGCTCAGTCCATTATTTAAATAAAGACCCAGTAGAAACTAGTAGGCTCTCTCCATTTGTTGGCACAAGCACATATGTAGGATACACGACAAAGACTTGATGGCAATATATAACAAAGTGACAGTTCCATTTGGAGCATGCCCATAGCCAAATTATTTAATTATTATGAAATGTTTTAATATTGGGGACAAAAGAAATGCAAAACATTCTTGCGCCAGTAAGAGTCACATTGACTTGCAGGATTGAATATTTCTCCCGTTAAAAAGATGACACCACAGAGCAAGATACAAGAGCTGAATAACAATGACGTGCAATACTGGTGCAAGTGGACACAGTCTCTTATATTAGAAGTGTCATGAATAAAAAGATATAACAGACTGATAGAAAGCAAAGATGTCGCACATTTGCCCTGACACCACTGTTTGACACAAAATTGTTACGTTCACATAATTTCTTTGTTTCTCCTCTTTTTTCCATAAATCTGTTTAGACATCAGAGGATTTATTCCACTTAATTTGTGCATAAACGGCTCATTTAAACAGATGTTCAAACATTCAAATTCATTCCGATTCATACAGATGCGTATGACATCTGACATTATACATTACTGTAACAGCGTGATCACCAGTTCTTCAACAAAGGCATTACCATACTTGAGGCACTAAAACAGCAGCTTGGCTACTGTTTTGTTTCATTTGACTCCAGAAGACAAAAGAAAGATCAACATGAAAAAGAAGCAGATTCATATGGCCCCGGGCTTGCTTTGTCATGCTAAAATATGCATAGGAAGCTGTGATTATTATGCCTGCCTCTTTCTATGGAAACTAATGCAGCTCAGGATGCTGGTAATGAGTGTGGTTCTGGAACTTTGGCCAAAATCTCTTTATAAGGTAAAAGGCTAAGTATGTTCCTGTCTCATGAAACAGTTATAGTTAAAGTACTTAGATTTGTAGCTACTTGAATTATGTTTGAACCTATTCATAAACACAACAGTGTGTCCTGTCAGTGAACTTACAGTATACGTAGAGATGTAAGACATTTAAGATGCTAAATGTAGCAGCAGGAAATGCTGGCGGTCAGAGAAAGTGTGATGCAAGAGACGAGGAAAAAGGGGGCATGAGCGAAATGATATGCACATGGTAATTATAGAGTCTGAAGTGAATAGATGAATAGAGCCAACTGCCTTCCAAGCCTAAATGAATGAGGGGCCCTACAGCTGGACACCAGGCCTTTTTGCTGAAATATATCCACCCTTTTTCTGGCTCTCGATTGTACAAATTGCGCCGGTCTATCTACACATGCTGTCTTTTCAGATAAAGCCAAGTCAGCGGGGCCGGGGCGACGTGCTGCGTTTCGAGGCTTGATTATGCCGCGTGGCAGACCGAGAGAGGCGTTTGGAGACACTTCAGCAGACTGATCGCTGCTGGGCCTCTACAGGGTGTGTGTTTGCCGTCCAGCAGCCAAGCGTTGCCGACAGAACTGCTTCCTTGTTCACTGGCGACACTTAAAACGCCCCCCTGGATTGACCAAGCTCTCTGCAGGGAGAGGGAGAAGATAAGGAGGGAAATGGGTGAGGAGAGCAGTGAGGAGCATCAAAGGATAGAAGAAGAAAGAGAGAAAAAGTACACATAGGAAAGAGAGATGTTAGGAAGAGATGAACGGATGAACACGCTGCAGTTAGTTAGTGCAATGCACCCTTTATAATACTTCTTTACTTCTTTTAATTTCCTTCCTTTTTCATGTGATTCATTGGAACCTTTTCAGAGCAGTCAGCAATGCTAAGTACTCAGTGGTGTTGACCTGTTTAACTCTTGCTATTTATCAGATTGTTTCTGTCATCACTTTCCTGCCCTCTACCTCATCGGAGTCACTGGGGTGTTTGTGGATGAGTCTTCTGCAGTGGCAGGGATCGTCCGTGTGGCTGCCTGCACTGGTGCTTGTGATTTGTAGAAGTCACACAGTACACTGATTGCCAATAATGATGAGCTGGCGAAGAGAGGCAGCGATGAGGTGGTGATTGCTGTTACTGTGTGTGAGTCGATAATGGAGAATATATGTCATGTGCCATTATGTATCTTACTGTGTGCCTGCAACCCATATGCTAATTAATGCTGATTTATGCCTCATTATGTTGATTTATAGCAGGGCTACAGGAGTGCTGTTGACTGACTGTCGCAAAAAAGAGTCTGCTCCATTAAAAGACATGATGTTAGAGTTACTCTCTGTAACTGTTTTCAGGACAGCTCAGTGAAGCTTTGCTTCAATGTTTGTAAAAGATTCTGTCTAGAAATGTTTCTTCATCCTAATGATAAATATATATCGTAAAAATTTGATACCGTACCATTAAAGGTCCAACATTGTAGCTTTGCACAATTTAGCCCATTAACTGCAAATCATTTAACATTACTGTCGGCCATTTTCTAACTCATAACTTTGATTTCCTACTTTACAATCCATCATAGCGAACATTTAGATACACATTTCTTTTTGACACAGTCTCATATTTTCAATTCAACATGGCTCATTTAAAAAAAAAAAAAAAAAAAGTTTTCGAGATATTCAAGATTTGATGCTGTTTCTTTTCTTGACACGTTTTTTTAGACGCAAAACAAAACAAAGCTGGAAGATATTAAAAACTTTCATAGCACTAAGGGAAACTTAGAGTTGTGTCATAATTTATTAAATCTTTACATTACACATAATTCTTTCAGCCAATTTTTATTCTGAATTTTTTAATTAGATCCGTTTTAAGATTTTTTTTTCTCCTAAATTACCAATGTAGTTTGTATATTGTACGGCAAAACTGCATGTGACAGTGATGGTGTCCTTGCTCTGCAGCTTTTATAGAGTTTTAGCTTTATAGGGACCAACAAGGAAAATAGTATGAAAACACTTTAAACATTAGAAATATATGCAAGTTTGAATTAATTGGCTAAAATATGCAAAACTCTTGGTGTGGCTCTTGAGAGCTGATTTCCCAAACAACAGCTGTTATTTTCTAATTCCTTTGCTCTACCAAATGCCAGAAAATGCTGAGTGTTCCTATACATTATATATTAAATGTGAGAATAGTTAGAAAATATCTCGTTTTGGGCAGCAGTCTACACTTATTCAAATCACATTTAATATTGGTATTCTGTAAGAAGACATTCAAGTCTCAAGTCTCATCATTCTGGAGTCTCATCTTGCTACTTTCTTATCATTTTCCTGGATTCATAGCTCAAGAGATTGGCCAACATCCAGCCCCTGGCCCTCTGGACCGTGACAGACACATTTACAGCTTACTTTTTCACTCAACTGTCCTCTTTACGGTTTATTGTAACAGTCAGTACTTGTGCATTTCAAGGCTGTGCGAAATGCAAGGGGATCAGGAGGCCCCCGTCTCTTTTTTTCAGGTGGCAGTTTGGGCAGCTTTTAAACAGTAATATGATGATATAGGCTGTAGAGGTGCAGAGCAATGAAACAGAATAAGGATATTTTGTTCTCAGGAGAGGAAAGGGTCTCCGGTGTCAGTGCTGACAGTGCTGTAGAAGCTAAGCATCTCCTGCTTTCATTTGTAATGCAACCAGGCCCCAGAACACAGTCTTTGATCATGACATTGTCTCCCTGCCCACAGCTGTTGTTTGAAACTGTTGTCTGCAGCAATGAGCAGAGGTGCATCAGATATGAAATCTCTCACTGATAGCCAGAGTGGACCAAATATTTTAGAAACCCTTTGACAGATTGAAGAACATCTTACATGATGAACTTTGATGAGGGCAGAGGATATTTCAACTTCAACTTCAACTTCCACACTAAAGTCAAATAAGAGGAAAGTTTGCAAGTTGCAAGTCTCATCCTTAAGTTTTCTTTCCTATTGACACATAGAGTAGAGTCTATTTCCTGCACAACACAACTATTGCAGTTATTTATGCACAGGGTGTCATTTTCTTTGATCACACTTTCTATCTGTCAGCCAACAAGAGAGAAGGGGGGCTGTCATTAGATTTGGAGAAGGGGTTTTGGTAGAAACCCAGCCAAGATTTGGTTCCAAAGTAATGCCCTTGAAAAGATAAATGTTACTGTTTGAGTGCCATGCAAGCAGATCTGGCACATTGACTCTGAAATATTATAAATATGCCAAAACATCAAATTTCCATCATCTTTCCAGCATTAGTGGCCTTTGATTTTATTTTATTTTTTCAGCAAAATGTTGAAAATGTTGCTTTTGTGAACAATGGTTTGACCTAGACAATCATAACTCATTATCAATTGGAGCTTTCAACAACATCTCATGGCCACCGTGAAATTTTGTCTTTTAACTTGTCCATACCAGACGTGGGAATGCGTTGTGTTGTCTAGGTGGTTATGTAGCTTTTCCTTACGTTGCAGTTAGATTTTAGCAAATATTCAAATACTTTCACATTATAACATACAATACTAAAGACTGCCACCAAAGGAGGGAAATGAGTGACCTTCCACTGCAGTCTTACATTATTAGTGCTCGCAGTGGCACAAATTAGATCAGCTCTCGTTGACAGTTATAGTTCACTGATACAGTGACTGATTAGATTTCATATTTCACATTTTATTACTTTTTTTTCTTTCTTTTTTGTTTTTTTACTATTAAGGAGTTTTTCCTTGGTGCAACCAAAACTGTGTCCACACACAGTTTGAAGCAAGTCTTGCTTTTGTGTCATCAAATATCGGTATGAGCTTCAGTGAATTAGAAAACCCTAATTGTTTTTTCTAAATAATATAAATGTATGTTTTGTATTATACATGTATATTTGGGTGAAAAAAAAATCTGCTTCCATAGTGAGTTTGAGAAGAAAGGTAATTTCATCATAATGAAAACATGATAGCTAGCTACAACAATAAGATAGTTGAAGATAGGTAGTAATATACTGCTGTTTTTCTTTTTTTAATTTGATACCAGCCGTAGATATCGTATTAGTATAGACTAGGTAGGAAAATACTAGATATTAACACTGGATTTTAACCACTATTCACTATAGGTATTTGCTGACTATGTGCTGTTAATTTTCAGCACATCCCTGCTTTGTATTACTGCTGTACACTGCCTGAGAACATCATTAAACATCAAGCCAAACCTTCTCTGCTCCCTGCCTCTGTGCTGGGTCAGTCAGAGATCCTCTGATTGGTCGTCTATTTATTAGAGACCAAGCGAAGCCCAGCTAACAGCCCTGTGTCTCCTCCCCCTCTGAGCTTCATTCATTATAGATCACCTGCCCCCACCTGCACAGCTTCATTACTCCCTCATTTACAGCTTCTATGGTCTGCTGACTCTTCTTCTTTCCTTTTTTTTTTTTTTTTTCCCCTCTGTGCTATAGAGCCCTCCCGGTGCCACTGTCTCAAACACCAGCATCACCCCACTCTGTCTGCCTCCCCTCCCTTCTTTCTATCCTTCACTCCCCACAGCCATCCTGTCCTCTCATTTTTACCATGAGATGATTTGATTCTTCATGCAGGTGGTCCAGTGGTTGATGGCAAATGACCGGGTGCAGTTTGTTGATGGTGTGTTAGTGCTTGTGTCATTTTTGGGTCATTGAGCGGCACAGTCTGGATTGGCACCAGTGGTTACCCCCCACATACGACACACACATATCCCCCCTATTTGTCAGACATGTATAGACATGTAGACGGTTTCTAACATCTCACAGCAGCCTTGCACTTTCTTCTCCCTACTGTTGAGTTACTCGGTGATGTTTCCAAACACAAGGTTCAATTGAGTCAATAATTTAATAAACAAACGTGCAATTATTGAGCCTTGTGTTAAATGTTGTATGAGGTGAAGCTTATTCAACCTGCACTTATGGGTGTAATATTGCAAAAAGAAAAACAAACTAATTGACCTATAATGAAGTATAATTATTGATTTTTACTGACATTTTTCACCAAGCTTGCTGCACTGGGTTTATGCCTCATGCTCCCTCTCTCATCCCATGTTTAAATCTCAGCTGGTTTTATTGCTTGTTTCATTGACCTTGTTCAGCGTTCAGCAGACAAACCATCCAGAGAAAATCACAAGTACAAACATAGTGATGTGGCCTTGGGCTCATTCTATCATAAGTGAATGGTTAGCTGTGCACGGTTGCCTGTGTGTGTGCGTTTTTCTTGAAATGTATGAAACTTGCTACCCTCCCCTTCTAAAGACTAACAGTTAACATTATCAGTTAACATTACCAGGTTTTTTTTTCCCCTACTTGGGGAAGGCGGCACGGTGGTGCAGTGGTTAGCATGGGGCCTTTCTGTGTGGAGTTGTTTCATGTTTAGGTTAACTGGTGACTGCACATTACCCTTAGGCGTGAGTGTATGACTCCACGTGTCGGCCCTGTGATGGACGGGCAACCTGTCCAGGGTTGACCCCGCCCTTGGTCAATGTCAGATGGATTTTCCTTGAAATTTTCTATAGAAAAATTTGGTCCCTAGAGGATAAATACTAATGACTTGTGATCCTCTGAAGTTTTCTGTAGTGCTCCAGGATAAGTTTTCACTTATACAATGACTATATCAACATCTACTGGATGGATTGGCAGAAAATTACAAATGAATAAAACATTCATGTGGTGCAGGAGATAAATCCTAGTTTAGTGATCTCTTGACGTTTCCTGTAGTGTCACCACGAGGTGGTGCTTATGACTGAAATCTTTCGACAGCTGTTTGGATTGCCATGGCATTTCAAACATTTATGCCGCTCAGGTGATGAATCTTATATGACCAAATATTCATTTAATGCCACCATCAGGTCAAACTTTGTCAAAAACTTGGTTTGGTTTATGGACAAATACCTTCGATTTCAAGTGTCCTTTGTGAATAGTATAATAATAGTATAAATGTGAGTAGGGATGTTCTGACACAATGTAACAAAGAATCCTCCGACCTTCTGAGGCTATATTGTAATGTCCCACCTGACTTATTCAAACATCTAATGTGCATTATAACCACACTTTGCTTGTGTGTAACAGGCAGAGTTAATGTGTGCTGTGAGCCTGCCTATGTAGGCACTTATTGCTTATCTTGATCATCTTAAAGTAAGTGAAATATTGTGGCTGATTGACTTCAGACCAAGTTTTTCTGGGTCAGTTGCACAATTGCTTTCCACTGTCTCCAGCATGTGTAAGCTTTTGTGTTGTCAAAGCTACAGAATGTAACCTTTCTCTAATATTTTTATTTAAATATTCTATAAAACAAATCTTGATGTGGAGAGGTGCAGTCCAAGGCCTTTGTGACCCAGATTCATGGAAAAGCCTGACAGCAGCCTTCTGATGTTTTTAAGGGAGCCTCGCCTTTTTAACCAATCAGAGACCACAGTCAGATGAAGGGGTTCACAGCTGTCAATCAATATGCAACTGTGGCTGACTACTCCTCTCACACTAAGGCTTCAAGCTGGTTTTAGCTGCTGGAAGACATTGCTGTTGCTGACTCACAGCATAATGTGCTCCAAATTCCTACATTATCTGTGACAGCGAACATGACAAGGATGTTGCTAAAAGGCTGGGCAGAGTGTATTAGAGCAGAGAGATGGAGTGGTGGGAGGAGTGGAGTGGCTTGGTTTTGCATCGAGCTAACACTAGCCTTGTTTCCAGAAGTAATGCTTTGACTACATGCAAGTGGCAGACAACACATAAAGTCTGTGATTTATGACTAATCATTTGAGGATGGAAAACAGTTGTGAATATAAAGCTTGAACAGCAGAAGCTGCCCTTCGTGTCTGAATGTCTGCTGATCTTTTCATTCATTTCAGGTCAATTTGTTTACCTACCTTTATCCTAAGTCAATTGCATGTCTCGATTACACCTAGGCTTGATGACGTACTGTATCTTGCGAAAGCTTCTAGGGGTGTGAAATGCTGTATTGTTGTCATTAAAGCTGATATGGGCTTTATGGTTGTTATGCCTTCAGAGCTGAGTCTTTGTACAAACAAAAGCCCATGTCTCAGATGAGGAGACAGGAATAAACTTTATTCCAAAATCCTCTCAGGGACAAACACATTTCTCTGCTCTGCCTAATTATTCCACTGGGTTTCAGGGGTGGCTGGACAGTGTTTTAAGAAGCCAGTTCTCTGGGGATTAATTTCTCTCATGCTTTGCCTAATTAAGGTATTAACAAAATGTAATAAAGTCTAGCCAGAGGATGCTTCCAATGAGCACATAGCTTGTAGTTCCAGCCACCACATCAAATATGTATTTAATCTAAGTATAACGTAGTGGCACCGCAAGATAAACACATTTACCCACTGCTATAAAGCCCAGGGATCGATATAAGCGGTTTCTATGTTTACTCTCTTGTTTGTAGTTTGATTGCCTTCTGGTCATTCTGGGAAGAGGAGAAGTAGAAAAAGCAAAGAGGTAAAACATAAGATAGAAGCAGACAGTAAGAAAGCACAGTCTCAGTAGTCATCCTTGTCATTACAACCATCATCAAAAGGTGTTGCCATTTGAGTCTGTATTAAGAGATCTGATGATGGAGCTCAGGGTCTGTAGTTCTGGAGTCCTTCTGGTGTCAAACCCACTGGAGAGTCTGTCTGGCTTTAACTGTTCTTTAATGCTGAGGACAGTCTCGAGCACTCAGCCAAAATTAGCTCGAGTGTATCTCTCAAATGTGCCGCTTTGAACAGGAAAAGGGCTTCAGCTGTCCCCGCTGCACAATAATTATGTCATCAATGAATTGTCTGAAAACATAGATGGACAAAGGGTTGAGTCACATCTTTAAAATCTTTTCCCAGCAGTGAACATTAAAGTTGCATCGCAACAAAAAATACATTTGTCATGTCTTATGTTTTTTCATCTAATCAATAAATACAGTGACTGCTCTGTTGTATACTGTATATCACAGTATGGTTGGTTAGCAGTATTCTGCGTGTGTGTGTGTGTGTGTGTGTGTGTGTATAAACTGCCTAAATAAAGTTGCTTAAAAGGCTCATTATATGGGGAGCTAGCTCACTCTGATGCACAGAAACAAGGCTTATGAGTTGTATACACTGATTTGTGCCGTGCAGTCTGGTTATGTTATAGTTTTTGATCCTGATCTGAATTTTGAAAATTATATTACAATCGTCCTTAAACTGTCTTTTATCATCTTAAAAGGAGAAAAAAAATACTGAGTTCAGGCATTTATTTCATGGCTATGGTTACTGAATATCTTTTGCATGCTTTTAAATCTACCAAGCTCAACTAATGGTCTCTTTTCCGCTCTAACAAAGCTGTGAATAAACTGCAGACCATACAAAATGCAGTTTTACAAGTGCTGACTATGGCCAGGAGAAGAGAATACATTACATCTGCTTTAAAATCCCTTTTATTTGCAGTTATTTTTATAATACACTTCAAGATGCTGCTCATTTTTAAATCCCTCAGGGATCTGATTCCTGAACACTTATGCTTATGAGATAAGTTTCAGTTTAGAGCTCTCCATTTTTTGGCCTTTTGGGTCCCAAGACTACCTGTGTTGAAGACTTTACGCCGTCACCTGTGGAACAGCCAGCCAGGCCATACACAACACAATTTCAAAGCACACTTTGTCAACATATCTTTGCTTCAGTTGTTTCTTTGATAACTTGTAACCAGATGTACAGTAGGTTTTTACCAGTGGCTGGATTATCCACAGAGGTGTCCACATAATAAATGGGGATTAAAATAAGGGATTAAAACTGGTAGAAACACCAAAAAAAGCAGATTCACGTTAAAAAATCTGTGATTCACCAATGCTCTTTGGTGGAGACAGGACATCTCTGAGGGTCTGGGAGCGGTGCTGTCTAACATTTGCCGGGCTTTTTTCTCTGATAATTGAAGCTCCAGATGCTCAATGACTAAAACCATTCATCCGGTTAAAGAACATAGTTGACAATGACATGTAAAAAAAAAAAAAAGTACCTTGACAATGTGGTTGGATCAAACTGGATAAAAGTCATTTTGAGCTTCTGGCAGACAACCACAACACATGGGCATAGGGGACATGACGTCATTGAGAGGTGACCAAAAAAAAATGGAAGGAAAAATACATATGTATAAAAAATGACTAGTTGTTTTTAGACATTTTAATGTGGAAAAGATCGATATTATAAATCATGAAATCTGGCTTTTGTTTTTTGAGGTACATTTCAGTACCACAGACCAGGCAGATCACCAAAACCATGAGGAAACATCCTCTGGGAGCCCTTGCTACACTCTGCAATTTTCTCTAATTATGTGACACAGAGTTTAACCAAACATAAAAACATTTTGTGAGCTATTGGTTCAGGTACATTACCATTGGGTTTACAACTGACAGGCAGCTTTAATAGACTCCTAAGAGAAAAAAGGTTCTGTTTTGTGATTAAGATGAAATTGAAGCCCAAGTCCAGTTTGTGTTATGTTGGTCATAATGATACATGATCTAAATGTTTTAGTAAACTGCCCTTCATTTCTAATTAATTTGTCAGATTTGATTCTTTAAAAAAAAATTAAATCGTGTTTTCTGTTGGAATTTAATTGTGAAGAGGACTAAATAATTTGCTTGCATGTTTTTGTATGACAGATGTTTCATCACGTGGACTGTACACAGTCAAAAAATGCCAGGCTAAGTAATTATAGAACACAATATAGGACGCAGACAACATATGCAAGATTTAGGAGAATGTGTTAGGGAATGTTTGCTCATGGAAGATGGCTAAGCGTTTTAAAGTTTTCCTAAATGGCAAGTAGCTTTGAGGCACCGTGGTGTTTGAGACTTTTCGAGTCTGAGCAAACCAAGAAAATCTTTTGAAACAAACATGAAATCTGACACTTCACTAAGGATCTTTCGTTACTGGTTTGAGGATGATTTATTTGTGATGGATGATGTTTTATACATCTTCCCTTGACCGCTTCAGCACCATGGACAGCTCCAGATGCTTCAATAATGCACTGCGTCTTTCTTCAGTCACTTTCATTAGGCTTCATCACCAAGTTGGAAAGAATGTGGCCTACTGATGGTGTATGGAGAGAGAGAGAGAGCGAGAGAGAGAGAGAGAGAACAGTGTATATTCGCTGTATACACAGACTGCATGTGGTTCAACCAACAGAGACTAACGCAAGCAATCCGAGCTATGCTTAAATTGTACAACTCTGCTGAACAAAGCGTTAATCTGCCTGCACGCGGCTTTGCGCCTCATGGGGGATCATTATTCTTTAACGTGCAACAAAGCGGCGGGTCGCTCAGACTGCCAGTGAACGAACGGTACACATACAGCACGTTTGCGAGCTCTTTTCAAATGACTGCAGGCATCACTTCAACGAGGCCCACAATAATGATCTTCTTTACATTAACTGTAACTCGTCCAAAGACTACAATACCCAGAGGGCAAGGGCGCCTCACTGTCCGCTTTAAGGGTCAAATCCTTCAATCAGGTGAAAAATGTTGAATCAACGTTTGCTGCAAAACTAAATCCCAGGCAATTCGTGCCTCGGGCTAGTCTAATTTGACAGCCTAAGATGGCCCGTTGCAAGTAAATCTCGGGTCGAGGCCGCTGCGAAGCTGCCAAACAAGGAAAGTCCATCCCTGAGGTTTTTATTACTGCGCTCACACAAAAGGAGGAACGGGATTAAGGGGCCTGCGATTGGCCAGAGATGCCAAATCACGTCTTCCTAACCAAACCACCACCTCGCCCCCACCCACCACCAATTCCAATATCTCTCTGTGCATGTGTCGTGAATTGCATACGGGGGATCTAATGGCTGTGCGGGTGTTGTGTGTCCCACATCAAATTATTTATCACACCGAGCAAACAATAAGGCATCAGCGGGATACCAGGCAGGTTACCCCTCCCCTCCACCCCACACCCCTTATCAATTCTCCCCACATTAGCACACTGGATTAAGTTTTGGTTGTGAGGTTGCGTTGCAGGAGAGTGACCGTTACCATCATACCCCCCCCCCCCCCCCCCC
>CM076656.1:15758136-15865339 GCA_038496675.1 Rachycentron canadum | reverse complement strand
CCCCCCCCCCCCTCCTTCCTCCTCCTCCTCCTCCTCCCCCTCACCATCGCTCAGTCCCTCTCCATCCGACACCCAGCCACTGCCTCGTCCTCACCGCCACACTTTGCGGAGCTTTTTACGCGGCGTTGGATGGTCCAGCTCCCCGTCTGTGGCGCTCCCACCTGCACCGTGTGTCAGACCGACGCTCCTGTCAGGCTGCAGCATCGCTCTACATCCCCGCGAACTGGACCTCACTTCATCCCAAAGGTGAAGGCGAGTTGTTTTCTGAGATGTTTCTGTGCTGGCGTTCCTCCGCAGAATTAGCAGATAAAGTCAATTTGCTGTTTTGTGATTTGACTCCCACCACACACACACACACACACACACACACGCACGCACGCACGCACTCACACACAGAAGAAAACGGGGTGTTTCACAGATGTTGTTCACTACAGTCGGTAATAACTTGGATATCAGGGTGTCAGTGTTGTTTAATGACAAAGATTTGTGGCTGTGATGAGAATTACACTGTAAGAAGCGTGATTCATTGATGAAAAATTTCTGTTTGATACTTGTGTGGCCGATTTCCAGTAAATGAAGTGTTGTTTTCAATCATTTATTTAAACAATCCCACAAACCAGAGTTAAGCAAATCAGGGTTGTTTCTTCTTTGAAATCTGCTACTGTCTTACTATACTGTTGTGCCTTTGTCATTTTTCTGCTTGTTTGTGTGATGTCCTGATCATAATACAATAATGCTGCATCCGTAAACAAGCAATACATGCCGCACAGTATAATTCCCCCTGTTGTTCTCTGCTCCAACTTATGTAGAGCAACTTAAATATGTATATTTAATACACCATGGGATTTGAATCTGTATGGCCATCATTCCACTTTTTGTAGTGAACCCCCTCCTTTCCCCCTGTGAGCCTTCAGGTGAGGCAGATAGGGACAGAGGGAGCTATTCGATTGGGTGAAAGTCGATAGGCAGCGCAGCCTGGGCTGTCAGCACTGTCGGCAAACCAAAGAGGGGAAACCTGAGACATTATCTTGGTTGGCACTTACTCTGCCAAATGGGTCTCTCAGTTTTCAGTTGGAGGAAACTTTGCCGTCACACAGCAGCACCTCAAGGCTACAAACTGATCAAAGTGGAGAGGGTCCGAGCACTGCTGGGCTGCCACAGTCGTGCATTGCAACATGGCTGCTATCTCTCAGTGAGAGATGTTACTGAGGGTGGAAAAGAAGGGAAAGAAAAACAGCGTTGGACTTTTTGTCTGTTTGTCTTCATTTTATGAGTATATGGCAGCGTGTCAGATAGAGAATGGCAGCGGGAGTAGGAGCCGAGTTGCTCTTGACCCCCTGGGAAATTAAGCAGAGATTCAACCAAGCAGTCTCTCCCTTTTTTACTCTTGCTCTCTGTCAGTGTGTCTTTGTTGCTCTCACTGCATATCTCTTGTGTTTGCACATGCATGGGCTCAACACACATGCAGTCACAGTATTCATCAGCAGTCCTTAGCAGAAATGATCTCTGAGGTTTTATTCCTCCCAGCTGCCCGTCATCACAGACGTGTTATCCTGTATTAACATTGTGAGTGATCCTTAATATGTAAGGCCAAGCCAGTAGCTGCTGACAGGCTGATGGAGTAGGAGCTACTGTTTCCCAGCTGATGAAGAGCGACAACACAGATACACAGATATCACAAAACATGTGCTTCATTTCTATTCTCTGACTGACTGTAGATAAAATGTTCCCTTGTGATTGCTGGAGCAGCCACGTGTAGACCTTTTGTGTTTATGACATGTGCATGTGTGCGCCTGTGCGTTTCTGCTGATAACTTCCGCTCCTGAATTGTTTCAATGAACTGTGGTCATCATCAACTCTCCAGCAGCACTAATAGGATCTGGCTCCACATTTAACTGCTTTTTAAGTCCTTCTGCTGCCTTATGCTTCTTTCTCCCTCTTGCACTCTCATGCATATTGTAGAAGGTCTGTGTTTGTCTTTCTGTCTCTTTCTTCTCTTGTCGTCTCGCTGTGTTTGGACTCTTGCACTGGATCACAGGCTCTGCTGTTAACGCCATTGTTCTTGGAAGAAGTGTTCCTTTCTGTGGCATTGCCAGTTCACTGCCCCCATTCTCACATTTTCTGTGTGATGAGGCATTACAGTGGATGAACAATATTCCTTTAGAGAGAGGTTCATTGCATCTTAGTGGCTCCACTCCAGCTGTGGTCAAGACTAAAAGCAGCTCAGAAATTTCGTCAGCACACCTCAAGGACGAGAATAAAAGAAAGAAGTGGAATGAAAGAAAGCGATGGAGGTAACAGAATGGGGGAATCTTACAGCATTATCTACCCTTTGCACGAGGTTGTGTTGTCACATATTTCAATAATGTGTCTTTTCTGCCTGGCTGCGTTCAGCTTAGTGCAGACACTTGTAGCGGAAGACGTGAATGGGCAAGAATTCAATTTTGCACTTGAGTAGTGTCCAAGCAAGTGAATGAGAAACTGAATTTTTACAGGTTTTGCAAATGTAAGACATTAATATTCCTACAATGAACCCTTCTGCTATTCTTAAAACAAACAAAGCCGCCTTGGCACAGGATGAAACGAGGGAGATCAGCCAAGCAACTGCACCGTGTCAGCACCAAGGCTCTTGGGGCTTGAGTTTGGCTGTTTAACTTTCGAGGGCCTCAAGCTACAGATCCTATAGTTGGAGGTGAGGTGGTGCGATGAGTCAGTTGAGATCCTGCACGGGATGATAACTGGTTATTTTACAGTGGAAAAAGAAATATTAATTAGTGTTTTTCTGTTTCAAAGCTATAGGCTCACTGTATATGTAGCAAAGATGTAGCATTTTTGGCAGTGGTAGTCGAAGGGGTAGGAGGGATGCTGGAAGATTCCTGTAGAGAGAAACTCATTTACAGACTTAGATAACCCTGATCCAATTAAGCAGTGAAAATACAGAGCAGCCTATACACATATTCAGTTCTGTTTGGAGAAATGATCCTGAATGTGTGTGTGTGTGTGTGTGTGTGCTTCCTATTGTCAGTTCAGGTCTGTGTGTGACAGTGGCATCTGTGAACACCTATGCTTGCACATATGACCATAAATCATATTTTAGGCTGTGATCCACTTGGCACCTTCATTCCCCCAGTCACAGGGTCGTTTCATTGGCTTAATGAGGGCTGTACCTTTGCTCGCTAGAGGACGTCAATCTGCCTGATTGACAGCTCCGCATCCTTTCATTCCTCCAACTTGACACCACGGAGCAGATGGAGTAGAGCCTAAGTGGGCTGCTGTTAGCTTTGCCTTGGCTAATAATATAATAGTCTGGCATTAGCCATATTGAGCTCGCCATCGCACCTAGAGCCAAGCAAATGAGCAGCACAGCTGGGCCGTCATGGCCAGTGGCAGAGCAGACAAAGCCCAGGAGGCACAGAGCCAGAAAAAAAAGGTAGTTTACCACAATACCTCCAGACGCAGCTCATGAATATTCATTAAAGATCCCCCTGTCCCCCTCCTCCCCAGACCCAGCTCTGCACCCCTCTCCCACCAAATGTATTATTCAAAGGAAGCATTTTCCCTATTAAATACTATAAATAAATAATGACATCTGGTAACAGTTTTTGTCTGCTGAATTAATGACAGGGGCACAGTCAAGCATCTTTCAGTGATTTTAAGGGGGTAAGGGGGCAGGTATTGGAGGGTGGATTTCTTCATCCCCTCCTCTTTGTCTCACCAGTTGGGTGCAATGCCTCCTTTGTTAAAACCAGGTGGCATGTTAGTAGATGTGAATTGGATTGTGTCTATATCACTCACTTCCTAAAACACCCTGGAGGAGAAGCAAATATTACATTGCTGTTTATTTTACCATTATGCCAGTGTTTTCCTGTGTGAGCGCATCTGAAGGAAAGGAAAAACTCCCTGCAGGCTCTTTATGGGGTTTGAGCACCGGACAGCTCCTGAAGCGTCGCCTCCTCGTTCTTCTTTCCTGGTTAGCAAAAACTTGACAAGGACATCTTCACACATACAGAGGATGACTGAAGGATGCATCACTGAAGGATATCAAGTATGTAATGTAGGCATCATTGTTGTACAGCCTGTATCTGTCAGACTCTGATGAGCTGGTAAACAGGGAGCGCTTGAGAGGCCTACAGATGGCCAATGTTTTCCATTCTTGTGTGCCACGATTCCCAAAGGAGAAGCGCATTTTGTTGTGTGTGATTAAGTGTTCGATTTTAATTTGTAGATGTACAAAGGACTACTGGATCCAATAGTGTATTTCCAGGCAGGAAGATCGTAAATACAGGAAGAGAAAAGCGAGACACAAGTGGGTAAAAGAAAAGAAATATAAGCCATTGTTACTGAGAGTGATTTCTGTCTGTCTTCCTCTAGCTCAGCCTGCCTGAATTCCACACAGCGGGGCTATTTATGAAGCCAGGGCACCAGTGTAATGCCTACAAAGCTCTCCTTGCTAATCAGAGATCTAGCTCAGGGGTTGCTGAAACCAATCACAGGGATTTATGGGAGAGAATAGGAAAGTAGTGTAATTAATTTTATTCAGATCCCCTGCACCCAGGTCGGGCTGAACCATGCATGCTGACTTCCTATTTTACATGATGGCTTTGTTCGTGCGTAGGATTTGCATGTGTGTGAATGCAGCATGATTTTTGTTGCTATTGATATTGGTTAATAATTTTTAGTCACACAAAATAAGACACAATGTCACTTTACCTCCTTTGTGTTATCCAAACAAATGCTGAATGCTGAAAGAGCATAATGCGTAGAACGCCTTAGTGCATAATTTCTCTAAAATATTGCAGCTTCAAAAGGTTTGTTGTTGGTGCATTTTATCGTTATAAGAAAAAAAAAAAATCTGTTCTGCTTTTCATTCCATATACCAACCAGAAAAAACAGGTTTCTCTAATCCTCCCGTCTGTCTCCCTGTAGGCACAGAGCTATGAATCATATTTTTCTTAAAGGTTTTTTATTGTTGTGGTAATACTGCCTTTTAATGTTTTCACATCACTCAGTTTTTATGTTTTTGATCACGCTGCTTTATACAAAGCCAGACATAGGCAGATACAGACAGACAGAGACATGCACACACACTTAAATAACTACATTAAAACACAACAACTGGCTGACACTGCCTGACATGGATAGAGATGCGTGACAGGAGTGTCAATTTACTGAACTCAATAAAGAAAACTATTTCACCAGTGAAACCAAACCAAAGCTGGTGGACTATCTTGGCTATGTTCACGTGAAGAACTTAGGTGACTGACAAACAAATACACTATGAGAGAAGACGGGAGAGTCTCCACTGTCTCGGTTGAGGTATACAGTTGAAGAGTGAGGTGACATTGAAAGACGCCATGGTTTCATCCAGTCTGTGGAGTCTTGGATGTGATGAAGAGTGTTTCCCCCAAGTGGAGCTAAGACACCTCAACTCATGTGACCCTAACAACTCACATGATGGGCAGGTGGGGCAATGACCGTCACAACCCCACTTAAATACCTGGGAAGCCCCATCAGCTTTTAGAAGTGAAGAAGCCTTCCGGATGAGAGGTGAAACGTCATCTAGAACCTAAAAGAAGTCCAGTTTCCATCGACTCAAGCACTCAAGACGGCCATGACCTGGATGACTGATAAGCTACACAGACATATTGAATCTGTTTTAATTTTGACCTGATAGTGGTGCTAGATAAAAAGTCTATGCATCACCAAAATTATTATAATTCGTCAGAGAAACATGAATGTTGTTATGTTATGTGTCAAAATGTATGAAAATGCAACAGTTGTCAAGATATTTTACACATAAGCATAAATGTCAACTTTATGGTGAAAAAAATCAGAAAATTGATCAGGAATCGATAATTAGAGCAATAAGAAGAACTGATAATGGCTTTGATATCAATAAAATCTTATCAAATCCCAGTATAAAAAGTAAAAGGATCTCCAAAGTCAGTCACAAGGAAAGTCTATACAAAATTTCGCAGCAATCTATCCAATAGCTGTTTAGATATGTTAGTCATGAACAAAGTGATGGATTGAATGACTGACATTCCCATCAATAGAGCCATTATAATAGCGTGACTAAGAACAACCAGCATACCCTCACAGGCATTTAAAAGAGTCTGTCAGTAGAGATTCAGATGAATGAGAGACAGACGCTTCAACAGAGAAACAGCCAGAGTGAGCAGCAGCAGCTGGACAACCTACAGCCCCCACCTGGTGGGGGCTGTAGGTTGGTCAATTGTATCCAAACTTAGCCTTTAGGTGACACTTGGATTTATATTCCATGTCAGTTTAGCCACCTGAGAGATATCAACAAATCTTTAGCTTGTGTGTGTGTGTGTGTGTGTGTGTGTGTGTGTGTGTGCGTGCGGACAGGACAGTAAGAGATCAAGAAATGTACTGAGCTGAACAGACTTAGACAGGAACAGCCATCTCTCTCTCTCTCTCTCTCTCTCTCTCTCTCTCTCTCTCTCTCTCTGGCCACACATCTGTCCACAGTGTATCTAATATCTACTCCTCAGGCTTTTCTACAATAGACGGCAGTTAAATTACATTATCTTAGCTCGTCCCAACCACACTTTGATTCCTCTCCGATATTTCACTTCATGTCCCCTGCACCACCTCGGGGTGTGGAATGAAAAACTGGAGACACCATCAAATTGATTTTAATATGTAATTTGTAAGGCTCATAGCAGGTCAGATGTTCTGCCAGTGCTGTCGCTAGTTGTTCTGCAGCAGGTAATAAGAGCCAATGCTGCACCAAAGTGCTTTTTACCTGGAGCTATGAAGCGTGCTGCCTTCAAACCTCTGAGGCATTTGAGTTGATGGTAGATGTCACTGAGCGGGGGGGGGGGTTATTTGGCAGCAGATGTGCAGGTGTAGGGGCTTGAAACTTTTGCTCAAGGACTGTGCTTAGTGTGGGACTTTGTTTGTTAAGGGACCAATAGTTTCCGAGGAGGGAGGTTATTTATTTTTTCCAGCATTTATTTTTCCAGCATTGTTCACAGAAAAACAATATTTTTAAAGTGCAATTTCCATTCAAATTGCTTTTACTGCGTTTTGTCAACATAGACCAAACGGCAAAATCAAGGCACAATGGTCTGCTTTTCAAGTCAGGAGAAAACCACATCGGTCACCTGTTCAGCCAAAAGTCCCACTGAATGCAGAGGTCACTTTTTGTGGTCACAGATTATAACGCACAATGCTGTTAAACAATTACCGTTCTGTGGCTTTGTGCAGAAGTTCTGCAGACAAATTGCCCCTCGGTGGTTAGAGTAGCTCTTCAGTTCTGCTCTGGCAAATTCAAAATGAACTGTTTCGTGTGGTTACCAGCTCTGTTTTTGTAATTAACTGTCACACTGCAAAATTAATAGAGAAGAAAATATAGCGTGGAAAATGCAGAAAATGAAAAGACGTTGCTGCAGTCAATCAATCATTAGTCAAGCAAGAATGATATTAATCAACTGTCTGTGTTGTGCGGGACTGTGTGTGTTCCTTTCTTTGTTTGTGCATTTGTGTGTGTGTGTGTGTGTGTGTGTGTGTGTGTGTGTGTGTGTGTGTGTGTGTGTGTGTATGTGTGTGTGCACGCTGCTTTCTGCTTTCATCCTAAGGGAGAGGCTTCATGCATCCCTGTCTTTTCGCTCAACCTATTGTAACAATAAACCGCGATGAAATATATCACCTTGTGTCCTTTCTCTGTCCATCTTCTCTGGGGTTTCTCCCCCCTGTCAGCTGTAATTAGAGCAGTTGTCTGTCTTACTTTCTGTTTGTCCTGGTAATTACCCTTTGTGCAAAAGTGCTGGAGCCCTCTGGTTTGCTCCCGGACCTATTTGATAAATTTGGCAACTGCTATTAGAACCTTTGCTGAGGTCCCTCCACTGACTCGGAGTGCCTGTGACGAGGCGTGTGTGTTATTCTTCTTGTGTGTGTGTGTGTGTGTGTGTGTGTGTGTGTGTGTGTGTGTGTGTGTGTGTGTGTGTGTGTGTGTGTGTGTGTGTTTGATATAGAGCTTCATCCAAGAGCATCGCTATTCCCAAGTGTCCAGCTCTGTGCTCAGATTGATTAGGAGCTCCTGTCTGTGATGGAGCTTCCTCTGTACTGGACTGTTGGCTGAGCTGTTGATCACTGACCAGTGCGTCACTGTGTGTAAGTGTGCGTGTGTGTATGTTCATTAATAAATAATCATTGTTTTACTCTGACTCCTCTTATCTGTGTTTGCTTGCTCAGTCCAGCCGTTGCATTAACGTCCCGTCGGCTCAGTGGAGAGTGGCAGAGGAAACAGCGGCTTGTTTGTTGAAGGCGTAATTGTGGTAAAATGCCTCTCTACACTGATGGTCTTTCTTTGCTTTAATGCACGCTGGGATGTGTGCTCTCACAATACGCAAACCGCCCACTGGCTTGCTGATTTTGTTATGCACATGCTCCAAACCACACATGCAAAAAGCCCTCTCCAAACTCCAAGCACAGAAAAACACAAGGATTTCCTAAGCAGTCAGGACAGCAGGCACCTCAGGCATTTGAGGCCGAAACCCTAATTGGGCCTCATCTTAGCGTGACCTTCATTGTTTTGACAGAGAGGGGATCAGAGGTAGACACTCCAAAGCTGAGGTTATCTCGTCTCTTCTTCGCTCTGCTCCTACCTGTCAAACCACTATGCTCAACAGTAGAGGAAGCATGTTCGAGCAGCCATTAGCTGCCTCACAGAGCTTTTCCAAAAGGGTCAAAGCTGTCTGAAGCTGTGGAGAGGATGTTTTAGCACTCACCTCAGTGGGTAGTCTGTGGATTTGTGTGTGTGTGTAATGTGCGTGCTGGACTGTACGTGTGTATTTTGTGTTTGTCTTGGCTGTGGCAGCACAAGATGAGCACCGGAGAATGGTCCAAATAGCAAGTCAGCTCTGCAGTGCGTGATGTGATTTACCGCTGAGCCATTAGCAGTCAAGCTGTGTGTGCTTCAGGTGTTCTCAGAGGGAATGGAGAAAGAAATACTCCCTGCTGCAGCACACACTGATTCTAAAAGCTCCCTTGTGATTTATTAGGAAAACATTTCTTTAGACCACCCACCTCTACTTTGTTGCCATTCAACCTATAGCCACAGACTTTGCACACACCCTCTGTGCTGAGTTAGCAGGAGAGCAATTTGGAGGGGATTTAAAGAGGCCAGTGGAGATTCATACTGGATCATTGTTGGGGATTATTTTCACTCAGCTGTGTGTACTGAAAATGTACAGTATTTGTGTGCTATTATAGTGCTGCATTAAACGTCATTAAATTTCCTCACGAGGAAATCGCCCGCTTTCGCTCCCTCTTCGTCCTCCCTTGCGTCTCTCTGAGCACGACGCATCAAGGTCGCTTGAACTTTGGCACGTTTTGAGAGGCTAATTCCACAATCACGCGTCTTGATTGCGCTGTTTATCCTTAATCAGGATCTCAGACAAACCAAGCGTCTTCAACAACCCATCAGCCGCCACCGCAGCAATCACAGCGTTTGTCATTTCTTATGTATTACTACAAACAGCTTTAATTGGCTGATGTTTCTCCCTAGACCGCACTGCTACCGCTGCCGCCGAAGAAGCTACTCAGGATTAATAGCACTTTTTAAAATGCAGACCCAAATTAGAATTGTAAATGAATTCTCAAGATTGTGATTTGACTCTAAGTGCCATTTATAAATGGCTGTAGTAAATGGTGTTTTTTCGGTGGATCTTGCTGCAAATCGCTCAGTGTTATGTCCCCTGACCTGGCAGCTTTTATGTCTGGGCTGAGCTTTGTTTAAACTGCTCACCTGCGTGCCATCCAGCAGCGGTGTTGTATGTCCAAGCGGCTATTGCCTTTTACTAAAGCCAGGCTGCTCATCTTGTCACAGCCGCAGATCTGACTGCCAGCTCCCCAGACCTCCTGTGGCATCTGCTCTTTGCATCGGTCGCCAGATAAATGAGGTGTTTGCTTTTCTTTGGCAAAGCGGTACCATTCAGAAGGTCAGGGAAGGTGGCTCCACTGGGGAAAGTGAGCTCTGTTGATGCAGCTCACCACTCAGCGCTTTAAAGGACCAGTAGTGCTGAATGTGCTAGCCCATTAACCACAAATCATGTATGCTTTAGGTTACTGCCAACTATTTCCCAAAGCCGGCTGTAAGTATGCAGATGGATTTCCTGACTTCTCCTCCCCACAGCAACCTGTTTGACTGCTCTTCAAGATGAAAACTGTTTTGTTCACATCCTCTCTTTGTAACATCTTGGTTCAGTTTTCAAATCTCTGCACATTTGTGAAAGGTCCAACATTCAAGATTTGTATCAGCTACTGTATAAATCTGTACAAAGGTTTTCATTCAAAACAACCAAAATTACAATATTACTCTTACAACTGCCAACTTTGGAGTGTTTGTCTTCCAGGCTTGATTTCCCGATTTCAATACTTTTTAGCGGCCAGTTCCCAAGTTTTGGATGCGACAGCTTACTTGGACTTCATGCTAAGTAGAGTTTTCAAGAGTCACTGATACCATTAATAAATTAGCCAAATGTTCACTGTGATGAGTTAGTTACAAGTGCGTGGACCAGAATTTGAGTCTGAACTGACATGAATTAAAAATGGGCACTCCTAGAAAGTTGGAAAATGCCAACAACTTATGGTTTGCTTTAGAAAAATGATTATCAGGACGCATAAATATTCTAGTTTTTCTTCGCACTGGCAGCGTGTCTGTCCACCAGACTGGTCCAAAATGAAATATCTCAACAACTGCTGGAGGGGTTGCAATGAAACCTGGCGATACAGACGCGTCCCGCTCAGGACCAAAATGGTAGTCGCTGATATTAGCATTCAGGTCTTTCTCACACAGAGCCACTGGCTCCATCAAACATGGCACAGTCTGACAAGCGGTAGTGTTCAGGTGGAATATATTGTGTGTTTAACGTAAGTAAGTTTAGAAGGAAGTGGGACATGGAATTGGATGAACAATGTGAAGTTTCAAAACTCTGCACTGGATTTGATGTAATTAGTCTTTATAGATATACAGTGTAACCCAAGGATTTAGGATTTCCTGGTTGTAATTAACTGCGGGGTTAAGACAAATGCCGATATATAAGCATATATAGCGCAATATTCACAGACTTTATGAATCTTTCATTTCATTCTTTATTTTGCCTATTTTTTTTGCTTTTACACAGTAGAGAGCTGACAGGAGATGACATGTAACTGATGTCTCCCATTGTACTCGCGCCACACAGACCTTTCAAAGGAAAAGAAAGGCATGATACAAAACAACAAGAACATTTGGGTTTGAGAGAAATCTATTCTGCCAATGGGTCAACCAGGATAAAGTATTACCTCTAAATAATTCAGATCACTTCTTGCTAAAGGAATTTAAGAGATCTCCTTTTTTGTGCCAACATCCTCAGTCAGTGAAATGTCTCCCGTCCGTAAGGAGATGTTTTATACGTCAACCATCTGCTCATCCATTTATCCACCGCTCCACATCCCCCCCCACCACCACTCCTGTTTCCTCCAATTAAACTTTCCGGCTGATAATTCACTGAACAAAACTCCCGCCTGGCGTCGTCTCCCCGGCGTCGTCTCCCACCCCCCAGCCTTGTGGAAGTGCGTTTTTGAATTAGCGTCAGGTGTTTGTTTTTCCTCTCACAGTAAACATTGTTTGATGAGTTAAATTAGCCTCGACGACGCCTCCTCCTTCAGAGAGGACAACTGACAAAAAAAAAAAAAAAAAAAAAAAAAAAAAAAAAGGAGAGAGGAAGAAATAAATAAATAAATAAAATGACACATCGCTTGAGCGCCAAGG
The DNA here is from genome assembly GCA_038496675.1 of Rachycentron canadum. NCBI lineage: Eukaryota > Metazoa > Chordata > Actinopteri > Carangiformes > Rachycentridae > Rachycentron > Rachycentron canadum. The sequence goes on along the minus strand of CM076656.1, from coordinate 15,853,554 downwards.
CTTTGGATTTGTCCGTGGCCGTGCTCTCAGCTTTGATTAGCTCATAGTGTAGGAAATAACAGAGCACAGTTAACTTTGAGGACTGCTCATGCTTCAGTGCCCTTCGTGGCTTTTTTCATTCTGCGGCCTCACTGGAGTTTTGTCCCCCCCCAAGGTAACATTTAAGTCTCTTTTTGGTCTGGATCTACCTTTGGTTTGCAGCTAACTTCCTCTGTGACTCATTGTTGGAGCAGCCTGGGCTTTCATGTTTGTTGTCATTAATTATACAATCCCTACCTAAATAATGAGCATGCAAAGAGCTCTTAGCATTAACATGGCAACTGTGTGCTTCTTGTGTCTTTGTTTGAACCTCTTTTACACCCTGAGGGTGTCTAACGTAACATGAACAAGATATTACACACAAAAGCTCCTATTTCTATTTCCTATTTCTCCTATTTCTACAAATATCTCAGTATGTGAAACAAAAAAGACTAGTCACAACTGTGCCAGCAAAATATCAATACCCCCCAACTCTCAGCTGTCTCTCCTCTTTTGCTTTATCACGTGTGTCAAGACAATCACCAGTTTTATCTTCTGTGGGCACTTTACCTTTTAGAGCCTATTTCCACCATCTGTGCCTTGGAGAAGTATTTCTCTTGCCCCAAGCAACAGCACATAGAGTTACCGTACCTTATTCTCCTGACCAGTGATAGCAGGTCTTGTCCTGTCAGAGCATATGAGGAGAAACATATTTCTGAGGTGGGAAATTTCACATCTGGACTTCTTCTTTTTGAATATTCTACCTCTAAACTCTAACACAATTTGAAAGATAAAACCCTGTTGCCTGGCAAGCTGTATTTAGGAAGTTAAAGAGAAATCAAGTGAAATAACACCCAAAGGAATCCAGGGCAGCCCTCCAAGCTCACTTTACATGTTCTCAAATGAATATTTCAACTTTTTGGGAAATAGAAAAAGTCAGTACTGCTCTCTGTTGGCTAAACACGAAGCTACAGCCAGCAGCTGGTTAGCTTAGCATGGGGGGAAAAGGCCAGACTATCCAAAGGTGAATATAGTGAGCTTTTGAGATGCTGGATGGTTAATTGTTTTACTTTTGGACAAAGCCAGGTCCAGTCTTTATAACAAGCTTAACCAACCCGAAAAGAGAATGGACTGAAATCTGAATCCTAACAGGACAGGATTTGGGGCAGTTTAAGTTTACATTTACTGAGTAGCCTCTAAAATTAGGACTACAATCCTGTGTCTAATAGAAAGTCTGCTCTCTGCCAGTGAGGTAAGTGCTTGAGAATTTACAGTATTTAATGGACAGAAATGAGAGTGGGGTCCATTTTCTCATCTGACTCCTGGCAAGAAAGCAAATATCCCCAAATTATTCCTTTAATGTGTCACTCAGACCTGTTGACAAAGCACTTACTTCACTTCACTTTCACTTCTGTCCCAAAATTTTACCACTGTGACATTGTGCCAAAAAGCTCTGTCTGTCTAACAGTCAACTGTGGTGATGTGTTGCGAGCTGATCCTGACACATTCTCCTCAAGTTATTGTGTGTGAAGAGTTTGCAGAAAGTGGGGAGGTTGAACTGCTATCAAGGACACATTATCCACACCACAGGCTGGAAAATGTGCTCCCTTCATTCCTTTGGGCTTTACCTCATTCTTTGAGTCCCTCTCTACTTCCACCCACCATTGACCAAACAGCATTAATACATTGAAAACAAAGGGTAAAAGAAAACATTTTCAGGAAATTGTAGAAATGTATATTCAAAAGCAGATGTTTGCTGTTTACCTGAAATGTTTCATCAGCTGTGTCATTTCGAGATACTCACCTGATTTCACTCAAAATCTTCAGGGACATTTTTTTTTTTTTAGGAATAAATTGAACATGTGTGAAGCTGCTATTAAAATCAAATGTGCCCCTGGGCTTACAGCTCTGCATCTGGGAAAAGGTGGGGAATGGAGGGATGAGAGGCAGCCGTTGCTTGAACAGTTGGCTGCACTGACAGGACAGCATCCATCAGGGCTTGATGGGTGACGGCGCGGCAGGTTACCAGATATGAGCTGAAGGAGAGGGAGAGAGGGGAGAGAGCAAGAGAGAGAGAGAGGGCAAGTTGCATCAATAAACACACTCAAATATTACCACATTATTTAACCCATCCTTGCCTGTAAAATATGAAAAGTATTTTTTTTTTCACTAGAGGTAATTACCATCCATGTCTGTAATTTTCTTCAGTTGTTGTAGTGGGACCTATTACTTGATGCATGACTCCGCCGTCAGATTTGCCGATCATGACTGTAAAGTCCCTCTGCAGTGGTAATGCATGAGGACAGCTGAGAGCCTGTGGTTGTGTGTGGTCGCGATGAGATGTGTAATTAGCCAAAGATGCCTGACAAACTGCTGCAGGTGCATGAGACATGAAGGGAAATGAGCCAGGAGAGAGGTCAGGGGAGAGAAGCGGAGAGGAGAAGAGAGAAAAGGAGAGGAGAGAGGTTATTGTAGCCTATAAAACTCAAGGTTGACCAAGTGTTTTGCAATCAGGCAATCATATTTCATCATTTTATCTCCATCTCAATGCCAGACGCATATCTGAACTCCCTCTTTATTTACTCTATACACTCTTTCCATTTGGATGAGTCAGAGTATTTCTCATTATGTCTGGGTAAGCAGCGCTTTGAGGGCTGCTGTAGTATTAAGGACAAAATAGCAAGCAGGGTACAGGGCTACTGTATGAATTGGCCGGTTTGTTTGCACCGCCAAGAGCCCAGGTGGAGGAGGTGGAGGTTAACATCACCGATCAGGGTAATTAATTGCTCCAATTTAGTCATTAAGTGTTGAGTTGGAACTGAGAGCTGACACCTGCAGGGTCTTTGAGAGAGCCACAAAGAGAAAAAGAGAGGAAGAGAGAGAAGGAAAGTATTGACTGTGTCATTTTAAGCAGTACATAAAGATAACAATGAATCGAATGTGATTATGTTCACAAAATGAGTAATGTTACTGTAAGAATGCATTATTGGTTCATCATGCACCTCATTCTGACTGAAGAATGGAGGTATTGGATTGTGTGCGTGTGTGTGTGTGTGTGTGTGTGTGTGTGTGCCTGTGTGTGTGTCTGTGTGGCAATTGAGGGAAATTCTGACAGGCCCCTGGAGTGAGACCTTCGATTGGGTCTACCTCTGCCAAGACACTCATCAGTGCTCCCACAGAGAGGGAGGAACGGCAGGAAATTGGATGGAGAGCGAGAGAAGAAAGAAAGATGGAGGAGAGAAAAAAAAATGTGGATGAAAGAAATGATCAAGGTGAAGAGGAAGAACAGCAAAAACTAGGAGATCCTTATATGAACCAGATATAATAGATAAATGTCATATTTGAAAGGAATGTAACATGCAATATGCTTTAATAAAAAAAAAAAAAAATCCTTCAGTCAGAGTCCAAAGAACCAGGGACTCACCTGCTCAAAGCGTTTGCATTCATGTGGTTTGCTCCCTAATCACTTGGCTATTGGTTTAACAATGCAGGTCCAGTGTTTACACGCTGCCTAATAAATCTTGATGAGAAAGTCTTTGTGATGTCCTTAAGAGGTCCGTTTTCCAATAAGTGTAATGATTGCTAGAAAAACGGTTAATGCCAAATATAATTGTACTGCTATCATGTATGACAAAGGAAGGCTGTTGCTAAGAGACAACATTTACAGACATGTAAAAAGTGATTACTTGTGGTAACACAATTAATGACTGTCCTCTCTCATTGGCAGAAGCAGCACAACGTTGTTAAAGTGCCATGCAACATTTTGTAGGTTGTGCTGGGTTATTGTCTTCTCCTACCAACAGTCGACTTATATTTCTTTGAACCAGGACCATAAACTCTTAAAAGAATAGTTTGTAGCCATGCAAACATTGTAGCACTATGTGTAGCGATGTTGGTTGCTTGGTTATTTTTGTCCACCACGTTGATAAATTCTTTAATTGATCTGAATTTAAATCACTACATGCTCTTGCTAAATAGTCACAGAATCTGCTGCAGGCACTCAACTGATGTACCCTAATAGCTTCAGTTACTCTGACTTTTCCACGAGTACCACCATGATGCTCACGTGTGTGCCTTTGAATGAAAGTACTCAAATACTATTGGATAGATTCCCATGACATTTCCATATGGGTTCACTATGGGATGACTCATAATTACTTTGTGATCCGTTAATATTTCATTTAGTGCTGTTCAATCAGGTCAGGACTTTAATTTGTGCAGAAATTTGATTTATAACCAAACAAACCAATCAAACAATATTCTGACTTCCTCTTCTTTGTGTTTTTTGCTGACCCTAGCCCATGGACTGACACTGAGTCCTTTTTTTAACCATGACCTAACCTTAACCAAGGAGGTTCAGTAGCTTAACTTAACCTAAACCTGTACCATTGAGGTGGCAAATCAGAGAATGTGACTTTGACATCCAAAGATGAGTTTGACATCCAATCTATGTTGTATTTTGGGAGTGGGAATGAAGAGAAACAGCAGTACAAAACAAAATAAAGATTGTTTGAGGATGATGCTTCAGAAGATGTTTCGATGAAGATAAGGAGAAGGAGGGAGAGGACCAGGCAAGTTTAAACATCCAGTAGCTTAAGTAGGGCGTCAGCGAGAGAAATTGGCCTCTCCAAGGCTCTTCGTCTCAAGCTTTTGTGTACAAGTGGGTTTTCATGTAACAGATGGTCCGAGGAAACTGCCCTGCATCTCTGTCCCATCAGGTCACCCTGATAAAGAGGAGAAAGATGGTTGGACCTTTACATGCTGCCTCTCCTCCTAAATCATCAACTTTTTATATCTTTTCTTCTTTGGTCTACTTAACCTCGTCTTTCTCTGTATTATACTCTTTTTCTTTCTTTCACAAAGCTTCCTCAGCTCCTTCACCTGCTCCCCTCATCTTCAAAGGTGTCTTCTCTGATGCTTCACAAACCCTGTGTTTCCTTCTTGTGTTCCAGTGCTTAGCAATTACTGCACAGGCTGGAGGAGGTTGCTCTGGCACACCAACACTCTTTCTCTCTGATATTCAAATGAGCATTTGCGTCCTCATTTGTCATCAGTTCAATGGTGTGTGTGTGTGTGTGTGTGTGTGTGTGTGTGTGTGTGTGTGTGTGTGTGTGTGTGTGTGTGTGTGTGTATCCATGCGTCTAATCTCTTATTTAGAGTATCACACAGGAAAAGGCATTAACATCGGTTGGATGAGAAATTAGAAATGGGGCTGATTAATTCCTGGCAAAAAGGAATTAAAGGGCACTTTCCTGCCATCGTCTTTGTCGTGAGACCAGGATTTACCTGCAGTGTGGTTGAAGGTGGCAGCTCTGTGCTGCCACTGTCATGAATAATCACCAGCCTTCAGGAAGATTCATGCTGCCATGAGCTAGTTGGTTCAAAACACTTAGCCATTACACATGACACTGAGGGCTTGATATATGATGGGCTAATAGCTTTGCACTCCAGCTCCAATGCTGTGGAACAACAATAACAACGATTAAGCTATTATCCAACAAGATTAGAAGAACAAGTTACAGTTTAACATAAACGCCAGCTTGTCACAAAGCTGTATTAAAAATTGGTGACAAATGTGCAAATGAAACTGTTTTTTCTTTTGTTTTTTTCCCCTTTGGTTCATATTATAAAATAGAAACTCAACAGCTGTGCACTTCTCTCTGGGATCTGTGAGTATGTGTTCATGTGGTGTGACATGTTATTTGGAAAACAAACAAGAAAGAGCATTTCTGAGTGAACTGCTTTGACTCCATGATGCTGGAATCAAGTCACAGAGTAAAATCTTCTCCAGAGCAGGGTTAAATATAATAAATGTGATCAAATTTATAGGCTGGTAACACTGTTCTCCACTGTAAAGCAGGTTAATTTGCTTCCAATAAAGCAGAAGTCGAAACTAAATCACTTTATTACTTTATATTCAGGCTGGAGCACCTTAATTCTTTTCTTGACTTTTCCTCTGAAGGTGGATTCAGCAGAGATGAATAAGCACTTTATGTCTGGCTCTAATTTTCCCTTGTCAAGTGTTAGTCTGCAGGTGCTAATCTGTTTCATTACATTAACTAAGGTGATAAGGCCACTCACTGGGCACTTACAGACTTAGGTAACCCCCAAACTCTGTGTTCCACATGCAAAATGAAGAGTAACACAGATTACAAGTGTACTGGGAAACCTTTACAGATTTCGACAAGGGCAGCCACAAGGACACGTTGCGATTGACCGCCTGCTGTGTACATAAGACAGTATAAACCATATGAAATATTAGAGGACATTAAGACTTTTCATGTGTGCATGTTGCAGAGGAAGCATGCGGGATCCGAGGACTGTCAATTACTGATAGGAACACGATAGAGCTGAGCTGATCAAAGGCCTGCCTGATGTAGTCTGGCCTCTTTGTTCCTGTCTCAAGGGATAGGGGAGGGAGGGGTATCAATGCTCTGCTACATCTGGTTCACGCTCAAAGGGCTTCTCATCACTTCCCAAGTACAGGCAGACACACGCACACCCACACACACATATTGGTACACATGAGGCAGCAAACGCAAATCGAATGCACATGGCTGCACACAAACTTGAACGCACATTCATGAACACGTATGTACCAACTCAGTCATCTGAGCACGAGAATGCCCGGTGGCTCGTCACGTACAGACATCCATCACAGCCCTGCGCACAAGCGGGGGCACGAAAAGCTTCATAGTGTGAAAAGCTGATATCATGCATTTCCCTGTCATGCTTCCAGAGAGACCTGCCAGACCAGAGAGATGATCGCCATGCCTGAGATTGCTTCTGAGTTTTGCTACTAATTATTTTATGCCACTGTTTGAACTGTCTGTTGAAATCCAATTATCAGGAAGTCTGTGTAGCTTACAAGATTGGGGTGGCGACGAGGGGAGGGGAGGATTGGGAGGGCTGAGAGGGAGATAATAAGTCACTGGGAAACACATTGTCTGACTGTGAGATATGAGGAATTTTGTTGAAGGAAAACCTTTATAAAGATACTTAGAAATACTTGTTTACTCTGAATGTGGGCTACGCTCGAATCACCAGATAAAGGTGCCGGCTTAAAGGAATAGTTCAACACATAAATACCCTTCCCACTTGAGTGAAGAACATCGCCTTCACATTTGTAAGGTAAATATTAAGTGACAGCCAGCAGCTAGTTAGCTTAGCTTAGCATAAAGACTGGGACCAGGGAAAAACTGCGAACCTGACAAAATCCAACCGCCTGCATTTCTACAACTATCTGTACAATAACCTCAATGTATGTGTCATCTAAGAGGTGCAGGCACAGGAGAGGTGAGCTGTTTTCCTCTGTTTTAAGCTTTTCTTATGTTAAGCTAAGCTAATCAGTTTCTGGCTGTAGCTTTATTCGTACCTTACAAATGTGAGAATGGTATTTATGTTCTCATGTGTAACTATTGTACCCCACAATACACCACCACAGTGAGGAGAGGCCTCTGGATATCTCAAGTGTCGATTAAGAACTAAAATGATGACAGAGTGTAATTTATAGTGTAAACTTTGCAGCGGGGAGTAAAGCACATAGCTAGTTTTAAATTGATCCCTCTGGTAGAAAGGCTGACTGACTCATAATGACACTGCAGAAACAGCCTAAAACTAACAATCAAGTGCACCTCAAATGAAACTACGCCCCTCTGTGAAATGTCAATTTATGCTGGCTGCCGTGTCTTGATTTATGGAGCGTGTGCTGTATCTCACCCTCTCACACACACACACACAAACGTATGCTCAATTTAGTTGTCACGCCTGGACATTGCGAGCTGCTGGGGCCCCAGCAGGTAGCCCCATATTCTCAGACAGATGGGGCCAGAGCAGGCACCAGATAAATAAGTAAATAAACCTTGGCCTTAGGCAGGTCTCATCAATTCTGATTCTTCCCAATGAGTGTGCCTGAGAATCAATATACCAAGGGAATCCCAGACTATCCCTGTATCAAACCAGAGAATCATAGTTGGACCGAAGCTTGAAATAGCCAGGACACACCATCAAACTCTTGCCAGCCTTTCTCATGCTTTCTTTCTCACTCTTTCCTCAGTCTCTCCTGTTATCTTCTTTTTCAGCAGGGTGTGTTAACCACTTCTCTGCATCACCCATGGCTGCTCTCACACCCTCCTCACCTTCCTTATTTACACTTTCACTGCACTCATGCTGTTTTGCTGCTCCTAACAGGAGACTGGAAACATCTGCAGACTTTCATGACTCATTAGCCATTCTTAGAGTGATTATTTAATAAGTACAGAGCACATCGAAGCTGCCGCCACCATCAGCATCCTAGCTTGCTATTCACCCTCCCTTTTCCCCCCAGCAATTCTTTTCTTGGTGCTTTGAGCGTTTGATTTCTTCCTCTATTATTCTCCCACTTAAATTCCTTTTTATCCTCATGGTTATCACAGTACAGTGTCTTTCTCTGTCAAAGTGTTTCTTTTCTTTCAGTGTCGCCACCGCCCCCCTCCCTCCTGTCAAAATTATGTTTTCTTACCTCTGGCTGCTGTACATTTGAATTAGGGGTAGACGCTATACAGGTTCCATCACCAGTGTCGCTGTAACGTTATTGTAAAACACACACATTTTAGTTTTACCACACATATGAGAGAGATCTGCTTCGATGAAGTAGCACACCCAGATGTTATGTTATGCAAACATACGCTCATTTGACTTGAGTTTACATGACCTTAGAACTTGTGGGTACAAGCTGGCTGCAGTTTTCTGAGTCAGTTGGCCCCCTTGGACTGTATAAACTGGGAGCCCTCCCACGTGATGACAGAACTTTATATTTATTGGCTTAAGGTTTCAATGATGGGGTTAGGTTTTTAGCTGCCGAGGTGCTTTAGGTGCTGAGCCCAGAATGTGGCGACGGTGCCTCAGCAAAATAGCGTCATTATAATGGGTAATTCCCAATAAATAAAATGCCTCCAAAAACAACAAAGACACATGTCATCTGTGATTGCGCGATCCAAATCCTCATCAAAACATGCATTTTCAGCATGTAGGCTGCTAGCTTGAAGGTTGTTGTTTCCGGTAGCAAAAGGGATTTTGAAAACAGTAACAGGCAGGGGAAGCGCAAAGGAAGGCGAATGCTGCCTGGAATAGGAGCCCAATGGCAGGCTTATACCCGCAGCCTTCATCCAGTGAGTCAGACTATGATTTATTTGATCTCCTCCTTCTGGCAGCTCATTTTTTACATATGGGTACCAACACTATAATTTAAATTTCCAGCAAGAAAGCTGTACAAAAGAAGTAATGCACTCTCAACTTTATTTTATTTGCAACTGAAATACTGATTATGTTTGCTCTGCAGCATGCAGAATATGATACAACTTGAGGTTTTATATTTCCTGCTTGACAATCACTTTGTGCAGTTTCTTTATAAATTCTAAAAGAGTATGTGGGACTATTTTTCATCTCTGTTTGAACACCAAGTTTTTCAAATATTGTAAACTAGAGAACAGTAATTTTAGTGTGGGAAGGGGGGAAAAAATTTTTTTTTTAAGGTTTAAGATTCCTTTTAAGTATAATGTAATTCCCAGTTTGGCTGGTTATATGTGGTATGTAAGATCACAAATGATGTGGAACCTTTCAGCTCAGATCCAATTATTCACTTACAGCTCAAAACAAGCCGTTACTTACTGTGAGAATGAATCACATTATATTTACTAATTAACCTACATTATGGGGCCGACTACTCCTCCCAAAACACATATAAGCCAGGTCTCTACCCCATTTTTATTTCTATTTTGAGCCAGTGATCTTTTCTTTCTAAAGATATGTTATCTTACTTTGTCAGCAGAATGAAAAGAGGTAGAATCATATATTAGAAGAGTATACAAAAAACATAAACAAACAAATAAATTATTAAATACATAAAAATACTGGAATATGAAATTGAGGGCTTTTTGCCCTTTAGTTCTAATTTGTTCAGTATACATTGACTATCCTTATCTCGTCTCTGTCTCTCATCAGTGTTTAAAACCTTTTCAGGCATATTTCTCTCTGTAAACTCCAATTTCTTGCCATGTCGTTCCCTCATATTCACAGTCTGTTTTTTTTTTTTTTTTTATCAGCGATAAACCATTGTCAATATCAAATAGTAATACTAGTCTCACTGTTATTTTCCTCTCTTTTCATTTGTCTGTCAGTCTGTCAGGAAATCAGTCCTCTTATTTCCTCCTCCTTCACTCCATTTACAGACTGATATTACCTTCACTCCATCTTTCCACTGCTAAAGTCCTTCTGTCACAACTCAGAGCACATGCTGTCCACGATTCACTCATTTATTCAATGTATAAAGAAATCGAGCCAATATGAAATGTGAAGTAGAGATTATGGCCTTTAAAAAAGAGCTTTACTCTCAATATGATTGTTTTAAATAAGTTCTAAAGGAGTGGAGTGAAACTTCATTTTAACATCTGTCAAGCACTTACTGTACATTTTCAAGTTAGAGTTCAATTAATCTCACTTCTCATTTATTTCAAACCTTCATTATTCAGAAACTATATTTTGTAAATGAGAGGTAAAAGTTTAAATTAGATGAATAGTGTAGCTAGTATTCCACTGTAATGAGTGTGTATTTTCATTCAGCAGTCACAGACACTGCTCATTAATTTTTCAGAAGTGGTGGGTGTATTCTTAAACATACATTTGTACATTTATTATCCCTCTGTAGTTTGCTCTCTTCACTTTACTGCCTTTGTTTGAATTTAACACATAATTGTTTTAACAATGCTACAGTATTGCTCTATGTACCGACAGTTGTGCTCCCCAGATGATGAATCCCACTAACGCTGATCCCCTGACTTCCTCAGAGCTAACATGGGGTTGGTTGATTTTCATGTCATGGCCAAACCGGTTACTGCAGCTTCCACAGTCACTACACAACATAAAGTCTTTTCCCCATACACAACCAGTGGAGATGAAGGCTGTAAAACTATGAATGTACTTTTCTGAGCGTCACAAATCCTCTGAAATTACTCCTTTTATTTGATCCATTTGCTCCAATACCATTTGGAAAAAAGCTAGGGATGCCAACAGGAGGTCAGCTTGGACATTGCGAGTTTCTGACATGCATCTCAGTCTGTGGGCAAAAAACTGTGTGAGGAAGCCCATGGAAATGTGAAAACGTGCCCATGTGAAAATGTGACACTTCATATTTCCCTTAGAATGAGATGCAATAAGTTTGGTGAACCTGGGTCAGAATGTATTTATTTTGTTTATCATAAAAAACCTGCAAAATAAAGGACATTCGGCATCAGCTGTGATAAATGCCAAGTAGCAAACGCATGCTAATATGCTAACCTAAGATGGTGAGCATGATAAACATTACACCTGATTTTGGTGCACAACAGTCTCATCTGAGTCTGGGTGTGACTGACACTGAAATTGGTGGCTGAGATGATGTTAGACAATCATCAGAGATCATTGATCACTGAAATCTTGTCAGTACTGAGAGCAAGAGTTTTAATTAGCACAGACACTAACACTGTGTCAGCTGCTGCCAATTACAAGCTAACAAATAATATTTCTGCCTGATGCAGAATTTTGTAACGTGAATGTGTAGATGTGCTTCCAGACCCAGTTTTTCCAATTTGTTTCACTTTTTATGTGGCAAAACCACTGTGAAAACAAAATATTAATCATAGCAGAGTGTTTCTAAATGGCTTAAAACATGTCTGGAGCTGCAGAGCTACACCACTGCTAGTGTGGCTGTAGACTCAGTTTTTAGTCTTTTCTAATTCACTGTCTAAATGTTACTACCTTTATTTGAACTTAATACACATGAATGTTTTGACCAAACATGATGTTTTTTTCTCAACGTCGGAGCCAGTGTGTTTTTCAGTTAGTTGTCAGTCAACCAGCAGCTGTTACACTGAAGGTAACAAGATGCAGTCCAGTCTGTCTGAGTCCTCACTGGCACAGAGGCTCTATCTCAGGTGGCTGAAGCACCGGATGAATTTTAGCACATGCACATACATCTCACCAGTGTGAACATGATACAAATACACCATCTGTCTGTCTGCATCCTGGTGAGTCTGGACGCGCGCGCGTGTGTGTGTGTGTGTGTCTGTCCTCTTGATGGATGTGCCTCAGGTGGATGTCTGTATCTGGCAGTGATGCTTTGATGCTTTGATTGTAATGAGATGTAGACTGATTTTACTGCCCATTAAAGCAGCAGATTACCACTGCCACAGGACTTTTGTGTGCACCTCTTTGCGTGTTTGCATGTGTCTGTTAAGGACAGAGATGCATGCTTCCCAATGTGTAGTCTGTTTTTCAGATGATCTAAAAACCAATGTAAAAGTGGATTGGTTGGAATTTGGAACTCGAACTTGTCACATAGAGGTATCTCTGAATGCATATCCTCTAATTTTCCTCATACCATCCATCTCTCTGCCCCCGTTTTATGACCTTTTACTCCCTCCTTCCTCCCTCATCCCCTGGCGGCTTCTCAGCTTCCTTGGGAAAATACAGGAGAAGATTAGATGAGTTGCCTAAACGACAGGCAGCTTCATCCCTCTGTTAATTAGTGTGGTCTCAGTGTGGCTGGATGGCATGACATGGGAGGTGGAGAAATGAAGAGAGAGAGGGAATGTGGCAGGAAGAGGATGACATATTCGTTGTTTTCAGCCCATGCATAATATATCCCTATTAGATGCCTTTGTGACTTGACATGCGTGACAGAGATGGCTGTCGTAGATGTTACCTGTCTAATCAGGGTTTATGGGTCCATCATGAATCCTCTTGCATGTGTTCAGGGATGAAATTTTCATTCCTGTTGGTATTTTCACGATGCAAATTTTAATCCTGTTAATGCTATCATCATAATGCAATAACACTACTAGACAATAAAGCATAGAACTTATTTATAACAACACTGTACTTCACAAAAAAAAAAAAAAACTACATACCTTCATGGCTCCAATATGAAACGATGATCTATAGGCTGCTACTGTATTTATTGAGATGGGGGATCTGGACCAATGCCATCATCCACAAGTATTTCACTTTCAACAAACAAAAAATGCAAAATAATGTGAACATGTTTGCACATGTGAAACGTTTTGTGCATTTGTGGATCCTAGTTTGTGGGTAATAGTGGGTGTAAGAAAATATCAATATCATATTATGTGTTATGTTTTGTGATACTGTATCGAGTCTCAAAATTGAATTAACAATTGATTTACGCAATGAGATTCATCACAGTGGTTTATTTTGTGTTGTGTTTAAACCCTCAACTGCTAGAGGGCAGTGTTTTTTGTGAGCCATTTGAGTCTTCCACTACGACATAACAAAGTAGACTGAGATAATGTAACGTGTGCACTTCCAACATTAGCATTAGCAAATCTAGCTGTTCAATGATGCCACCCCTGATGGCTTAATCGGAATGAGTTAGGCTCATTATATTTGTAATACCAATATCATTTTTATTTTAAGTTTTTGTGGATTATGGTTTACATTCATGGATTGTCCTCTGTCAGTTACAAATAATAAAGTCCAATAAAAACTTCCACAGATAGCATGGGTTCACTGACCGACTCGCAGGCCTTTGCCCCAGCCTGATTCAGTGTCCCTGCACCACTGACTTTGATTAACTGGAGTCTTTGCTGCCTGCAGTCAACAGCAAGGATTTAGTGAATGCCATATGTCCCTGGATCCTGCCGACAGAGTAAGACAGGGAGAGAGAGAGAGAGAGAGAGAGAGAGAGAGAGAGAGAGAGAGACATTAAAGCAAAGTGAGAGAGAGAGAGAGAGAGAGAGAATGGAAATAAAGAGACGTACAGGCTGGAGTGGAGCAACAGAGGAAAGAAACGATGTAGAAAAGCGAGAATAAGAGTCTAAAAGAGTAGTAGAGTGGGAAAAAATGGCTGCCGTCCAAGTGAAATATGTCCTGCTCCCAGACGTGCTGTGATAAACTGATAAAACCCTTTCACCACGACCACATACAGCTGTATACAAAGTACATAGGACAGATTGTGTATGTGTAGTGATAGGTGGGGTTCGTGCCAGAAGGATGTGGGTGATAGTAGTGGTCACTCTGACTGAGGGAGTCTTACTGCAAAAGCCCTTCAGGATATAATAACTATCCATGCTGGCATAAAAATAAGAGGGGATTATTATGTAATGGCTTCATGCTTCACTGTGTGTTATATTACCTGTGTGTGTATGTGCATGCTACAGTAGGTGTGAAAGATATCGATTACAAAACAGCCACAACACGGACAATAGCTGTATATCTGGCAACTGTCACGCCCCCATGAAATTGTATCAGTCCAGCTGTAATGCAGATGGATGAACTAGATTTGCCAATATTTAGTTACAGTGTTTTCTCTCATTTTATTTCAATGTGTTATTTTTACCGCATGATAATGAAAATCCCACATTGTGCGTTTGAGTTAACACATCCTGCTTTGTTTCGCTTCCAAAAACAATGGTCATCTAAAAACCCACACAGATGTTAAGTGCATCCCGCATTCAGATATTTGTTGTTCATCCACACTCACATAAACATATGTGTATACTAAGACAGTCCCTTGTGCGCCTGAATCCTGACGGTATTCGCTGCTCTGCATCTTTAAGCTCTTGTGTACAAGGTGTCGAAACTATTTTTTTCCTGTACTCTCGTCTCAAGCCACATTTATATTCCAGGCAAAGACAAGCAGGCGGCCAAGGGGACCTTGATGTCCCCAGAACAAGTTTAACATTTGCCACTGTATAAAGTGGCTTTGCAGCCCAGCAAATGAGAAGTCTCAGACATTTGAAAATTGCCTGGCCACCCTTTCTGCACGTAAAAAGCTTTCTGTCACCTCATTTTTCAGGAGAATCTCTCTTTCCGTCCCTCCTTCTCTCTAGCCCTGTGCCTTTCCTCTTCCTCCCTGTTCACAACACACTATCTTATTCTTTCTTTACGTCTTTTCTTTTTCTCTCCTTTTCTCACTCTTGCTTGTTTTTTACACACATGTTCTGGATGAGTTTGCCTTCTCTGGTCACTGAGAGCGAGGTAATATGTTTTTAATGAAACAAATGGGTGATATTCTGCTTCCAGCCGACTCCTTAACAGGGTGCCTGCCTTTGTTGGCTGTTGGCTGGTGGGTAGCTGCATCTTATGAGTAATGGAGACCTGGGTGGCTTTCAGCTGTAAGTAATAGGTTTCTATATAGTTCTGGGCAGCCCTGAAGCCTATTCCCACTCTGCACCATCAGGGTGCTCTGCAATGTCACCCCAGCTTTGTGTGGTAGAGCCTGGTCAGTGTTGTGTGGTGCACAGCCTCCCTCTCTCATTTTTATATTTCCTTTGACTTTTGGACCATGGTGCTTATTTAAAATTGAAAAGCAAATAAATACACCCATCAAGTCCACCTCGAGCACTTAATAAAAGCACCTACTGCTCTGTGTGTGGGTTTGGATATGTGCATGCAGCGCAGTAAAACACTTCACTGTAATTGACAGCACTTTTCAGCTCCATAGTGATAACGCTGGAACAAGCACAGTCTCATCCTCGTTCATATTCCCGCTTCCTTCCTTTCATCCCTGCGTCCCTCTTTGGCCAACTGCTGATTAGCTGCGGCTTTTCATGTGAACATGAGAAGCTCCTCATTCATCTGCAGCAGACATTATTAATAGTAATCTGCATTTGTATATCACCTTTCAAAATAGCAATCATAGAGTACTTTACATAAAATAAAATGCACCCATTTCAGTTGAACAAAGAAAAAGTCAACAATGAGAAAATAATGGTACCATAACAATAGAATGGAGCTAAAAAATCCTATGCACTGGAAACACTGTTAATGAGAGTACAACCCATGTACAGAGAGCATTCAAGTGTGTCTTGAGTTGAGCTGTACACACAGATGTATGCACTAATGAGTTTATATCATGTGCATGCATGCATATGTGTGTCTGAGTGTGCATCTCCCCACTCACACAAGCATCTGTCCATGCTGTTCGCACTTCATTCACACTCCAAGTGCACATTCCCATAGGTATTTTGTGTATTGCATATTCAATGTTCAATATAATGACTTCATTATAATACAGAGCTGTTGAAAGTTCTCCTCCCTCATAACCTCCATCTTTTTAGCCTCACAGGCAGTAAGGAAAATGTTATTGCCTGAGCGTGCACTTTATATTTTGTGTGTGCGTGTGTGCGTGTGTGCATGTGTGCGTGTGTGATGGAATGAAACTGTCTCTGGCTTGCACTGTGTGTCTAAGCCCATATGGTGGGCTCTGCATTGGATGGCAATTTCTTCTTTTTTGGGAGCTCTGCCATTTTCCCTCACACTGGTCTACCAGCTCCCATTCCCTTCCAAGCGTGTACATGCGGCGACAGGCATCAGGGGAAAATTTATGGCTGTACAAGATTCCAGCCCCTTCCCACCCCAACTCATCCCACGCTCTCTTTTTTGACACGCTCTTTACCTTACCTTCTCTCTGGCTTTCTGTGAACATCCCACCACCTGTTTCCCTTTCCCCTTTCTTCTTCTCATCACCTCTGTCTATCTCTACCTCTCTCTGGATGGATGGTAATTGAGCACTTCAGTGCGTTATCAGTGACTCATCTGAATTGTCTTCTGCACGTTGTGTTGTTCTGGCCCACAGCTTTTTTGGGGGGATGGGGGGGCGGCCTGAGCTGTCCTGCCGTTCCAGCTGGAATACAGTTGCCCACACAGCCATTGTTTTCATTTAGGTCCCTTTAAACTTTTAAACCTAAGCAACAAAAGAAACCACCCTGAGGATGCTGCATCGTATAAAAGAGGTGCAAAGCATTTGTGCAGAAAATGTGAAGCACTAAAGCCATTTATGTATGACACAGTGTGACAGGTTTCTAAAACCTTGGTAATATCCTCTTGGAAGGAAAGTCTTTTGTCACGCGAAGGGTAGCCTCATTTTTCACTCTAAGGGACTTAAACACAGACATTGATGGGACTAACTCCGCCTGTGAAACCAGCACTGTTGTGTGTATGCATGTGTGCATGCGTGCTGCAGGAACAACAGCAGTGTGTGGCGTTGGAGTGACAGACAGGCAGCCTGAGTGATTAATGAGCCCTCTTAATAAAGTACCATGGTGAGGAAAGAGTGACAGATCAATTTGAGGAAGGCAAAGAAAAGAAAGGAAAAGGGAAAACAAACACAGAAAAAATTGCAAGTCACGGGTACAGATGGTGGCAGACATAGATTGTTAAATTTATCCAAATATAGATTGGCAGAATAAGGTAGAAGGTGAGATTAAGATGGAACGACAGATGGGTTGGAGCAGACTTCTCCGTGAAAGGCTGAGGTTGCCCCTCTAAAGGTCTTTTACTGGGACAGAAAACAAAGTGCGACAGCTTGGCTCTGTATTTTTATTCCAAGTGTGTCTGTCTGTTTGTCTGCCTGTCTGTCTGTAACCATCCTGCAGTATCACAGTATATGTGACAGGCTGGATAGCGAAGAGTGCACTTGTCTAACATGTTGAAATCTGGCTGGATCTTTCCACCTGGTATTACACACAGTAGGTGTGCTCATGCTGACTCAGTAGTAGATCCCTTGGCTTAGGTGTGGAGGAGTTTATGAAACATCAACAAAGTGTTGAAGTGTATGACTCTGTTTAGAACCGCCTACCTGCCTCCAATATACTCAGTGAGTTTGTACTGCATGTTTATACATACATACCTAAAGTATGTCATTACCAAGCTGACTGGCAATATACAGCCGGTATCCCAGAATGCAACAACAGAGACTGCTGGCAGGGATTTTTTCTAAAGCTGGCTGAAAATGGTTTCAAAGCGTTTACATGTTTTTTTTTTAAGCTACAATATAATGTAAATTTCCAACCTGTGGTCATCTTATCTAAAAAATGCCTATTTGTAAATCTCCTGCAAAGGTTTTGGAGATTTGGGGAGAGTGGCTATGTTTTACTGTACTGTCAAAAGTTAGTGTTACAATACCAGAGTTTGGTTACTTATATTTGTGCACACAATGTTGCGTTGCTGATGTATCAATTCCTAGTCTAGTAAGCATCTGGACATTTCTTGAATACACAGAATCCACATACTATGAAGTTGGAACGAACTACATGTTCATTTTTATGTGGTATGAGGAGTATGATTGCCTAAACACAGCCTGTGACAGTTGCTAAGCTCTGCCACTGTAGTAACTGTTTTCCGTGTCTGTCAGGTTTTCCCATTATCGCACTGCGCATGAAAACCGCGGTGAATTTCGCCTTCAAAATTCTCAGCTCTTAATTTTCACCCATTTTTCATTATAGGTTATTTCAACCAATGACTTGTTACATTTGCAATGGCAGTTGTTGTATTTCAACCCAAGATTGTTGCTAGCAAACTTTTAAAAATGTTGCTAGAACAAAGCTAAACCAATGCTAATGCTACAACTTTGTTCGCTCGCTTAATGTTTCCATCTACTTTATTTTAAAGCCAGAAGTCTTTTCATGTTGCGTAGAAACATGATGAAAAGCAGCTAAAACTACATGTCTGAGCCAAAAAGCCAGTATCTCCACCAGCTAATAATTGTACTTTGCAGAGGAGAACTAGTCAGTACTATTATCATAGTATAGTAACATAAATAAAAATGTAATTATGGTTATTTGTTCAAGCATATACCTTCAGCGGCTCAGAGGCCACCTACTCGCAGGGATAATATAGTAGTTCATGCTTTAATTTTCAAACTCCATGCTTTGTTTTTACTAGAGAAAAGAATAGGAGCATGATTATGAATAACCAATGAGTTAGGTAAATCAACAATACCAAAAGAAATTGTGGCTGGAGTTGCTCATGTGTAAATTCAGTGCAGAGCTGTGCTACTCTAAACTCATCCAACAACACCTTGAACAGGTATTATTGTGTAATGTAACATGTAAGACAAGAAAAATGACATGGTCACTAAATGACTTAACTAAATGTATGAGTTAGTTGACTTTATTGTTAACGTTATCATTAGATAAATTTGATGAAGTCAAGCAAGGTTTCTGGGGAGTTAGTGAGCCAGGTAATATTTAAAGTTTAATTTAAATCATATTTTGATCCATTGCTTAAACCTCTGGTTGTGTGTTTTTGGTTTTGTGAAGGCGACACATTTCAAACTCTACACCTGGTATTAAAATCAATAATGCGGTTGAGTATCTGGTGGTGCTGTGGGTATTTGTAGCACATTTGTTGTCAAATTGATTAAGGTGTTTTTTGAATTTGCTTGTTTTGCCACTTTGCACATGTTGTCTTAAGTCGCAGCACACTAAGTGCTCAGGGCCACCACACTATCCAGACTGTGTACATGCAATGACAAATGCGTCCTTCCAACATCCGGGAAACTGTGGATGCGTGTGGTGTTGTACCTGTACAACATGTGGGCTGTAAACTCGACAGTATGTGGGCTGACTCTTTGATACAACTCTTACAGCATGTTGCTCCATTACTGCTTGAACATACATATAATTCACACACGCACACACGCACACACGCACACACACACACACAGTTTTAAAAGCCTTTAAATGAACCTCTGGTGTGCTCTGAAGAGGCACAAAAAAAGAAAGAAGGGCTAATTCAACTGTTGCACTTTTAATTCTCTGTATCTGTGTGAGCTACAGAAAATGTCTAAATGTGAAATGGAAGTGGAGGCAAAAGAAAGCTCAGTGGGGAAAAAAAGGAGAAGCAGATTAAGTGTGCTAGAGAGATGATGGGTGGCGAAAATAAAAGGGAGTACATAATAGCATAGTCACAGTAAACAGCTCTGACCCTGGGACCACACATGAGTAGCTGCTATTGATGAACTGGACAGTAATAAAGAAAAGAAGGGTTGTGAACCAGTTATAAAAGTATGAAAGGGAAGAAAATGCAGATTCGACCGCAAACTCACACTGTGACTCAGTATTTCACTTGAAGTATCTTCCTTATATCTTAAAGTGTTTTTCATAGCGGTGAGGTAGACTTTAGGCTATAATAAGAAAAAGCCAATGCAGAAGTCCAATAGACTTTTTTATGCACAATTGTATTTGATGATTTATGAAAGTCGCACAACAATACCCAACTTCTCATTTAGTAAAATATCACAAAGGCTTCAGGTACAAGGTTTTTACAAATTCTGTATTGTTGTAAAATGAGCAAAATAGCCCACATATAGACCTTAAATGTGTTTCTTCTGTGTTTGAGGAGGTTGCTGTTTCTGCTTAGGATTGCTTACTTACTAAGGTTACTTAATAAGTAACATACAGATGGGTCACCCTTAAATGTTCGTTTGCCACCTGTAAAATAGCTGATTTTAAAGTCAAATGCATGTTAATGATATGTGAAGTTATTGGATTCAAACTATTTTTCTACACCAAACATACAGACCTTTTAAATCTGCTTCCATTCAGCTGAGGCTCAGTGGAGGTATTTGGTATGAGGTCAGTGTTTTTGTCCTTGGCTGCAGCTTTTGAGATTGACTCAGAGCGACCAGCGCTGCTGTAACTGACACTGGCTATCTGTATCCAGCATCTCCACTACCAGCCCAGCCCCCCCCCCCCCCCCCCCGAAACCACCAAACTCCTCACCTGCCCTCAGGCCCCTGCTCGGCCCACCAGGTCTTCAGAGATGATTTACACCCAGTGTTTCTCAGGCCATACGGCATTGGCTCACCTGCCACATTCGGTCACTGTCCCCTGGTTTCTCTGACACAGACAGCTAATAGACAAAATATACAAAAATAAATCCACATATTTATAAGTGCACACACGTTCAAGTGCAAGGAAATGAATTCAGCCTTGTTTTCTTTCATGCTCTAGGCTGCTGTAAACACAGCTTCACAGATAAAACAGAAAGGTTATGAAGACATTTTGTCGAAGAAAACATTTCAGCCTCATAGTATGCACTGAAAATCGAAGTGAAAACTAAGCCAGTATGTGTACAATTAGCACAAATTCCCCCAATTACAAAGAAAAACCATCTAAATAAACAAATGCAGACATACAAATGGCTAAAGCCAACCTGGCTCTTTGTTGTTTCGTGTGACAGCAGTGATGTTGCTTTGATTTTTTTTTTTTCTGCTTAGCTGGGTTTTCAGCATGCCATGTGCAACAGGGGAACCCAGAAGTCCATCATGTTAGATTTGGCTCTCGAGCTGTTATCTGGCTCTTCCTATTGCTGAACTGCAACACTATCTCATCCTGTTGTGCAGTGTTGTTTTTCTGCACACAGCTGAGTTAATATTCCCCATTAATGCCACATCACATATCAACAAACACGCTTTTATTTAGAAGAAAAACAAACTGTAGATTTCGTCTCATGTACTGATGGCAGCACCTGAGCAATGGCAGTGCTTTAGTCAAGGTTATTTAAACTTATTTTATCGCCCGCATAACTTTGACGCCGGTGGCTCAGTGTTTAGCACTATTGGCTTCATGTTAGCATAGATTTTAAGCCAGGTGGTTTTGGAGAGCATGAGTATAAAGTGAGCATCTGCGTCTATAAAACAGCCTGGGAAAGTTGCCAGTCCAACACAGCCAGTTTGGTTTTTCTTCTGCCTTCTCCCCAAAGCGTGCTGGAGTAGGTTTAACTACCCTGTGACCCTGAATAGAAATAAACTGTTAAGGACGATAGTTAAATGAAGCCCTTTAAATTTCATTAGGGACAATGCTTGTCTGTGAAGTATTGTGAAGTGAAAAGATAATACCATATTTCTTTATTATACTTGAAAAAGATTAAACCCTGTGGTCACATCATGTCAAGTTTATTTGTATAGCCCTTAAAAGCCCTTAATCACAGCCTGAAAGGGTTTCAGAGGACTTCATCACACCCACATTATGAAACAGTAAATTAAAGTGAAGATTGAACTGACAACCCTCCATCTGAGAGAAATGGAAAAGAAATCCCATGAAAAGGAATTACTGCCAGTGACTCATCCAAGTGTACAGTGTGTATTAGAGGAACCTCACAAGGGCAATGAGTTGATTTCAGTTTCCTTTGTGTACTCACACTCCCTCCCTCTCTTCATCTCTGTCTCCAGGTGCAGCAGGATGCAGGGCGTACTGCCTGTGTGTGGACTGCAGCCCCTGCTGGCCCTCCTTCTGCTTCAGACTGCATGCTGTGGTGAGTCCTCATTAAACTGGAGGCAGTCCCCGTCACCTGACCAACAGTGTACAGTACATAACTCCAGATAATTCTCCCAAACATTTTTAGCAAATGCCTCTAACGTATGAGATTTTGCTATGTGCAATTACACATATATGCCACATGAGTCATGGTAGTAAAAATTAAATGAAGACCTGTATTTAAAATCTAAATAATGTATTTGCAACTTGTGCAACCCTTGCGCAAATATAGGATGTGGAGCTCCTAAGATTGAAATGGCACACACAGAGTTTGACCCTCATTAGGTCATCGCTGTGAGAGGGACTGAATGAGGCAGACTGTTGTGTGATAAAGGTAATTAAGCGTGTCCTTATCAAAGATAAGTTCAACCCACATCAACTCCAGGAAGCAACAGCAAACAATCACTGTGCCCTGTACACTGACCGCTTGAGGGAAGAAAAACGGTAAAACTCAATGCTGCACATATTCAAATTATAATTCAAGTCACAGGTATCAGTTTGTGTGGTCTCTACCTTGAAGGTTTTGAGAACTTGGTATTTTCCTATAAAATTATAACAACCTATGTTACCAAGCGCAATGCAAGTCTTTGCAGTTTTCAACCAATGCAGTTGTGATTTTGCAGATTGGTTAAATAGTAAATGTAAATGCTTGCGCCCATCTTCGCGCCCGTGGGTGTGTGTGGGGGTGTGTGTTCTTTAGATGTAGTCATATTGCCATGTCAAACAAGTGGAAAGGGATTGACCTACAAAAACTTGGTCTAACCCTGTTTCTTTTCAGGGCACGTGAGCAACAGAGTAATATCAGCCTACGTAAGCGGACGCACTACATGCTAGTTACACTCAAGCAGAATATGCTGAAAATGAGCTCCAGATGTTTGGATAAGTCAGGTGGGATGGTATCATATGGTCTCAGGAGGTCACATTCTTTGTGGCATATTGCGTGTTGCACAATGTTGTCATGTATCACTGACGTGCCTTGGACATAAATGAGGCTCTGCAGACAAGTGTTCTTTCTTATTACCCGGTAAATCCTCCCCAGTGTTTCCCATCCGTCACCTAAATTAGTCCCATCACAGAGTCTTAACATTTCTCATCATGTTACATAAAATACGTCTAGCACTGTGATTTGTGTCGTTACTTCTTCGTAGAGCTGTGCACGGCAAACTGATTTACTCACCCTTCCCTTGCACCTCGGGGCTGCTGCGTGAGAGTGCTGGGACTGGGCTGGTCAGTTACAATATGTGATCAATTCGCCACGAAAACAATCTAATTCTGCGAGAAACACAGCGCTATTATAATAGCAATTCACCAAGGTGTTTTGAAAAGGAATGGGAGATGATTCTGACTGGTTTATCTCATGTTGTACCTAAAACATATTTAAAGGATAAAGGACTAAGAGCAACCCTTTTGAACCGTACACCTTGCGCACTGATGTGATACGGACGCACCTTTAAATGATTTGTGTGCTTTTACTGTTGCAACTAACAATTATATTCATTGTCAATCAATCTGCAGGCTGTTGTCTCATCAATTAATCAATGAAGTTGTAAAGGTCACAAAATAATGAAAATGCCCATCAGTTTTTTCTGAGATTCCAGTCAGCTGTCATCAAATTACTCATTTTGTCTGCTCCACAGTCCAACATTTAAGGGGAAATATAACTTTATTATAATGGAAGACAAGAAAAAGCAGCACATTCTCACATTAGAGCACGTTTCAAATGATTAATAATTAAATAGCTGCTGATTAATTTTCTGCTGAATAACTTATCGAATCAATTACTTGAATCGTTGCAGATCTAATAACACTGAAAATTTGTTTTTTAAATAAAACAATCAAATCTAACACAAACAAATTCAAATGTTGCTGAACTGTAATTGGTACATGGAAGTATAAACCAGTGAGAAAAGCCCAGCGTTTGTGTTTTTCTCTTAGCTTTTCTCACTTCATCCCAGTTAAGAAAACACGCGGGAAAAATACACAGAAATCTCTGCTGCGACTTTGGCAGAAAATGTCTTTGTGTTGGAGCCCATCATTCATCGTAGGGTGATTGAGACGAGTTTTTTAGACTCATGTTTTTAAGTATAATACCTCTGTAATTCACTGTAACCAACTGTTGTACACACACGCACACAAGTAATTGAGCAAAATGAACGACTCATCTAATCTCCACAAATGAATGGTCCCAGTTTGTGATTTTTAACTCACTGCTGTGGCCTGTTGTGTCATGGGTAACAAGAGCGCACTCCATTACACACTGAACTCGGTCACAGTGACATTTTCTCTGTCAATCTGCCCGTTTCTCTCTGTAAGACTATGCATATCCTGAACACTTGACAGACCATCACAGCTTAGCGAGCAGCCCACTTACTCCTCTCGTTTCATCTGCTCATAATTACCCCAACAGCACTTCTAAAAAGAGGCGAAAAGATGACATGTGAAGAAGAAAAACAAAGCTGAGATCTCAGAAGCTCACATTCATCCTCTCAGCCATTTTTGAGAGAGAGAAATGGTTTTGATATTTTGTTAAATCTCTGAGATATTTATGTCTAATATATATTTGCAGGGCTCATTAAAATTCGCTTTGATTCGGCTGAAAAGCTGGAGTTTAGGATCTTAATCCTCTCATTATGTGTCAGCAAGTTACCCAAACTCTGGAGAGAGATTCAACATTTTGCATTTGTTTGCATATCTGTTTTACTGACTTTTCTAAACCCTTTCTTTAGCTGAGAGGACCGTGTGGAGGAGAAACACATAATGGGGGTATACTGAACAGAAAGCCTCACTGTCATACAGTTACTTAGACAGAAACTTGTGTGTCTGAGTCATCTGTCTATCTCTACATCTGGTCTGGTTGCTCTACAGACTCCCTATCTGTGTTTTTGGCAGCTTTATTGGTCTACTATACTGAGCTCTGCAGGGAAGAGCACACAAACACAAGCATTCACATCCCTCAGTCCGTCTTTGCCCTCTCTGTACTCTCCTTGTTCTCCCTTGCTGTGTATCTGCATGTGTTTGTGCGTATGTAGGACAGACCGCACGCCCCCTCATTGCTCTCGGTGGCCTCCCCGACCGTCTGCTCCTCTCTGTATTGTATTGTTTCTACCCTCTGTGGAAGTAAACAAAAAAAAAAAAAAAAAAAAAAAAAAAACTACGAACCTGGCATCGGGGTCTTTCTGTGACTCAGGGCTCAGATTCGCAGTCAGAGATGATGAAAATGCAGCCAACTCCTCTGTCTTTCTCTGTGTGGGTATCTGTTTGTGTGGAAACCCTCAGGTTACATCTGCCAGGTAGTTTATGCAGCCAAATTCACAGAGCAGCCAGCATTGAAACTGACACAAACACACACACAAACACATATACACACACACACACACACACACACACACATAGAGCATCTCTAAGGAGCCTGGTAACACACTAACATGTGCCTTTCAGATTTGCACTCTCTGCTCTGGAGAAGTTAAGCTTTCGAGGGCATGAACATCTCGCTGCTTTTGGGTTTCTTTCTCTTCCGTCCTGCACTTTGTGTGTGTGTGTGTGTGTGTGTGTTTTTGCAGCTCAGTGACTCTGGAAATAGTCAATGGGGGGGGGTTGGCACTGATGCTCACCTCATGACACTTTGCTCGACAGCCCAGAGATGGGTGGGATGTGGGGGTGGAGCACAGATTAGGGGTGTGTCTTTTGCACAAGAGTGCATGTGTCGATGGTTCTATGAGCGTGCCTGCACTTTTGTACGAGCACTTCTGTGTGTGGTTAAGAATTTAAAATGTTGGCTGTGTGCCACAAGAGATAAATATATCATTATGCTTCAGAAGGTGCAGAATTAGTCACGGCAGCAACCTCCAGGGAGTCCCTGCGAAGCCTGACATGACCTGGTGGGGAGTCAGCTCAGACAGGGAGAGAGCTGCGGTGACATGGTTAATATATGTCGCCAGGAGAGGAGGAGGAGGAGATAAGGGGAGGACTAGGGCAGAAAAGATTTGAAAGATGATCAGAGTGTACAGTAAGTGATTGGGGAATTGTGAATCTGGGAAAATACACATCTACAGCAAATGAGAGGATAGGAAAAAGAAGTGTAAGAGGTGCCAGTGTTAATTTTGGCACCTTATTTTGATTCTGTGCATGACTTTGTGCCAGGTAGCGAAGTGCTACCTGGCACAAAGTCACTTGAAAACTCTTGAGGATCCTGGAGGCTTCAATAGTAATTGTCTCCTTCACAGACATCCGTCCACTGCAGGTAATGACTTCAGGTGAATTTCCTGTCCCACAGTGCTGCATCACTCCTTTTCCTTTTTTTTTTTTGATAAATCAATGAGGAGCCTCCAGGCGAGATTTGTCCCTAATTTGCATGAGGTAGAAAAATGTAACTTTCATAAAGCCCTCTGTTTTCACATCGCCAGTCAAATAGAAAATCAATGGGGGCAAACTTTGCGTTGCTTGTGCCACATTCTGTGGATCTTCACTGTAATTATGTGTACAGACAGAATGCGAAGCGAATTGTAGAGGCGGTGCGATTTCACAAAAAGTTAATTGAAAGACATGATTAAATGCAAATTCACCCCAAATTGATTTAACTTGCATGCCAAACCACGTGAGTAAAAATGGCTCCAAAAAATTTGCACAAATTGTGTCTCAGGGCTTCATGAACTGGCTTCGTAAAGGTTCAGAGGGAGAAGAGAGGATGTCGTGGGCTCAGAGATTATAGACTGAGCTGATTGTAAAAACACGCACAATGTCCGCCGGTAGCTTACAGCTAACTTCTGTACAGGTGGTACAGCAGAGTGGCTGTTTGGGATGAACAAACACAATTGTCTGAACACATTCGCCACCTTTGTGTAAATTTTCCACAGTTAAATACTCTGCTCACCCGTTGCAAGGTCAGTGTATACTTCCACTGTAATGATTCAGACTGACATGGACACTGTGCGTCTGCTTGTTGGTAACACAAGAGACTGAGTCTTAGTCTGAGTAAATACTGTCGTCATTGCCAAACTCTGGCTGTTTGAACAGGACCATTAAATGACTTGCGCTCTTACTGCAGAGCAACACAATCATTCAGTTTCAGGTTTTTCTGTCGACTGTCTGGGTTTAGAGACAAGCAGCCAAGTGTCCAATAACAGGGGAAGGTTCTCATTAATGCTGCAGTCATTCCTACCAATAAGATACAGAAAATGCCAGCATTGTAATAATGTCAGGGGAAACGCATGTTTTTGTGATTTGTCGCAGATTTTTTGTTGACCATGGATACACTTAGTCCATCCTATCTTACTATTTTCCTTCTTAGAGCTGCTAACATTAGCTAGCATTAGTGAACACGAAATGTGAGATGCTAAAGAACAGAGGTCGATGACAGTTCCTACTTCAGCAGATGCATGAATACACTAAGACTGCATTAATGGTAATTAGTGCCACTTTATTTTAAAATTTTTTGTACTCTTTGCTTGTTAAATTGCATTCCTTTACAGTAGTTATGTCTTGGAGAAGAACAAAGGAGAACAAAGGAAATAACTTTATGATATCTGCATGGTATCGCCCTCCCTCTCCCCCCCGCTTTGCCTCCCTTCTCTTGCGCCTCCCCGTCTCCATTTTCTTCCCTCTCCTTCTCTTCTTTTCCAGTTACTTTTCTTGTGATTTGGTCATGTTTTTGTTGTAAAAATTGTTGTGGAGTAATATTTTTCATAGCAGTTTTCACTGACAAAATTTGCACTCGTAAAGTGAGAATGACAGTGTGATAAAAATTTAAGGGATGTAAGGCTGGATCGATGAGGAGGGGGAGATGAGGAGCCAAGTATAATGGAAACAAGGGTGTGCGAGAACACACGAGGAAAGACGGTGAGGTATTGAGAGGAGGAACAGCACTATAGAAAACATCAGGGGGATGAGGGGAGGAGGCGCATGGGGAAGGAAGGAAGAGGGAGGCAGGTGGGAGATGGAGGGGTGGTTTGGGGAAAAGATCAAGAGAATGTTTGCATGGAGACATCGTTTGCAAACCCTCCATGATGCCTGCCTGACAGACCTGCCGTGCATAGACAAGCAACATGAATGTGCACACACACGGACACACACACAGAACGTCAACGTGGAGTGCCTTGGTATGGCCTGTGTGTGCATCTGTGTAACATTGTGTCTTTATTTGCGGGTGTCTTTGCATATTTGAGAGTGTGTACTTCCTGTAGGAGAAGGGCATCTGCACTGCAGTAAAACACAGACCAATGATCAAACACAGTGGAAAAAGAAGGAGGGAACCAGTCCCCCTCATTCAATTTACATTATACAGTACATAGCCTCAGATCTGTACTTTGAAGAGGCCACCCCAAAGCACATAGTTAAATATGTGGGTGTGGGTGTGTTTGTGTGATTGTGTGTGTGTGTGTGTGTGTGTGTGTGCTCCTTCCTCCTTTTTTCATTTGTGGTTCCTCTGTTGCCATGGTTATCACATTTGGGCTTGGTCTGGACAGTCTCAGCTTCAGCATCTTTTCTCCTTCTCCTCCTGAACGATAACGTATCAGCATTTAAGAACAGCTACCACTCTTTCCGTGTTGTTTTCTCCGTGTCCCTTGTTTTCTCTATTTGTATTTGTGCTTCACCCAAGGTCTTGTTAAAAGGATGGATTTCTCCAAATCCCATTACAAAATAATAAAGACAGCAAGCGGTTTTGTCGGACCTTCCATTCGCACAAAAATAAACCCACAACCCAGGGCTGCTGTCCTTGTGATGTTTTATTCATAACAGAAGATAAAAATGATTCACTTTCTTCCCACTCATTCTAAAATGTTTCACTTAACTCTTTTCTGTTTGTTTTTTTTTTTTTTTTGAGTTTATAGCATTTGAACAGGCACTTCATTTCATCTTTGCTGTAAGATGAACTAACGTGGACAGAAACTGATACTGTATGTAACTATAATGGTTCCTGGAAGGAAATGGTGGAATGTAACTAATTACATTTACTCATGTATCCTGAGAATTTTCATTTTATTTCATTTCCTGCCCCAACTCCACCGCGCATTGGACGTAAATATTTTAATTTATACTCAACTACATTCTCTCCTGTAGTCACTAAACTTTGCAAAATCAGAAGATACATGTCATATAAATTAATATTCTTATTGATTGAACAGTATATAACATGGGCCAAATTGGCTTCTGCTCTCCTAGCTGCAACATTAAAATACCTATGTGTTCATACATCAATAGTAAAGATTCTGCATAATGAATACTTCCAACTTGACACTTTCACACAAATACAATGTAAAATGCAGACATTTTAGACTTGTAGCAGGGTATTTATACACTGTGGAGTTGTTCTTCTGTAAAGTATCCAAGCACTGCTTCCACCACTACTGGGAAAGGATGGTGTAATTTGGTACTTATTATGGGGAAAATGGAGTCAGTGTTCTGTCTCACTTCTGATTAATTGCTAGTATAACCTAGAGTATTTTAGTCAGTGCCCAGCAGGACAACTGAACGTGCAAAAATAAAAGCAATCAAATACTTTGAGAGACAATTTTCTTGTTAAAATGAATGCAGAATTGATATTAACTTGTGTTTAAGTAGTGCAGTTATTTCAAGGACATATCTCAGGAAGTGCTTAACACAACTCTAAGAACTAAATATAAAATGAAATATCTGTCTCTACCCTTAGTATCAAATGATATACTTCTACCCAGGAAACTTTATGCCAGGTTATTTGGAAATTATGGGTCTGTTGAAATTATCACCATTAAATTATTTGAAAAGTCTTTTTATGTACCCCCCTCATGACTTTAAGCACATTCATCATCTTTCAGATCAAAAGCAACTCTCAGAATTACAAAAACAGTTTGACCTGAGCCCGCTGCAATTGTATTGTATCAGCTGTCATTTCTTAACACAGTGATCAACTAATAGAGGCAAGCCTCTGTCAGACAGCTCATCTGTCATGATTTATGACCTGCACACACTTGTGCACAAACACACACACATTTACACAAACACATAATCAGCTGACATGCAGGCGGCAGGAGTGGAGCAGTGATGACAGAAGAGGATGCACTTGATCAGTCCCGGTAGCTCTTGATTGGCAGGCTGACGGGTTTGATGTGGGCAAATTGAAGACAATGGGGCCTTTATCATTGGAAAAGCTATTGCAGGCACCTCAGAAAGAAAGAGAGAGACAGATTAAGAAAGAGAGAGAAAGAACAAGGAATGATGTTCCCAATTGTGTTCCTATTACGGTGAAAATGCCATTACCGCCCACCCTGTGTCTGTGTGCAGCTCTGTGCCAGCCACATAAAGGCTCTCCGACTGTGTTTAATAATTCGAGAGCACCTCTCAAGCAAAGACAGATGGGCCAACGGTGATGATCACGTAGTTGCCACTGCGAACCAGCAGAAAGAAAATAAGAAAATCTGAGCTCTATCTGCAAGCTGCTGGAAGTGAAGCTTCCAGGAGGAGCCGGAGCGCGTGTCCTCTCACACCGTGCCCTTCTCAACACTCAGACTGACAGACAAAGACACAGGATGAGGTCAATAAAAGATCGGCCTGTTAACATTTAACAAAGTCCGTCGGACCAGCTTTGGGCTTTACAATCTGAAGATTTCCAATGGGGGGAGTTTTACTCAGCACATATGATCTTTCCTCCACTTTCTTGCTGTATCGACATTCAGCGTCAGTATTTCCTCTCCTTTTCATCACCTGACATCCAGGTGAGCCTTATTTTGAAAAGGATGACAGAGAGCAATATGAAACACAGACAGATATCTAAACAAATGACAGTCTTGTGGTGGTTATGCTTGTGATAACATTTCGATCTAAATGCAGATTTGATATAGCAATGGCAATGGGGGCCCTCACTAGTTTACATTCATTGCCACGAGGGAAGAGAGTGACGTCTTTTTTCTTTTTTTTTCAACCTTGTCTCCTTCACAATTTAATTCAAGCTTTTCAAGAAGGGAATCCAGAATTGATTTCATGTGATTTAGTTGTGCAAAACGCAGCACTAGCTGGCAAACAAAGACAAACATTTGTCCAAATAAAGTGGACAGAAAGACTGAAAGGGTGAAGCAGAATGTGAATGAGATTGCACCTGCAAAGCTTAGTTGCCTCCATTTGTGGCAGTGTCTCGCTATTGGCAACATAAGTAGTGAAATGTTACCTAAATGATGCTCACCCAGGTGGGACCTGGTTAGAAACTGGCAAGCAGATTAAACATTATTGATGCCTCTAAGCTGAGGAATAAATTTGCCTGTTTTTGTTCCTAGCAAGCTCAAGGCAAGTTGTTTGAGAAACTGCAGTTTGATTGTCTTCTAGGACTGCACTTTACTCATTGAGTGTCTGTGTTGTGTGCTGGGGAGGGAGGGGCACATGAGTGAGCGCGTGGTAAACAAAGATGAGTGTTACATCCTGGAGGGGGATAAAACAAAGAGAGTGACAGATGCGAGTGGAGTCTGATAGCCTCTTGTGAAAGATGTGTGACTTTGTGTGTGTGTGTGTGTGTGTGTGTGTGTGTGTGTGTGAGCATGAGTCTGTCACCATGTCAGTCTTAACACGCACCTCCTCCTGAAACACAATACCCCCCCCACACACACTTTTTCCATCACATCCTCTTGACTCCTTTTCCACATCGCATCACTCCAATTTCACTGTTACACGTACCAGCTTTTTCCACTTCAGTTTTTTTGTTTATGTGTTTTCCCTCGCCTGCCTCCTTCCACCAGTCGCACTCCTACACTGTGTTATTCTGGAGTCAGTTGTGCTTGTTCATCTTTTCCATAGCATCTGTTTTTCCCTCTGTCAGTGTGAGAAAAAAAGTACATTGCTGCTGCTATCAAGTAAAACAAATTCAAAAGTGAATTAGTTTTCCTCTATACCTGCTACCATTGCAGCACATATCTGACCTTGAAGACCACAAACTGTATTCAGAGAGGCCATTTTGTGGTGAACAATATTGTATAACTCAGAAAAATGTCTGAACTGAACTATTTGACTTGTTTTTGAATGATTTGGACCCAGTGAGTTATATGAATACAATACATATATAAGAGAAAACTGCATCTACTGTGACATAAATGATAAATAATGATACTAATACAAATAGTAATATGCTGTTGACATATAGTCTGTAATGAACTTTAATCAAAAGTATTACATTTTGGAAAATATGTCAATTTGCTTTCTTGCTAAGTGAGACTAAATGAGAAAAACAACTGGATAAAGATTCAGCCAGTTAGCTTAGCTTAGCATAAAGACTGAAATCAGGTGTAAATTTTGTAGCACGATCCCCCTAAAAACACTTCAAAAGTTTACTTATTACTACACATACCGCGTGTTTAATCTGCACAAAATGACAAACTGTGGTTTTAGTGGTGGTTTATTTTCAGAGTTGAGATAAACTCAGGCTAGTTTATTCCCCCTGCTTCCATTCTTTATTCTCCTGGTTGTTGGCTGTAGTCTCTAACAGACGGAGTTGAGAGTAATGTTTCATGTAGCTCAGCAAGAAAATGGACGATAGATGGATTTGTCCTTATTCGCAGGAAAAATAATTATTAATCATAGTTATTGTTAGTGACTCAAACTACTTTGCTTATTTATTCCTCAGTCACCCCCTCTTTTATTCTCTTATCCCTCTGCCTTTGAAAGCCTCATGCATTTTGTTTCACAGGTCACCTCACTCAACGGGCTGAACTCTTCTCAAGTGCAAAACGAGAGGCCATTTCAGAGCACAAATCCCGTTTGATGCAGCCATGCGAAGCAACACTGATCAGGCGGTGAGGGAGTTAGACAAGTAGCGCTCGTCTAGGGTGATGTCAGTGGGAGAAGTGGGTATTTGTGTGTGTTTATGCATCTGAGGGGTGGGGAAAGTGCGATGGGAGGGTTGAGGTAAAGCTATCAGGGAAGAGGCACTCAGCCTCTTAGCTCGGGCAACAGCAACAGCATAACGGCTGCAGGAATGAGCAATGACAGCTATTCACGCGTCTGTTCAAAGACACATTAACCATCCAGTAAGGAATGAAAAATGATGGCTTCAAAGCTGTATGTGTGTGTGTGTGTAGATGTGTGTGTGTGTGTGTGTGTGTGTGTGTGTGTGTGTGTGTGTGTGTGTGTGTGTGTGGAGGTTGTGCATTCTGTGGTCCAGGAATAGCAAGATGAGATGTTTTCACTTGTGAGTGCATTCGAGGGCAGACCCACACACATGCGCGCGCACATACACGCACACGCACTCTGAATCTGAATCATGAAGTGGCTGAGGGGAAAATGAAATCCTGAAAACGAAACTAACTCTCAGTATATTTTGATAGATAGGCTGAAGATAAAACAAAGAAGAACTGTGTCGAGGTGCTGATCTGAAAGCTGGCTGGTGTTCATAGGAGGAGGGAGAAGAGAATGGCAGAAAATAAAGAAAAAAATGGACAGGGCAGAGCAATGGATAGAGAGGATGAGCAAGTGGTGTGCCTGTGGCCTCTGGAAAAACATTGATCCACCAATCTGCCGTTACATTACAGACGGCAGGGACCACCCTTGTAGGGTGTAGTGCTCTAGCGTGCATCCAGTCAGACAGGAGTGGAGCAGGACACTACAGTAAGAAAGTGTGCAGTAGCAGCTGACACAAATGAAAAGAAATCAATAACCTTGCTTTCTCCAACTTTCATGTTCCACCTACCTAGACAGTACTTTTTTTTCTGTTATTTCACTTTTGCTCACTTTTTACAGCTTGACATTACATTTCCTCCACCGAGGCGATGTAGCTGTAACATAGCAACTGACATTGACATTTGCGTGGCTAAAAAGTGGCAAGCTGATTAAGAATGCATGCACTGATGCTAGGCTTTTGGGCAAATTAGAGTAGACAAAGTGACTTGTTTTTGCCACTGTTCTTTGTAGTAAGAAAGGGAAAAGAGACTGATAAGGGAACTGGAAAAGAGCCAGCTGAGGGTTAAGCCTATACAGGTAAACCTCACACACTGTGCGCAATGGATAAACATGAACAGATAAAGCTGGTGATAACTTATATTTCTGTTTTAGTAAGAATGGAATTCACATTTCCCTCTGCAATTTAAATGAGCCAACTCTGTGTTTTCAGGCAAGGTGACAGAGGATTAGAGTTCAATAATAATGTATGATACGATTCTGCTAGTGTAAAATTAATTTTGCACTAGAACTTGAATGTTCCCCACTCCCAGTCATCAGTTGTTTTGATGAAAGTAAGTCTTGATTCTTTGCTGGTGGTAGAGGTGCACTAGTGGTGCTTTAAGCTGCAAAGAGGTAGTTGGTATTGATCCCAAAATGCATATCCAGGTTTGATGTATGGCGTTTGAAAGGACTTTTGATATCTTCCCTTCTAAGTGTAGCCCTGCCTCCCACTGTTCAGGTAGCACAGTAATGGTGTGCTGGATCAATGACCAATAATAACAGTCACGCTGGCCTCTGTTCTTTCCCTTTTACTCCACACCCAGAGGATCTGATGGAACCAAAGGACCTGGAAGATCTATTATTTAATAGATATATTGTTTATTAATTTATTCTAACCCGTCCACAACAAGCAATTAACAAACGTCATCTCAATGTAATGTGAAATAACGTCCTGTAGCTTCATTTACAAGACAGCAATGATTCTCCTCTCCTTTCCTCTCCTCTCCTCTCCTCTCCTTTCCTCACCTCTCCTCTCCTCTCTTCTCCTCTGTTCTGCTCAGGTGTAACCAATGCCGACACTGTGGTCAATATGCGGAAAGTGACCCATCAGACCATAAGTGAGGAGCTGTCCAAAACCGTTCTCCTCCCTTGCCTCTTCACCCTCCGCCCCAGTGCCAGTTCATCCCATGAACCACCCAGGATTAAGTGGACCAAGGTCTGGGGCCAGAGAGGCTCAGACGGCCTGCAAAAGGAACAGTCGGTTCTGGTGGCCAAAGACAATGTGGTCAAGGTAGGGTTAGGGATAAGACCAATAACTGTAAAATGTTCGGTGCCAAGATTTTAGAAAACTTTCTCTGACTCAGCGGCGTGTTCATTTCACCCATTCAATTTAATCGTTCATTTTTTCTCCCTTGC
The DNA here is from genome assembly GCA_038496675.1 of Rachycentron canadum. Lineage (NCBI taxonomy): Eukaryota > Metazoa > Chordata > Actinopteri > Carangiformes > Rachycentridae > Rachycentron > Rachycentron canadum. Next base: position 15,818,434 of record CM076656.1, on the reverse strand, counting down.
CTCCTCTCCTCTCTCAGGTAAAGAAGGCCTTCCAGGGGCGTGTAACACTGCCTGGCTACAACATCAACCGCTACAACGCCAGTCTTGCTCTGACCGGGCTTCGTTCCAGTGACTCTGGTCTGTACCGCTGTGAAGTTGTGGTGGGCATCAATGATGAACAGGACACAGTTCCCCTGGAAGTCACAGGTAATTAGCATGTTGAGGTTTTTCCCCATGAGTCAGCCATTAGGAATTTAGCTTGTGGTGCGAAATGCCAGATCAAACTTAGCTGTATGCATGTCTCGCACTTTAAGTATAAACATAGGAAATGATTAAAAACTAGAAATTGAATATATATTATTTACATTTTAGGGAAACATGCTACCATCAGTCACCAAGAGTTGTTGTTTAGTATGTGAATCTCGTGTCAAGGTAATTGATTGATAACCCAGCAAAAATGAAGCCAACCAGTGATTAAAAAATTTTCTTCTGTATTAACATTCAGAAGCATTAATTAGCATCATATAATTAATTAACTGCGGAAGCTTAAACTTCACTCAGAGAGAAGAGGTGTGTTTGAAAATAAACCAACATAGTTGTGACCAGAAGAGCCATCCTTAAAATTAAAACCAAACTTGAAATGTCACTAATATTTAAGGGGTTTAAACAACAAATGCTCATTTCTGCCTGTTGATTGAGTAATAGAGATTTTCAGTTTTCCTTGGTGAGGTTGGTGTTGGCCAAGCCTTTGAAAATAATGAGGGACATGATCACAATGTATTAAGACTTAATCCAAGCCAATTTACTGATGGAGCACATTTAAAAACAACAAACACTGACCAAAGTGCTTAGTTAATGAAAAGCTAACCTCTTTTCCATCATTAATTTTAATTAAGTGAAAATTATCACCTTGCCACATAGCTGTGTTTTGTTTTAAACTGATTGCTATGAGCTGTAATGTGTTTAGGAATGTTAATACTGGACAGTCACACCCTCAGACTATTACTGTAATAAAGAGAGAAAAAAGATAAAATACAGACAGTACCCTTTTGATCATGGTTATTGTTATAGTCGTCAACCACTATTTATATTATCCTAGGCGTATATGTGTTTTTACCTACACAATTTATTGTCTGAGCTAATCAACACTCATTTTCATTGGTGGTGTACAGCTCCCCAGTTGCTCTCAAAGTCTGCCACTATGAATAATAATGACCTGTTTTCTGTGTCAGGCTAATACAGCCATTACAGCCAGTGCTGTTTACTGCCTTTGTAGAATGTATGATCATGGAGAAAAGGTGAGGTAACTAGTACACATTAAACATCACTGACCTGGTGCCACTCAGGTGCTGTTCATGCACTGAAAGCCTAATGAAACCAATAAAGTGGGAATCCAGCAGTGTATGCTATTATCCAATAGTGTTACTATGCAAGTGTTGTATGACTCTTGGTGGCTTAACTAAATGGGCAACCCATTTCCTGCATTTTCTGTATCCAGGACAGCTGTATTTGTGGAATTACCAGGCTACCTGGAGGTGGTTCACTGTAGTATAACCATAATTACTGTGTCAGAGTATTTTAGCTGCAGAGCTATCATCAGATTCTTTCCAGGTCACTCACTATTTTTAAGAATAAGCTATTATCATTATGACCACAGGGAGTTGCACAATGTATTAGCCACTGTAGACTATGCTCCTGCTTGTCACAAATCCATGCAAATGCTATGAACATCAGTTCTACAAGCCCAGTGGCCTTATTCTTGACACTGCACGCTACAATGATCACAACAATCATCCGCCATTGAGAGTAACACAGATAGCCTGCATTCCATTGCCTGCATATAACTCATATGTGAATATATGTTAGCATGCCTGCGTGTTCGGGGACAGTTGTGTGTGCATGTTGGTAAGGGCCACCATGTCATTATAATGTCAGCCTTTCAAGTACAATGCTTTCTGGTTTTCTCAAGAAAGCATCAATATCAAAAGCACCCCATCTTTCCTTATAAAGCACTTTACATTTAGTAAGCAACACCCCTGTCACTATGCTTGGGAGACCCTGCATCCTCCCCCTTTTAGGCAATCGATTAACACACTATGAAAACCACTCCTTCAGAGAGCCAATTATGTAGCCGGCGAGGAGCAGCCATCTCCAGGGCTTAGTCTTAATTGGCAGTCACGCTACACGGCCGACCATAGCCGTCTTCACACTAATTCTACAGAGTGCTTAACGTATTAATTAGCAGGTATTGATACAGCTCAGCTATATCAATATCATATTAATCCACACTGCTCATAGACTCATTTGTGTGTCTCTAAGCCCCGATGAGATGCCCTTCCGTTCCTGCCATCTGTTTTTTAATTTCTCCCCCACTGCCTCTCTCTTACTCACTCCCTGTTTTGTCTTCTTTTCTCTTGGCACATATTGACTGGTCAGTTGGCTGTGTGTCACCAATCAGAACACACTGCCATTGATTGTGTGTCCCAACCATTGTTTGTGGTGAGATATGGCTGCCCACCATTATCTGGTGTGAGACAATAGAATATATATCAGCACCAGGCATTGCTAAAAGCTAGTGTAATTGTTTATGCAACCTCTGGGATGTAGCAGACTTTCAGCATGAGGCTATATATGTGTTTACTTAAAGCTCACAAATACTGCTTGGTACTCTACAAGTTTGTGGGACTTCACTGCAGGGATGGAAAGCAATTCTTTCAGAAAGTTTCTACTAATTGGCTTTCTTGCCAAGAGTTTCATGAGAAGATTAATACCATTTTCATTCCAGTAATTGTGAAGATACTGCTTGCTAGCTTAGCGAGGATAGGTTGGCATTAGGACTGGAAGTGTGAATAGGCAAACCTGCGTCTGTCTAAACTCTAAACTCCAAAATTCCTAAAAGCACACCCAAAACCACAGCTTGTGAGGTTCACACTTGGGTTTTTGTGCAGTTTAGACAAAAGAGCTATAACATGGTATTTTGTGAGTTTCAGAGGTGTTGGACTTTGGATAGAGGCATTGCCCATTTTCTAGTCTTTACTCAAAAGTTTATTGTACATACTGAAGAGGGGTATTAACCTTCTCATCTAACTCTCACAAAAAAAGGAAAGCATTGTATTGTATGCAAAGTATTGTATGTATGTATGTTATATTATATTATTATATATTACTCAGTGATTTTAAATTTCAAGTTATGGGGGGATTTCTGTAGTTGAAACTCAGTTCCTCAATATTACCTCTGTGTGTTTAAACAAATTAATGTAATTTAACTGTTTATATACTAGTGCAGTGTAGTTTAGTAAAAAATAAGCAATGCTGAGGGAAATGACATCGCTGGAAACAGTGCTACCGGGCATCATCTAGTCATAAATGGTGCCTTCCTGTTCTTCTCCCAGGAGAATGTGTGGGGACGTGTGAAGATGCAGAGGGTAAAAATAGAGGGATGAAGTATTGAGTATTCAACCCTGCTGTGGAATTTGACTGGGTTTCCCACACTGAGAGGCAACCCAGTCAAATTATTGTCCCTTGAGTGTATGTTTAAGCCAGCAAACCGTAATCTCTGTCTGGACAATATCCCAGAGCTGCAATGGAGAAAAGATGGAAACTGAGAAATTAGGAAAAGAGATAAGGAAGAAAGCAGTGAGGATTTCTGCTCCACATTGCTACGACAGTAAGACCGAGATGGCAGAAAGGCTGGATGTGCGTACGTGCGTGCATGTGTTTGTGCATGTGTCACACAAACACACAACGCACTGCTTGCTTTCTGTGCCCATAGCCTGGAGTGCTAATGCTCAAATTGCTACACAGGCCTCCATCTCACAGGAATCTCTGTCACTCTCCCAGACAAAGCCAGCGAAGATAAAGGCGCCGTGTTGGTAGCCAGACGCCCACTGACTCTTATGTCACCGGTTGCTCCCCAGGGAAGCAGCACTGTGTGAATGGCAGGCAGGTGTGGGAGGTGAGGGAGTGTTAGATGGACACTTCTGAAGCTATTTCATTCCTATTTAAGTGCAATATATATAATGTTCCTTTCACAACTCAGGGAATTGTGTGTCATTTTTTTCTTGGCTACTTCCAATTTTTTTTAACCTCAGTTGTTTGTATTCCTGTCTACCTCTCAACCTCTCTTTCTGTCACTGTGCTTGAGCACATGCATCTCTTTGAATAGAGTGTATATCTCTGTTTATGTCTGCATTCTTTGTCTTTCCATCATCAACGCGGAGGCAGTTAGAATATGGCAGGATGACATTGTGTGTGTGCTGTTAAAGCAGTAAAATAAACATCACCACTGTCTGTCATACACCGTATCCAAGGGCAACATCTCTTCTCCAGTGATAAGCCAACTGACTGTCTGATGCAAATGAGACTCACATAATACAGGTTGCTGAACCTGAATGCTGTTGTTTCCTCCTGCACAGATGAAACAGTGTCAGTACATGATGAGGATGTCTAGGGGGCTTTGTTTTCTATGTGTCTGTGAGCGTGTACATGTTCGTGTTTTAATGGCTTGGGGTTGCAGTTCATGAATATTTCTGTAACCCAAAGTTTTCAGGTCCTAAACTCTTGCAGCTGGTTTCTCAAGCTACTTGTTATCACATATTCTATCTCTCGCTTCCAGGTGTGGTATTTCACTACCGGGCCCCCCATGACCGCTATGCCTTGTCTTTCGCTGACGCCAAGAGGGTGTGCGTGGAGAATTCGGCAGTCATTGCGACGCCAGGCCAGCTGCAGGCTACCTTTGCTGATGGCTATGACAACTGTGATGCTGGCTGGCTATCTGACCAGACTGTCCGGTGAGGCTTTCACAACAGGGTGCACGCGCAGCAGGTGGTTCAAGAGCCAGTTCAAAAGTATAGTACGTTGCTGTGGGACTAACTCTTAAGAGGACACCCTTTATTATCACCATGGTTACCAATGTGATGTAACGTAGTGTGATTTGTAGGCATCATGGCATCATGAAGGGTGATATTTCAACAAAGTAGAATGTATACACGAGAAAGGAAACAATGAAGAAGAATTAGCCCCCTGGTAAGAGTTGGGATGGCAACATGTGCATTAAGGAGGTTATAAACAGTGTTATAAGCACTTCTTTAAGTGATAAAAGCATTCTGTGTAATAGATGCAGTACTCAGTGATGGAAAAAGTTTCTGTCATACATCATCCATTGTCATGTATTTGAATATATATTTTTCATCTGGCAAATGCTGGAAGAAGCCTTCTTTATGTGTCATTGGCTGAAACAAGCAATATTTCAAGTCTAGCTGCAGAGCAGCAGACTTTATCTATTGACATCAATTTCTCCTTGCATGACAACTGTGTCTGAGTGTCCTGGATTAAATAGTAATGAACAGTCTTGAGCTGAAAATACCAAGGTTTTTTGACAGCTCATGGTTATTGCACCAGGTTGCTATTTTAAAATCTCTTGATAATTTGCAACAGGATCAAACATTGTAACAAAAATAAATGCACTCTGCTACTAAAAATATGTCTAAAAACACAAGTCATGATGAACTATGTATGAGTAAGTAGTGTGACAGTCAATTTGATCCTTTTGGAGTTTTTATATACACAAAAACTGTGCTGCATAATTGGACCTAATTGCTTATTTGCACCACACTAGAAACAGAGTTAACTGAATGCGCCCCCTCTGAGCTGTCTGTCAGGCTGCTGCTCGTGCTTCAGCTTGCCGCCTTCAATTAACTCCCTCTTAACATTACCAGTCAGATGAGAGTCAGTTACCAGTCAGAGGCCATCTCTCAACAGCAGTCTCCATATCTACATTTTAATTTCAAATCACTCTTGCTTCAGTAGCCAAGCAGACTGACTGTTGTCCTCCCAACAGTTTTTCACAACTTTCCTGCGGCACAGCTTCCTTCCCTATTTCTTTCTCTCCTATCTTCCTACACTCCTGTTGTTTTCACCGGGGAGCTATCTAATTGGTCCAGATCCAGAAGGCTCCGACTGCACATCAGCCAGAAGGAAAGTGTCCAATTAATACGGTGAAAAAATACAGACATCAGCTGTCGCTCCATCAGCCACCAAACAGAATGAAAGAGGCTGAGGCCAGAGACGCTCCAAGATCTCTTGTTATGCTCTGATGAAAACAGGTTTCTCTCGAAGAGAAGCACCGCAGGCTTTTGCTTATATGCAGGCATGTGTGTCTTCTCCTTGTACATTTGACCATATGTGTGTGTGTCTTTTCTTAGTACTTCCTAGCAGTCCCTGTATGCCCAACATAATCTTTTAATCAGCCTCTTTGCCTGTGTCCTGATGTTGCTGGAATAAATGTTCTCAAGGAATAATTGCACAGTTGGAGCTTGAATATATATCACTGTTTCCTCAGCTCCACAGGCTTGCCATGCCACTGAAAGAATTTCTGATTCTTTTAACCTCTCCTCCAATCTCGCTCACCCCCCCTTCTCTATATCACCAAGGCTCTAGCATCACTGGCGTTCTCACATTGCCAGAATGTTAAACATGTTTCAATACAATTTAAACTAAAATTCTCAGTTAATTATTCTGTGAAGTTCCCATTGAGGGCAAAAATAATTAAAATAAACAAGATACTGCATCTATTGAAGTGTTTTGCAATTGTTGTCCTGAGGTTGTTGTGACATGCATGTACTTCACCGTGGCTTTTCAGACAGTCTGGGGGGGAGTGTATTTTTGTGTTTATTCTTTGGGAAATATATTTGCGTAATCTCTGGGAAGAAGATATGCTTAACCTCATTGTATTCAGGGGAGGAGATGATAAAATTGTACTGCAGTTTTCATCTTATTTTGTATGTGTGTGAACACAGACTCATCCTTAGGGAGCCAAGTTTGTCTGTGGCAACCTTTTTAAGGCCTGGATATATTAATCTCCTTCTCTCTTTTTGTCTCTGTGCCTCTGTTCCTGTCACTTTTTTCTGCAGGTATCCTATCCAGTCACCTCGGCCTGGTTGCTATGGTGATCGCGAGGACTCACCTGGGGTCCGGAACTACGGCAATAGGTCCCCTGATGAGCTTTTTGATGTTTACTGTTTTACCAAGCAGCTTCGAGGTAGGAGTCCAGAGCTTCAACCATGATTTTGAGTTTAGTCATGCATCAGCCCACTAACCCACGGGTATGCAGCACAGGAATGCTGTGACCAGGACTTAATACTCTGTTAAGTACAGAAATGAAGAGGGCAGGGGGACAGGAGGGTGGAGGGCTCATGCAAGTGAGGGGGGGGGGGGGCAATATAAAGTCCAGCTCTGGTGTTCCAGCCTCCTGCAGGCAAAAGCTAAGTGGGTCAGTGGGGTTATCCCAAAACTTTACTTTTCAATTTGCAATGCCACAGGCTGAGGTGGCAAAGACCTAGAGCAAGTGGACAAAATGTACTTAGCTCATTAAATCATCCCCCTGAACATTGAATTTCCAATCATAGATTAGCAACACATAACTGCACACTGCAGGCCTGTGACACGTCCTGAAGCAAGGTTCATGGGGCTGTATTTGGAGTGATATTCATAAATAAAGACTTTGGATATTTATATATTTTTTTAGCCAAAAACACAAATGCCAAGTGTAAAGAATGGATTTAACAGTGTTTCAACAATTTACTTTCTTGTTTGCCTTAAATGTCATCATATCTGGCTAAATAGCTGTTTCCAAGGCCAAAGGCACAGCATAGCATATCTTAGAACTTTTTACGTGGAACATTAAGCTTCAGTCTTTTAGCCAGTTATCATGTACAATATAAAGCCATCAAATGCATATTTAAGGCATTTCTTACATGTTTCAAGTCAACACATCTGTTCTTGATAATTTTATTATCCAGAATTGTCTATTCCATTAATTATGGTTCAAGACATCAATAATAAAATATTTTTGATAATAACAGTAATTTTAAGCAAGGTGCCAAACATTTTCTCATTTCAGTTTCTCAAATGTGAGAATATGCTGCTTTTACTTGTCTTTTATTATATAGTAGATTGAATGTCTCTGGGTTTTGCACCAGAGGTCATACAAAACAATTTGAATGTGCCCACTTGCTCTTGGAAATTATGATTTGATATTTTTAACAATTTTCTGACATAGATAGAGAGAAAATGATTAATTGATGAAGTGAGAAGGTATTTGGCAGATTAATCAACAAAGAAAATAACCATTAGTTGCAACCTTAGTGAAAGATTAATTACACCAACTGCTGGAGCTTGGCTTTTGATACTGCTATTGTAGCTGTTAGACATTTATAAAGCAGTCGACTGTTGTCTGCTGCTCCTCACACATGACTTACTCTTCTCACGAATCAACACCTTTGTCATCGTGGTCCTGTACTTCAGCCATCAGTGCTGTGATGGCTGACTGTTTTGTTCTCATTGCATAAGCCCCAGCTCCCTCCCTGTATTGACCTGTAAACTCAGAGTTTACCTTGGGTTACCTTGGAAGAAAATGATCATCATCACTCAAGTCTCTTCTATGCCAAGCTTGGTGTTCCTTCATGAGGAATGGCAAGGCTAGAGCCTTGGCGCCACATAACACAACGCTCATATTCTGTGTTAACGTTGTAATCTATCCCACATGAGCTCACCTCCTGCATTTTCCAAAGCAATCACAAGCACAGCAGTTTGTGCAATCAGACACACTACAGGGCTTAGTTTATCTGGGTCACTTGTTATGAGGTTATAACATCACAACTGTCAGTAAGCATAACAGTTAAAAAGTTATCAGAGATACAGTATATGGGTGATAGGGATGTTGATCAGAGAGGCTTGCCTACCTCTAAACTTTATATCCAACAGTTTGCAATATCATCTGAGGAAATGAAAAACCTGGATGAAATGAGGAGCACGTAATTATCTTCAATCAAACTAAAATTACTAGTTGATGCAAAGCTGGTGTTCAATAAACAAATGGGTATTGTGGGTTGTTTTTTTGTTTTTTTTTTAGAAATATTTGTCACAAAAGGACTTAAGTCAACTGCTGATGTTGTTCTGAACACCTGTGCATCTTGAAATATTCTTTGATTAAAACACAGATGGATGCTTTGTCTCTGTCACTAACCTTTATCTCAACCTCTGTTGATGATCTACCAGACCAGATCAGATCAGATATACAGTCTCAATTCTAAAATAGCGAACGTTATTGATGTTATTGGACCTGTTAGGGCACAATCTCAGTCAGTCTTGTGTTGCTCAGTGCTGCTTTTGACACTGTTTGACCATTCAATACTACTAGACTGGAAAACTGGCTTGGACTGTCTCGCACTGTCTTAGATTAGTTCAGGTCCTATCTGTAAAACTGGGATTTTTTTTTTTTGTTTCCCTTGGCAAACACATCACTGACATGAAGTTCAACTAAACAAACAAAAAAAAAACAAAATAGGACTATTCTTTTTGGTGCTGAAGAAGGAAGACTAAAAGTTAATGCACAGCTTATGTCCCTTTCTTTCATACTTATCTCTGCTTATAATTTTTATGCTTTTCTTTTTTTTAATCTATTTTTATATAAAGTACTTTCAATTACCTGTATGAAATCTGCTATATAAGTACATCTGGCTTGCCTTTCCTTCTGAAACATCATTCCTCATGTGAGCCCATTCTGCTTCCTTCACCTTTGATTTTGCTTGTTTCTTCACCCCTTCATCTGTCCATATCAGTTCAATAAGTCAGAAATAACTCTCTCGTCCACTCCAGCTTATTGTTCTCCTCACACACACAGTCAGAGTTGGATCATCTCATCATATAATTTTATATGTGCTGTGCAGACAGAGTGGTCCTCTTGAGCTCCCTCTGTTTTTTGTTAAAGCTCTATTTTTGCATCACTATTTTATCCACATCACCCCTTCCTCTCTTCAGCTGCTCCTTTCTTCTTCTGCTTCAGTCACTTCTGTGTACTTGTCTTTTTCTCAGATCCCCATTTGCAACTGCTTTGAATTCAAAAAATTGCCTTTATATATTCTCTACTTTGAATTACTTATCATTTTAGGCAAAAAAATAAAGTGAATTCTTATGCATAACAAGTAAAACTCTTCTTTCATCCTCCTCCTCCAAGTTTTCACCTATTATTGCTTTGACAAAGGATAAGAGAAAATGCCTAGAACATACTGTATTGCCTTTAAAGTAAAAGAAAGTGCTGACTCATCTGCATGCAGAACAAAAATAGATGTAGGTTAATGTACCTACACCACTTTGTACAACAAAAAGGAACAGCAAAAACAACTCTTCAAAAATCATAAGCCAACCGAACAAAGATGATCTTAGTCTGAGGGCTAAAATGCCTGCAGGCTAACAACCCTCTTCTTCTGTGACACACTGAACTGAACTCTGTGTCTTACTTCTCCTCCCAGGCGAGGTCTTCCACTCCACAGTACCAGAAAAGCTGAGCCTGGCCACGGCCTCCACCCACTGTCACTCCCTTGGAGCCCAGCTGGCCACCGTTGGGCAACTCTACCTCGCCTGGCAGGCCGGTCTGGACCAGTGTGATCCCGGCTGGCTGGCAGACGGCAGCGTCCGCTACCCCATCAATGTTCCACGGAAGAACTGTGGCGGAGATGAGCCCGGGGTTCGGACCGTCTACAACAACCCCAACCGCACTGGCTTCCCTGACACCACAGCCCTGTTCGATGCCTACTGTTACAGAGGTACTGCAAACTCAGTGGTGCTAAACTTGATGCTCCATTATTCTGGTAATTGCCATGGCAACGACAGGGAGGTCTGGGGACCTGCTCTCCATTCTGGTTTTTAATTAGCACGTGACGTTTATGTCACACATGAAGTAGTTGTGAAGAGATTGTGCGACATTTGCATCCCCCCTAGTGGATTGGAGGGCTTGCATGTTGTGTGTAGTGAAGCCTGAGAGAGAGCGAAAGAGAGTGAGAGAGAAAAAGGAGGTAAAGTGAGGTTGAAAGGGAGAGAGAAAAAGCGAGGAAGACCTTGAATTGAATTTAGGTCCAACTGGGGTTTGCGGTTACTGTGCCTGACCTTGTCCTTTAACCATGTGCCAACTGAGAGTTATCTTCACAATGCACTGACTTAACACCACACTAATCTGTTCATTGATATTGTAATCTCGCTAACCTATCATTTTGAATCTAGAGCTTATTTTTGTTTGCCTGCCTTGCATTGATTGTAGCAGAGTGCAGATTGATATTTGAAAATGATATTTCCACAGATAGGGGAAAAAAGAAAGAATGACATTTTCATCTTTCACAGTGACAGCTTATAAAATTTTCATTGAAGTGAAACAACCGCATAATCCAATCATTTTAAGTAAACAAGAACAGCATGAGAGCAGAGCAGCAGTGTATCTGTCAAAACAAACAGCTGATAGATGAACCTCTTTGTTGCAGCAACAGTGTTGTATGCACATTTATGTTATAATTTCAATCAAATTATGTCTTTCAAATAGCTAAAAGATCAAAATGATATTTAAAGACATATATTTGGTCTGTTTAAATAATATTGTCAGTGCAATCTCATTAATATATTCATGAACATAATATATGCATGTTTCCTCATGTTTGGGTTTAGCAGAAGAAAAATCGCAAATGCTAAAAATGTCACTCCAAACTGTTGAGCATGCTTTGAATTTCATCTTGTTTCGATTGCAATGTTTACTGCAGTAGGAGGTGGAGAGGAAAAGTGAGGTCAAGTGGTGTGTTGTGTAGCAGCAGATAAAGTAAAGTCAAGTGAAAACCAACATACTTTTGGTAAAATGTAGTTGTTGTGTGTTGCAGCCCACCAGCCGACAGGGGTCCAGGCTGCAGAGGCACAGGCTTTACACCAGACCAACGTCAACCCAGCAGCACAGGCTACCTCCTCAGTCACTGAAACCCAGCACAGCGCTGTTTTTCCCAAGACCTCCACCTGGACTGGACTGGTCGACTTGGAAAAAACAGGAGTGCACTCCATTGCTGGAGTCAACAATTCCTCTGAGATTTCTGAGGAGCATGTAGTCATCCACCTAAGGCCAGATGAAAGTTGGAAAGAAGCACAGGATGTCCCCAGAAACAGCCAACCCAGTCAGGAGGAGATTGATGGCCCAAAGAGCAGCAACACTTTGGGACTTTCTGACCTTGAGAGCTTGGAAAGTCATGGAGGTTCTGCCCATGAGGAGGAAGATGGCAGCTATTTTGGATCTGAGACCCCAACATTATCCTCCACGGTTTCTTTAACTCCCCAGCCTCAGCCCAGTAACAGTGTGTTGGCTGAGTTTGTGAACACTCTTATGAGACCCTTCAGGTACTGGACTGGAGGAGAAGAGGGTAAAGAGACAGAAAAGGGACTTACAGTGCCCGAGGACAAAGCAGTAGAGAACCAGACGCAGAGTAATGTATCCAGCAGAAACCTGAGCATACCCAAAGCCAGCAAAAACAAGGGCAGCATGGACAACGCCATCATGGAGCACAGGAGTGGTAGTCTTTCTTTCAGGGATCCTGTCAGTGGACTACAGAGTCCAGCGGAAGGTCTGTCTGATCGGGAGAAAGAGGTGATGGCATTGATTCGATTAGTGCCTGCAGTCCAAAACACAGGGAAAATCGACAGCAGCACGCAGGCAGAAGAACGAGCCTCCAGCACGTCTGCTTACGAGCCTCTGTCCACTGTCAGCGGTAAGAGCCCAACATTGATTTTGTTTGTTTGTGTGTCTTCAGGGTTCACCTTTAACCTTTAAAACAAATAACCAAGTGTGAAATTGAAATAGAAGCATGGGTGAATTGAAACAGCCTCATTCCAAATGGAGGCATGGTGCATTTAAATGTCACTGGTGAATATAGGATCTGTTTATGTTGCGCTTTTTAAACAGTCTCTGGCTCTCTATTCCACTGCCTCTTCTCTTCCCCTGAGTATGCTATAATATATTCCTCCGCAGGGCAATTTGAAGTATTGCTGTAAATTTAATTAAACAGTAATTGCAAACAAACAAAAGGGGCATACCACATACAGTAATGCAAAATGTAGTGGAGTGGAGACTGTTCTGCTTTCATTCTCGTATTTATTGACAGAGTGCTTTGTTTACAGTACAGGCTGTCAGAAAGAGTAACAGCTAAGCTTGAATTTTAATCCACCATGTTTCTATAAAAGGTTAGCTCAAATATAAATTGTTTGTGTGGAACAAAGCAGAAACTGATGAGAAAAACAATGCAACTTGACCAGACATGGATGGGAGTTTAAGGAGTCTGTGCTGAGACACAAAAGAGAAATGGTCTGGGGGAGTGTGAGAAGGTCTGACAAATGCAGGGGTCCCTTGTTATTCTCCGAGTGTTAGTGTGGGTGTGTGTGTGTGCTGCATGTGTGAGTGCTGAAGAACCTGGATGCCCTGTCAGACAAGTAACATTCATGGCGGAGGGAATTACCCTCAGGAATGGTGCTTTACAACATGGCCGAGGTGAGAAAAAGTCACCAGGTCACCACATTCAGCTCATGGTTTCTTTAAAGGATTCAAACCCAAAATCACTTCTTCTAGTTTATAACTTGGGGGGTTAAGGTAGACTAAAGGTGGGAGGAATGGCTCATGACTGGAAGGATGCTGGACCAATAACTGCTGGAGCAAGGCACACATGGTCATGCCACATTACAGCAGGGAAGAGAAATGCACTGGGTAGAAACCGAGGAGAAGTATATCGCACCCTTGGGTGGAAGAAGGCAGTTTTTCTTTTAATAGCCACCACAAATAACACATCCTTGGCATCAGCTGAAAGGGGAGGATACAAAGTAAGACTAACACTCTCCCACAGACAGCCAGAAGAATGATTCAATAAAGGTGCTAGGCTTTTCTCACCTAGCAATTGCAGGCTTTATTAATATAAATACTTACTGCTGTGCTACCTGAAATCTGATGCCACCCCCCAAAGTATTAATGAAAATCCAAGCATTAGATGTTATGCATTATTCACAGCCGTATCCAATTAACGTGGAGGTTGGGCTGTCTGCCGTTCGCTCTCGCCTCCATCTATGTCTCTGCCAATTAAGCCCAGGCTCGCTGAAGGTAGGCGGTAATGATCACTACGTTGGGGATGAGCAACACAAGAGGGGGGTGAGGAGACAGAGGAAGAGAGAAGAGAGGGGAAGATGGAAAAAATCGGTGCGAGTGGGAGATGTTTCTTTCTTTAATGTTGTCGCTTGATGAAAAGCTGCCCAGCTGATGTCTCTTCTTAAACTAGCATCAATAAGGTGAATTAACTCTGTGATTGCACACCACAGGCTATCCCTTGAATCTCAACACTCCTGAGTTATTGATGGTGCCACGTTGGCTCTTTGAATGAGACGGGATGCAAAGCGTTGACAGATCATCATGGAATAAAAGGCCTCTGAATGGAGAGATAACTTTCATTATATCCCCAAATCAACAATATTTTGAACAAGTATTGTTCTCTCAAGCGTTTGCTAGAGTGATCTGCATCCAACAAAAGCATGTAGAATTTGAATAAGCTCCAAATACAGGTCCTAGCTGTCTGTCAAACAAACACATGTCTGCTTCACACCAGTCTCATTAATCCCAGAGACTGAATTTTTGAGATAGAGGACAGTGGGGTCTGTACCCTGACACTCGGTGTAGATGCTCCAGACATGATTCACATGGCCATGCAATATTGTCTCCTCCAGTGTTTTTTTTTTTTTTTGTTTGTTTTTTTTTTTTTATTAAATGCCATATCTGCAGATGGACTGAGGTGGCACTGGTACCACCTCTCTCTCTCTCTCTCTGTCTCTCTCTCTGTCTCTCTCTCTCTCTCTTTCTCTCTCTCTCTTTCCATCTCTCATCATCAGCCTCCACTCTCACAATTTAATATCATTTCTGTCTGACCTGAGGGAGTCTCTCAGCCCGTTTACTCTGGTAAAGAGGAGTCAACACAGCAGAACCACTCGCAGTTGAAGCACACAATTACAGCCTGAATGGGGTTTGCTGTAAGTTTGTTTGTGTTTGTGGTTATTCCGCCAAGGTTTCCACTAAACTGACTTAAAGCAGCAGAGCTGAACTTTAACCATGCTCTGAGTAGTGCCATGAAATCACCCAAACCTATGCCTAATTGTCTCATTTTATTTATTACATGGGTCATTACATAGATGATCAAACCAGATTAATGCGTTTAATTATCCTCACTTTCATCAGTGTGTGTAGTAGAAGTATGTAATTAGCTATTTGGATTATTAATAGGACAATTACGTTGGTGTACATGGCTCGTATGGAAATGAACCTCAGGCTCATAAACCTCACTTAGACATAAGGCAACAGCGGACCTTATGAATAATTTACACACATCTTAATACTTTATGCATGGACATATTTGTATACGTTCTCCCACTTGTGGTAATTTGTTGTGCTGGGTTGGATTGCATATAACCTCCCCCTGTTCACTGAACTGGGGACAGCCAAACTGAGCTGAGCCACGATGATGGAAGCAACAGTAGCCGGGCCTCTCAGTAACACAACTGCACTGCTGCTCTGAGAAAAAAAAACAAAACACACACATACACTGCACTGCACTGCAAACACCATCCGTGAGTCACACATGCATCTAGCATGAATTATTGATGGTGAAGAGAGAGTCTGGTTTAAAGCTGTAAGCTGATAAGGTACAGTGGACCATTTCATCTAAATAAACAGGTCTAGATGGAGCTTGTTTTGGAGCAAGTCATTTGCTTATCGTGCTGAAAGTGCTCCTACATTTTTCCACATGGCTTCTCTCACCACAGGCAAATGTATTCCAGCAGGAGGTTGTTTGGCTAAAAGAATCCACAGGGAAAAAGAAAACAGGGACTGAGAAGAGAAGTATGAAATTACTTTGAGCGTGTCTTTACGTCCTCTGTGGGCGTATACCACGGGCTTCCACAAGCAGTGACCCCCATCTTTGTCTGTAGACTCCTGCAACCTCAGTAGTCCAAGAGATCAGAGCCACTGCTGAAGAAAGAAGCCCATGATATCCAATCTACAGTAAATTACAATTAACAGCTCCTTCCAGATCACTACCAAATTAAAAAAAAAAAAAAAAAGGAAATTTAGCTATAGTCCCTAAACTATTATTTTACCAGACCTCCAAAATATGAGAGTATTACACTTGCTATTGTTCATGCTTTTGGGAAATTTTGTTGTATTAATGCTTAAAAGGTTCTGTAGGGCAGTGTAGGGAAGACGAGTACAATATGGGAATGTAACAGGCTCTGCTGTAGTAATTCAGTTTCTGTGTTATTTAGTGAGCAATTGCAAGAATAAGTAAAAATTGCATGGCTGCAGCAAGAAATTGCTGTTTTTTTTTGAAGGTTATCAGGATTAAGACAGCCAAGGAGTCGGAGCTGCCTGAGAAGACAACTTTAGGGTAAATAAAGTCCCATGGGCAATAAACATATCTGAGAGAAAGTTGGATTGTTGAGGTCAAGAACAGTTTTTGTTTGATCTGGGCTCATATTATTAGTTCTTCTATGTGGAAAAACCATCACTAAAACATAAACGAAAACATTTCAAGCATTATATGGGCCTAGAGGAAAGATTCAATTTAATGAATTTTGTTAGTCATCTTATTACAGTGACCAAAAATCTCCTAGGTGAACCTTTTGTGAGAGTTAGAACAATTGTGGTCATTTCACGTAGTGGTTCTATATTTGTGTTTTTGTCTTTGATCTAATCTCTTGCTTGAGGTGGACAGGCTCAGTTGAATCAAGATCTGATGCCACTTTATTGGGATGTCAGTCAAATGACAAATCAAATATCAAATCACATCCACATAGTCCTGGTGAAGCAGGAGATAAACAGGATTATAATTATTATTATTATTGTTATTATTATTTTGTTTTGATGGTTTCTAATTTAGTCATGAATATATAATGTGATAGAGAAAGAGGTAACATTTGTCGCAAAGTATTCTGGAGTTTTAAACCTTCTAGTACTTTTCTATTTCATGGTAAGATCCATTGCCAGTGGGGACACTATCCCAAAGGATGCAGTCCAGATTTAATACACACTGTAGTTGATTCATTTTAATAACCCAAACACAAACTGGTTTGCCGTGTGCACAGCAAAAACATAAAGCATACACAGTCATAACAAATAGTTGACATAGTCCACAAATGACTAAAACCTATACACACAGATGATAGACCCTGATAATGATGTACATTCCATAATAACTTTGAGACTGTACTCCCTATAAGAGTTTCTAATTGCTTGTTTCACATCCATAAAATTAAAGCCATCCCCTCCCCTGATAATGGAATCGTATTAATTAGTTTCTTCTCCTTTTGTTCCCTGTAGGATTCACTGTATCAAGTCCTGATGAGAGATTGTCTCCCAGTGAGCATGTCAACATATCTGGTCCTCAAGGTCCCAGAGGAGGCCCTCCTCCCGCCCCCAGCAGCCATTTTCGATGGGCCATCAAGTCCATGCGTGGCTCCAAATTAGGCTCTCCTGGAAACGTGGCCTATATGAGTAAACGTCCCACCTGGGAGCCCATGGAAGCCAAAGCAGGGCCCCTCGAGGTGATGACCCTGCCCACGTCCCTGCGACAAGAAAACCCAGAAAATTATTCAGGTGAGGGGAAGGACCAGGACAGAGAAGAGGCTACCACTACTCAATCGGTGACTAGAACTACACCAGGGGAGGAGAGGGAGATAGAAGGGAGTGGAGAGGGGAGCAATTTCCCTGGTGGGTTTGGAGTGAAAGTCAACAACTTGAACAGCGGTGATATCAAACTGAGCCCTGAAACAGAGTCTTCAAACAGTCAAAGTGAAGTTGTGACTGTGGCTGCGTACACTACCCTTTCCCAGTGGCAGTTAGTGGACCAGCCCACCACCCCACCTCAGGACACCCAAGAGCCAGACGCAGCAGAGGAGGCCAGGGGAGAGATCCTCTACGTCCACCAGCCAACTGACAACCTCTCCTCTCCCTCGTCACGCGGAGAGGAGAGCAGCTCAAATTCAGGATTTACCCCTGTTTATAGGAAGGACAACAAAGACACAAGCAGAGAGGAGATTGTGACTTCCACACCCGAAGCTTTGATGGAGGTGCTGACAACCTCTGAGGTGACCACACCGGAGCTTCTGATGACCAGAGACGCGCAGAGGTCAGATCCCACCACCACAGAAAGTTCCTCTCAGAGCTTCTCCACAGAGGAGCAATCAATTTCCATTTCATGGGTTCAGGAGGAAAAAGAAAAAACAACAAATACGCTAAACCTGCAGGAGCATGAAGCTACTCCAGCGCCGAGTTCAGGATCTCAAACTATTCAGTTGACCACCCTTGCATCTGACTCTAAAGCTGGCGCCACAGAAATGGAATCCAGATCTGCGGTGTCCGAATCCTTTGTGGTGGGAAGCCGATGGACACCTTTCAAAGGCATGACTCAAAAATCAGAGGAACACAAAACCACGGGGACGATAGACAACAAAGACACAAACAACCCTTTTGGCATTCTCGTCCCCAACTGGGCCTTTGGTCTCATCCCTTCGGGTAAGTCAGCTCCCCTGGTATTCCCAGTGAATTATCCTCACTGTCATTATTATTTTCATGATTATGAGTGATCACCTCATCATCAGCAATTTATTCAATTATGTGTGCAACTCAGTTAGAGCCAGTAACATCAGTCATCGCCATCCTGTGGTGACGTAACTAAGTAACAGCAGTATGTTAACATTGCTGCAAGGCTTCCAAGTTCACAGCCTCTGCGCACCAACTCAAATATATATATATATACACACACACGCATCTATTTCCTTACTGTCTGTCTCTTGTCGTTTCATTCTACATCTCCCCTCTCTCTCTGTTACGCTGACATACATCATGCATACTTAATTCAGCCTTGTTCTTTCTTTTTGCCTTCACATCCTCTTTCTCTCTCCATCCCTTCCTCCCCACATTGGTGTCGAGGCAGCTCCACACAGGCAGGCAGTGCACTGAGGTGAGACCAGCTAGGTCTTAGTGAAGTAATTAGTGGGTCAGAGTGAGTGCAATTAGGTGAACTGGGGAGAGCCAGAGATCCTAGTCCCCAACAAATCAATGTAGACACAAACTACAAGATAGGACTTGTAATTGACTGCAGTCTGTTCTCCTCATTTTCTAGTTTGTTCATGTTCACCTGCATTTGGTTCAACTTTCTTCTCTCACTCTCTATCCCTGAGCTACATGTTCCCAATAATATCAGTGTCTGTGCTATTTGTCTAAATAATACCCCTGCTGACTCTTTTGACAGTTAGTGGACTTGCTAGTGTGGCAGATAACCACAAAGTAAATTAATGCAACAAAGGCTGTAATTCTCTTCCTCATCTAAATTTGTAAACTCGACAACCAAAATGTGTCTGCTTCATGTTTTTTAGTGTCTGTTTAGGAGGGCTACAATTTTTCATTCTGTGTTTCTGCTCAACTCATGCCACTCATTCATCCTCAGCTCACTCTGACTGGTATTTTCTGGATTTTGGAAATACATTTTTAAAATTATGACGCAGATCATTCGTCATTCTGCTCAGCAAAGTGCAGTTCTAACACTTTTCTTCATGAGTCATCATATGGACAGGTCAGAGCGGCTAGTCACATTTGCATAAAGTGGTTCATGCCACTAATGATCGTGCTAACAACCACTGTAGGGAATTTGTCTGATTTTAAAGATTAATAATCATCATATACTATAAAAATTCCTTCCAAGTTTTTGAATAGTCACTTTTCTTTTACCTCACCGCTTGTTCGCCTTCATACTTTTGTCATTTATAAAGCACGCTCCGTTTCTTTCTCAGAAGAGCTATCTTTGGTAAAGAGATATTTTCCAGTTTGCAGGGGGGGTTGCGTGGTGGGGGGACGGGACTTGTCCTCTTGACTTGGTTTTTGATAGAAATCACAGCAGCAAAGGCCCTTGTTTGCTTGAGGTGGTGTATTCATTCAGTTTTACATATTCTGAATGCATGCTGTAGACCATGGCCATGAACGCTCACAGAGTTATTTTATTTTGTGAATGTACTTCAGAATAATTAAAAGAAACCTTTTAGGTTATGTCACTGCAGCTTATGCACACCTTCTTTCTCTTTTTAAAAGAAATGGTGGTCTCCATACTCACTGTGTCATCCTGCTCTTTATTGTATAAAAAAATTCTAAGCAAATAGTCAGTACCAGAGCTTTTTTGTGTTTCATCAGTATTACTGAGCCCATGACATTTGAATGGAGTGAGCGGGCCCTGCTCTTGTTAAGTGATTAGAAGGATGAGACCCCTCCTTCAGTGTGACCTTTTGTAGTTGTCAGTTATAGTACCAAGGAAATTACAGCAATGGTTGTCTGCCCATTACAGCACAGACATAGAGACAGAGAGGAGGGAAAGGGCGGGAGGATGGACAGGGGAGGAAGAATAAGGCAGGGGGTTTAGGGAAGAGGGGGAGAGAGGTAGAGAGGTGAGAGTGTCCTCCGCTATGCTGTGGGTAGAAGTATATAAACCTCTTTAATCAATGATCAGCGGCTACACTAACACAGTCCCATGGGCCTCCAGAGCACATTGTCCTTCCTCACCTTCTTTCCTTTCCTTTTCTATTTCTTTATGTTCCTCCTCTTCCATGTAGTCTTCGTTCATTGCGTGTTATCAGAAGAGTCCTATTTGGCCATATATCAGAGTGATAAGACTCTGGTATATAATACCACATCCAGCTTTTCCAATTCCCCATTGCTCTGGCCTCCAGCTAAACCCACACAGATGGGTGGACATACACGCACCTAAAAAAATATATATATATGTGAAGAAACAGCACGCCAATCTTGCTCAGGAGTAAACCGCGATAATCCATCCCACATGTTGTATCATCTCACACACTCACACAGTATGTCTTAATCCTTCACTGTGAACACTACGAGAAAGTAAACACATTTTATTTTATTTCCTTTTTAATTACTCATATGCTCATTTACATATTGTATAATCCTAAAGACAGTATGGAAGTTTATAACGCTGCAAAGTTGCTACAAAAGTGTTTTTTTCAGGCCTGTTCAATCCCAACAAGCATGGAAATTTACCAAATTGTTGAGAGTGCTGGCATGCAGCCGTATCAGGTGACAAAGCAAGGCGGGTGGATACAGTGATGTCGGCTGTCCAGCCTTTAAATTACCAATGCCGGTCTGACACTCTGGCAAACAGAGCACAGGATACCTCTGAGTTATAGCCATCTTGACTAAAGCCTTGTCCTGGGCTCAAGATGGATCAGACCTTTGGCAACATCAATAAAACGACAGCCAGCCCTCAACCAAATTAGAGTGTTAAATTTGGAGGAGAAGAGACAGTAGATTGAAGTGGGGGTGTGTGTGTGGGTGTGTGTGTGTGTGTTTTGGGGGGTGGAGGGTGACGGTTGATAAATGGAGACAGGGACAGGCCGGGGTGGCATATTATCATGGGTCGGTGGATAGATGTTCAGTTTGTCTGCTGGCTGCTGGAGTCCTCGGATTGGGCCGTCTGGAGCATTGAGAGGGCACATTCTCAATTCTGCATATAGAAGTCTATTGATTTTCCTGCCTCTCCCTCACTGTCTCCCATCTTTTTTCCTCTATCCTTCTGTCTCTCTCGTCTTTGTCTCTGCCATGCTCATGCTTTTTTTTCACCATCTTCCTCTCTCCCCATCTCCCTGACTTTATGTCTTTTATTACTCCTCTGGTCATTGTTATGAGTCTCCCTGGCATAATGTTTTGATAGCCTCTTGAACTCCAATGTGGTGCAACACAAGGCAGTCAATTGCCATCTAACCGTGCCTGTCCCCTGCACAGTCCTCAGCCTCAACAGGATCCTCGTCACGGCCTTTTTAAAAGAGTCACCTCCCTTTAAATCCATCCCCTGCCTAATCTGTCATCCTCCTATCTGCTTCTTGTCTCCAAGTTTCCCTTTTTCTTTCTTTTCATGGTGTAATTCCACCATTTTTCCATATCAAACACTGCTGCTGAATCTAATCCTGTGCTATTGGCTGCTGCTTATTAAATGAATGGGATTTCTTAAAGAAAAGCCTTGAGGGACACCGGGCTCCATCGTGGTGTGGGTTGAAACGGTGTTACACACTGCTCTGTGCCCTGAGCATGGGCTCTTTGTATCCTGTGAACCAGGGGAATAACGAAACATCCAAAGTGTTGAAAATGAGCTTAAGTAGACTGTGGTGAGAAATTGCAATGAACCTTTTGTGTACATCACTGACTGTTGATAATGATGATGCAAAGCAGATTAAAATCCACTGGGTTTTGCTTTAAATCCCTAATGTCTAACTCTCTGAAAACAGCTATCTATATTCTAGGATAAAATAGTTGTGTTATATGATGCAAACACCCTCAGATTAGTGTATGTTAGGATACTGTGGTTAGTAATACTAACCTGAAATTGTGGGTAATGGAGGCTACATCTTAATGTGTGTTGTTTGCCCCTCTTTGAGAGGGTAGGACGCCAAGAGGGTTGGCATAAGCCAAAACGGTTGCCGGGGGGGCTGAGTACACACCAAGCCACACAAACTATCTGAAGTGTCCGTAACATCTTTAGAAATGTTAGCAGAAATTGATCTGTACCGATTGACCGAAAGAGTCAAGAATTGCCACAGCAAAACAAGGTTACAGTAGCAGAGACTATGTACAAAGAGAACAACAGGACAGAAGAAGAGGGAAGGTTGTGTGAGGAGGGGGGAGAGAGATGCAGACAGACATTATCAATCTCTAAGAAGTCGAGATGTGTCACACATCAATGTCAGATTTGATGTTGAATTTCTGCTCACAGCAGTTTTCATCCTTCAAGAAGTATTATTTACATGTGTGTAAGCACAGCAACTCATGATACAAGTCGCTCAATGGACCAAGTCAAGTGCTGAGCCTGGAAAGATTATTCATTGATATTTGATATTTATATATTTTAACTGTTAAATTAAAACAGGGTTTTTCAGTACAGCAGAGGAAAAAACTCAGGTAAAATTTTTTCACTGTTTACTGACATTTTGGGTATTGAGAGGTTACACATGTAATAGTCAATGAAACAAACAGCAACATTTGTAAAGCTAATACACCATCAAAATTTGAGTTTAGTATTTTGCAATGAGCCCAAAAAAACACAGAAAAGCTGTCTTAAACAGTCATTTTTATAGCATCATAAACATGCTTTATTATCTTTGCTTCCACAACAAAACCTGGTGATTATTCAGCCTCTAGGAGCCCCATCACAGGCAGCTGTATTTTATTTTCTAGATTGTATGACCCAGAGCTCCCATTATGGTAGATGAATGACTGACTCTCTTTGACTGTTACTGGTGGCAGATCTGCAGCAGAAATTGAAAAACAAGTTTTGTTGTTGTTGTTTTTTATGAATATCTTCTCTTCTCACAGCCCTCTAAAGATCAGTTGGGAGGCAGACCAAAGTGCTGTGTTAACTCTAGTAGCACAGCAGCTATGGATGCTCAGCTCTGGGTTTTCTGTTTCCCCGGGCACAACATGTGCTTTTTAATCATGGGTGTGTTTTATTACTACATGGCCTTATGCTTACATATTCATAAAGCAGTGTTGTGAGAGCAGTCGTGGTCTTAAACTTGCATGTAACTTTCGAAACCTTTGCATTTTTAAATTGGAAGTTTCCAGTAATCGGTGCTATTCCTTGATCAGTCAAATAAAATGACGATTTGTTCCTCTTGGCTTTAGATAAGACACAGTCTAACCAACTGGCTCAATGAGGAATAAAACTAGTAAAAGTAAAACATTTAACCAGATGGCAGATGAAACCATCTACCGCTTGTTGGAGCATTCAGGCATTGTCATCTCATTTTATTGTAGTCATTTTCATTTAGCCGCCTCTGTAAACTAGATAAGAGAAGACCTCTGCTGGGCCATATGTCAACCCATTAAAAAAACACAGACAGTGATTCACAGAGAAGGGTTTTTTTTTTTTTTTTTTTTTATTTCTTCCTGATGCATCCCTATCTGTGAGTTTTTATTGTCAGGTACAGCTTTAAGGCCCCTGAGGGTGCATAGAGTTTCATAAAACAGCCAACAACATCACCTCTGCGTGCCACCAATTGGGAAATGATGGTTGGGATGGATCGAGACAGAGATCTTGGCAGGGTGCTGTCAGAAGGAATATAATCCCCTGTGTGGAGTCATTGTGCGGCTGTGCAGAGCGGGAAAGACTAACCTGGGCTGGGTATTTGGGTAACTGCTACAGTGGAGCATTCAGGCTTTATCAGATTAAACGTCAGGAAGCCGCTTCCTTTTACTGAAAGTATATTTCACTTTTCTATCTTTACAAAGCAGGTCTGTCCTCTTAGAGGACAAAGAAGGGAGGAAACAGTACACAGTCATGTTTTTCAGATCATTTTCCTTCTGCTTTTATTACCTCTAAACGAATATGATCTCGATATGGATTTATGAAGATGTGAAACTGCTCACCAGGCACAGTGAAAATAGTGGGTCTATTATGCCTGTAGCACATCCAACAAGATTTTGAATAGCAGAGTCCCTGAGATGTTACTCTCACATTTTCATTCTCCATTTGCTGTCAGACACACATATATCCGTCAGTGACTTAGCCAGTCAGACATGCAGGCACACGCTGACGAAAATGGAGCCGCCTGCCATCAAGGTTAACAGTGAAATGTATGATTTCAAATTGAGGTATTTTCTAGCTACAGAGGAGTGGCAGCGGAGAGGATGAGTGCACCCAGCTGGGGTTTTTGAGCTGCCAGATTGCCTGACTGACTTCACTCACTCTCGCCGGCGCTGAAGGCAGCGAGGAGCAGTGGCAGGGGTGTTTGGCTCCTGGCGTCAGTCACAACGCATCATGCAGCAGCCAGCCCACAGCAGGCGGAAGGGTTGAGGGGTCTCTTCGTGTAGGGCATGTCAAACACACCCATAGATCCCAGCAGGAAAAATACGAGGAGTCTCAAGGAAAGGAGGGTTTCTAACTGGGTACAGGTGGTGTTTATGAAGGTGTAAATTACAGAATCTCGTGCAAGATAAAGAGAAAGGGTGTGTTTTGTGATGATTACTCAGAGGAATTTCTTGCTTCTTTCCAGCCTATCAACTGACGGGGGCACTGTGAGGTGACGTAAAGTAGGTTAGGTCTTTGTTGAGTTTTAACCAGGTCTCCAGACAAACCCTCATGCCAACAGCTTACTTCTCCTAATAGTGCAGCTCTGCTGTCAGAGCAACTTCTTGATAGTAACCACAGTGGAATATGAACATGCAGGCAAGAGATGCCCAATCTCTGTCTGTGTGTGTGTCCTGTTTTTTCTGTCTGGTTTGCAGCTCTCTCATAGTGGTGTATTAGGAACAAACTGTGTGAACAAATGAGCAAGGTCAGTGAAGGTGTGTCCAAGCATACTTGTTGTTTTTGTTTATATTGGCTCAGCACAATATGTGCCAAGGGTTTAGGAGAAGTAGAATATAAATAGGAGGGTTTGGTGATTAATCATTGTCTTCTCAGCCAGTCACATTATTGGGCTCATCCCTTTTAAGCAGCTGTGCCAATCACAATGAAACATGATGAAACTGGCCCACCAAATGGAGACAAGAGGAGAGTGCAGCTTCTCCAAGCAGGACAATTGTGTTACTGTGAGCCTCAGACTGGCAAGACACAAACATCCAGTGTGGTGTGAAAGGCAGATGATGTGCCTCTGTAAGTTGAATTTGTATTTGTGGGCATAATGAAAGTCTGGTCAGTTTGTTTGCAGGAGCTAGATTTCCGAGTCATTTCTATCAGATTGAACTGAAACAATTACACAGTCAATAATAATAATAATAATAATAATAATAATAAAATTGATTTTAAGCATCTTTCATGTTACTCACTGATACTTTAAATACAGACAACAATGAAAAGTCTACATTAATAAAAATTAGGCAATGGAGGATGTACTCATTCTGGCTGTAGCCACTTTGCATTTGTTTTTGTGATGTTGATTAAAATCTGTATAGTGGCTGGAACATATGTAATCAAAATGTTTATATAATTGAATCTGAATTATTACGTAGTGGTGGACATTTCAGTTACCCACTTTGTACAAGCATGGAAATACCAACAACTTCTCCAACCTGAGCAACTATATGAGTCGTTTGTTCCCACCCCTATATGACGGTTATCTACAGCGGCAGTCATATCGGACTTTGGTTGTCATGGTTATAAAGATAAAAACACAGCGTATACCTCTAGTGGTGAACCAGATCTTTGTCACCACGATACGATAATGAATGGTTATGGCTGAGTTAGTTTTAGAACTTTTCAAACTTTTGTTTAAAAACAAGCCTGTTATGTTGGGATTAAACATAAAAAAAAATATTTATTAGATTAGAAGAAATTAGATTATCTCTGTTGTCATGGTTACCAATTTAACAAAGTGGTTCAAAGTAAAAAAATGAAATGCTCGTTTCACATGGGAATTGAACATCAGTCTGTCTAAAATTGCTGTGTGTTGTTGACCCTTCTATCCATCCGCCCCAGCCTCTCTGACTTTGTCGCTCTTGACATAATTACTGCGGCCCTAGATGTCGCCAAACCATAAAACGTAACTGTGGCTCGTAATAACCTTCTGTGCAGACGACCTGTAGGCTTGTTTTTTTTTTTTTTTTACAGAAGGACAGTCTTTTAAAAAGTGAGTAGTAGAGTATACACAGACCCAGACAGAATAATCATGTCTGCTGCTTCCACTACTTGGTTTGCACCTAGCTCTCATCTGTCGCACCGTTTCTCCACAAGCACAAAAACCAAGTCCATTTCATTTCATTTCATAGCGATTTGTCCAAGCAATTTTTCCAAAACCATGAAAATCTGTCTCCTGCAATTTGATGGTATATTAATTGTGCATACATGCATGATTGCACTGTGGCGTATCTCGATGTGTAAAAATGTGTTCCTTGCAATAACCATGTACAGTAAATCCCAATATAAATACTTTATAGTGCATCACTGACAGTAACCGTTAACCGTTACACACTCATCCTTTCTACCTACTCTCACTCTAGTGTGCGTGTGTGTGAAATATTGTTGAGTAATCATAAAAAAGGGGAGTGAGGTTGATTCAATATTCCCATTTCACAAAAGCCTTAAAATGAGAGCAAAGACACATTGAAGAGAAAAAAAAATCCAAAGTGGATAGAATGTGTTTGTGATGATAAGCCAGGATGGATTATTTTCTTGCCACTCTGACAGCCCAGATAATGCAATTTATTTAGGACGAATGGAGACACCACAAGTGCCGCTCTTGTAACAATAGACCCTCAATTTTTTCGTCAGCCTCGTCGTGCAGGCCTGCTGAATTGGGTTGTATTGAATTGCTGGCATGTAACTCTTCCCTGGTCCTCTCCAGGCTGATTCAGTGTGACGCTCGGTCCACGAGGTGCTCACTAAGAGCGCATCGGCTGCTTTCTGCTGTCTCAGGCTTCTGGCACTGTAGCTAATTGCAAGTGTCATGCTTTTTCATAGTTGTGTGTGTGTGTGTGTGTGTTTGCTTGTGCAGAGAGAAGGAAAACATTTTATGCTGTAGAGGAGAGGTGTAGTTGAAAATGGAAAGTTTCAATTTACACTGACGAGAACTCTGGATTGAAATAGAATCTGAAATGCTGTTCTAAAATTATCTATGTGAATTTTTTATTATTGTATTTTTGTAGACTTTTACTGTGAAAGTATATTCAGAGTTTAACTAGAGGTCTTTTCTTCTTGCATGTCCACAGCTCTGTCTCATATGTTACATACACCTGCAGGGTTGACACTAAATGACACGACTGTAACCTTATAAAAGTGCTGTTTGAATAAATAATGACTTGGTACTGTTTAATAAATTGGCAAGGTGGTCTCAGTCATTTGAGAAATCCAGTGTTGAAGTGAAAATGAATGCATTACTGTAATGGATTACATGTTCAATGATTTAGAGCAACATTTGACATTACAGACTGCAGTGTTATTTTCACCCCTGGACACGCACACACACACACACTGGTGTGTATGTGCAGCCAGATACAGGGCACCACATGTGGTCAGACAGACAGAAATAGCTGCTCCCTCCCCTGCAGGGCTCATCAATCCTAGTTTGTCTGAGGCTGCTCTGCTCAGGCTCAGTACAGTAATCACATCGCTACACCTGCTCCATCTACAACCTTTCCTTCTAAGATATGAGTACAGTCCCAAAAGGATGCAGGGTGGCGTCTGCAGCCTTTCAAGTGATCAAGCTGCATGGGCTCAGGCTCTGTTTAAGAGGGTATCTGCACCAACTTCTCAGTTGTCCTTGAGCACTGACTTCCTGCCAGTTAGGGAACACTTGGTGGCTGAACAGGTGCTTTGATCTCTCTGTGGTGGAGAGATCAATAAAGTTTGATATTATTACTCTGCACAGCAGCTGACTTTATGTGAACCTTTGGATTAATAGCGCTGCAGTTTTGTGCCATTTACAACCACACATCCACGTTAATTTCTCTTTGTTTCTCAGTTTTATATCAACCCTTTGTCAAACTGGACGTAATGTTTTCTCTCAGTGTAGAGTTTCTCTGTGGTTTAGTTATATTCTGGCCTCTTTCATTAAACAATGACTGCTTTTTGGCCCTTTTCACAAGTGGCACGAGTGTCACCAAATAGCAATCTACCATTAAAATGTCAATTTGTTTCTCTCTGTTTGAGTAACTGTATTTCAATAAAAAGCGAACAGAAAACATCTTCAAATGCTGTAAAGGAGAACATGTTTTTTCCCTTTTATACTTAATAATATCATGTCCCAGGAAATTAATCGTACATACCAGTGGTGTTGACTGAAGGCTGGTGCGGTGGGCTAAAATGGAGAGGTGGAAGTATGGATTTATGGAGGCAAGTTGTGTGTGTGACCCCACAGACTGTAGGAGTTTAGTGTAAAACTCCACAATGCAGCTTGCCAGTCCCTGTTCAATTCAGATGGTCAGACTCTGCAGACACTGACATCGTCAGCCCAAACCAGGGCAGCTCGTCCAACTAGTACCCGTAACCTCTGTCTGTCTCCATCTCTTTTCCTTTGCTCCTCCACCTTCTCGCCCTCCCTTTCCGCCCTCGTGTAGCTCACCTCTGTAAATCAATCACTTTGAAGTTATCTAAGACTGCACTGGGGTCTGCATCTCTGTGCTAGAGAGAAGTGTTATCTATATTTCAGCAGAAATAGGTTTCATATTTCCCCTGGTGTGTATTCAGCTTGCCTTGGCAGTAATTGAAGCTCATCTGCAGTGAGTGACTCGCCTGTCTGGGGACACTTTGATACATATCCTGTCTGTAGGTGTGTCCATCCCGTCAGGGGAGAGGTGGAAACCTGGAGTCATCAGGTCACACAGATCATTGAGTTCACAGTAGACTTTGGCCAAACAGTCATTGCGGCAAGTTATTGGCTTCACGTTATCTGGCTGAACTCTAGGATGGGTGTAGTTTTTTTCATGGAATAGTTCAAAACTTTTAGTAGCTGTGGCTATCATTGTCATGTTTAACAGTAACATTGTTCTAACTGCTGAGATGAAATAAGAAAATTGAATGTCTTG
Organism: Rachycentron canadum; assembly: GCA_038496675.1. Taxonomy (NCBI): domain Eukaryota; kingdom Metazoa; phylum Chordata; class Actinopteri; order Carangiformes; family Rachycentridae; genus Rachycentron; species Rachycentron canadum. The sequence goes on along the minus strand of CM076656.1, from coordinate 15,789,048 downwards.
GATTTGATTCCAGTCTTTATTAATTTCATACCCTTGTTTTCAGTAAAGCAACATCGGATTGATGCCATGGCAAAACATATGAAACGAAGACCCTGGTGGTAGTAAATCTGACTTTTCCTTTAAATATAATTGAAATGGAACAAAATGCATTAAGTGTGACTGAACATTTAATGCATCTTGTTCCATTTCAAATTAACTATAATTTACCCATGGAAAAGTCTTAATTTACGTTTCCTCCAGACCGTGTTGTTGAACCAGGTTTAGGTGGCATTCGGGACTCGTAAATCCACTTTCACAGATATATGTAAATGTATGTGTTTTCTTGCTATGCATCGTCACTATGAATGAATAAAAACACATGTTCACTGTAGCCATCCTGCAAGTGACAATTTGAATATTTCACTCTACAGATGTATCGAGAGTCTACAGTGATGACGACAATGACTATATTTAAGACCATACTTTCCAGTTTAGCGCAGCCATCCATATGGTGCTAACTGTTCTGTGTGCCTCAGTGCCTTTTAGGGATGTACTGTAGCATTAAATTTTAACGGGGCAGCTCGTGCTGGGCCCAGGTGATGGCTTATCACGCCCATAGAGGGGGAACACTTGAACAGGCCGAGGCATGATCTGTCTCTGCAAAGCTATTACAAGGTTCAGTGATTCTAAGCACAGCAACGCAGTGGGCGATAAGCAGGTGTATATACAGTAAATGTAAGTGTGTGTGTGTGCAGTTTCCCTGTGTGTGGGTGTGTGTTGCACGTTTTTCGTGCAGAAGTCACTGCTTCTGTCAGCACAACCTTTTCTGCAGACTTCCATTCAGATGAAATTGCGAACCACTCAGCTTCAGACTTCAAGGCATTGCTGCTGTCGCAATCCTCTTTTATGGTCCATTTTAAATCCAGGGTGTATGTGCGATTTGACATCGGGGAGCATATTCCCACATATGCCACAACGCTAAGATAATCTTTCTCCTGAGAGGCTTAGAAAAAACTTAAGATGACCTCAGAGAGCTGGAAAATGTCACACGCAAGAACACATTCAAAGATATTCTGCATGGGAATGAAGAGAAGTTGTATCTCTATAGTAGACTATGTTATCTACTCCACGTGTAAGAATTTGTGCCACACCACACACCTCAGCCCTGAAAGATGAACCGCTGTAAGCCTTTATTTTATTTCTGCCCATCTCCTTGTTGTGTTGATCCTTCCCTCCTCTCCTGCTTCCTCTCTTTCTCTTTTTCTTTCTGTCTTTCATACAAAAAAGGAAAGATGCACAGTGCGGATGGAAGAGGCGACCTATTTTAAGACCGGCGTGTAATTAATCATAAGCTAGCAGCAAGCATTAAGAGAGGAGGAAATGTATGATAGCTCCCACTGTGACTTCCTGTCCCTCCCTAGCTGACATTCTCAGTCCATCTCTTCTTCATATACTTGTGCTTCTCCACACTAAATTTTAATTTGCATCCTCTCCTTCCCTCTTCCCGTGGAGCAGCTTCTCTCCATCTCCTTCCTCTGTCTCTCCCTCCCTCACACCTTCTTTTAATCAGGTTTTCACTTCCATATTGATTTTTATTTAATGTGCATGAACACACACACCTATTTGTGCATTTGAACATTCCTAATTAGTATTAAATGTCAAATGTCATCCATAGAAATAACAGCCCGTCGCATCTTATTTTAAGTGTTAAGTTAACACCTAAGGGTTGATTCATCCATTCTTGCAGAAAATTCCTTTGGTCTGAGTTGTCACACAATCCATAACCCTTCAGTCTTTTCTGTATGCTGTACATATGATGTTATTGCTAAGTGGGCAGGCTTCTGTTTGCAGACAGACGGTGAAGAACACAGTCTCATTTGTGGAGTATGTCATTGCTAATTGTCTGAAGAGTGGATCAATGTCCTATTCTGCTACAGCTCAGCACTTTGTCTGTATTACTGCAGACAGCGCAGTCAACATTTATCAGTGCTGCTAGATGGTAGCTGAGGAAAAGTCCCTTTCAACTCATTATTAAGGTAATTTTGCTGGAACTTGTCAGATTGTGTCAATACATGGTTTCCTAAGAGGGGAAAAGTGGGGCGATGTTAACACACTTTTAAGTAACTCAAGGGCATTTATGCCCACACATGAGCAAGATGTTTGCAACATACTTACTTTGCTCCAATTTTTCCTATCGATCCACTTAAATCTTAAAGCGTTTATGAATTACTTATTACGATGAAATGCTCTCACAGAATGGAGCTAAAGTGTTACTCTCTGTGGTGTGATTGACTCGGGGAATGGTCATCATAAGTTCACCTTTCAGCCCCTGAAGCGCTGTGGCTGTGGGTACCTGATGGCCTGGTCCTCAGCTGTCAGTTACACTGCGTGCATCGCTGCCTTTTCCACTACAGCAGATACATGTCCAACTGAGCTGTGTTTCAGAGTGGAGATGCGATTTTATACCATAACTGCATCCAGAGATACTCAGATGTCAGACTTATCTTTGGCAATACAAGTGTGTCTCAGGCAGATAAATGCACAGGGAGGGGTTTGTAGGGCTCACAGGTACATTGTAAGAATTTTAAAATAAAAAAAAATAGAAAAAGTGAATATAATGATATTGTCAAGAAAACCAGTATAATTTTAGTATTTTACTCTTTTTACTTATTTGATCTTTAACTCACCATATAAGGTTTGGTTGGTCAAATCAAATCAGATCTAAAATGTAACTACAGGATGGATTGCCATTAAATTTTTACATTCACAGTCCCCAAAGGATAAATTCTAATAACCTTCTAATAACTAACAGATTTTTCTTCTAGGGCCTAATCCTAACCCTAACATTTTACGTGCAGTTGTGAAATGTACATTTCCCTCATCTAGCGTCACCATCAGATCACTTTTAATATGTCCATTATTTTGTTAACTGATTACTTGTGTATTTTAGTGTTAACAAGCATGCTACCAGAGGTGAACATGGCGAAAATGAAACCTGTTAAAATGTTAGCGCTGTGAGCATGTTAGCATGCAAATGCTAGCATTTAGCTCAAACCGCCGCTATGCTGAAGTAAAGCCTCGCAGAGATGCTAGCATGGCTGTAGTATTTACTGCTTAAAAAACCTTCACATAGACATTTTGAGAGGTTGTACTGAAGCAGGAAAAACACAGGTGACATAAATTTCATTAGCAGTGGCTCAGTTCCACTATGAGAGCCTTATATTATTGTTTTTACCTATTTTTGTTTTTTTGTTTTTTTTTTAGGATTCTTCTGGTGCTGCTTCTTTGCTTTATCTGCTCTTAGACAGGACAAATGTGCTGCATTTATTTAGTTTAATTTCTGCTTCAAGTCACTGTCAGCACAGTTTTTTTCTTGTTGATCTTCACACATTTTTTGCCTTGAGCTTTTAAACACGACCAATTCTAATGGTAAACACCTGTAAACAGGGAGAGAGCCATTAGACCTTAAATGCTGCTAAATCAACACACAGCGTATACTGTTTGCAAGCATGATGCTATTACACATGGGCAGATGTGCTCTGACAAATTTTGCTGACCTTCGCAAATTGGCAGCTTTTCAAATATCCTTGTGTTGGGCATCTTTCACCTAAAATGAGATGTGGAGCAGTAATAACAGGAAGAGACAAGTTGAGAAAAAACGGCTTAATGTTTTATGGCTGGATAGAAAACTGTAACAGACAGAAGGGTCGTAATGTCTTCATTTTACACCTTTCTAGGCTGATTAATCTACCAAAGAAAATCAATGCCATCAGAGAGAGAAAGTAAGAGATTCTGCCTTTGGAAAATCTTCACAAGGTGAAACTGCAGCATGTACAAAACAAAGTTACTTCCTGTTGCTTTCTCAGCTCTCTTCTCCATATCAGGTTTTTGAAGACAGCAGGTACGAGACTCTTCCAAAGCTAGCTACCTTTTAGCTGTGCAGCTTTTCTTTTTCTACATCCTGTTATATGTTTGTAGTATTTCCAAATACACTCGCACACACGTACACACACACACATACAGATACACACACGATTTCAAATTATTTCATAAAATGTCACCTTGATCTTTCAACAAAGACATCGAATTTCACAGTGGATTAGAGAAACCGACCATTTGGAATTTAAGGTAGTGTAGGCATTTTTATATAAAAGTGATGCACAAGCCACCTTGAAACGCATATCCTACAAAAATGTGGCATTTTGACATTTTAGACATGTCACCCCAATTGAGCCAAAAGTCCTTTCATATCACATCACCTTGTTTACCTGAAGAATTGCTATGGACAGCACCAGTGAAAGTAGAACTTTCTTGCTGATAATCTCTCCCCACTCCATATTTCCCCCCCATGAAAACACTGTCACTTTTGGTAACATGTTTTTATCCACCCTTGCTTGATGTGATGGCAGAGTGTAGTGCATAGTCAACTTGTGACAATGTGGCAATGGCAAAACAATAATTTGAGCAAGCTTTAACAGCACACAGCCTGTGATTATAATAACTTTATCATAACATAGAGCATTGGAGAAGCAGGTTAATCCAAAAGAATACTTTTTTTTAAAGCAGCAAGCTAGAATACAAGCTAATTAGAAAACAATGCCTAATACATCAAAGCTATATTACACAGAGAAACGTCTACTGTTGCGTAATGTGTGATAAATAAATTCACTCATGTAATTTGTGTTGTAATTATACAACAAATTATTCTGTTAGTCAGACCAGTGCAATAAAACTCCATACACTTCACTAATGAAGGAATGGCTCACAATTATATTACACAATAACAAAGTAATGTTAACTCTCAGTAAGTTTCTGTCTGTTGAGTCAATTAAATGATTTTTAAACAGCACATTGAACTAACCGAAGGGTGAATATGCATAAAGTGATGTGGCTTTTTGACATTGGCTTGGCTCTTAAAGTCAGACTCATTGGACCTGCCTGCAGTTGGAGGCAGAGAGAAGGCTGGAAGAAGAAAAGCTTGTTCCCGTCCCACCATAATTTTGTATTGGTTTGGGGAAGGTTTTTTAAAAGTTATGGTTAGGCATTGATAACAACGATGTTGCGCTGAGGGAAGACGTAATGGAAAAAAAAATAGCTTGCTACTAGAAACATTACATGATTTTGAAAATTGTCACACTACCAAAATGCAACTGGGAAACATAGTTAAACTAGTGGCTTTGCAAGCTGTAGTATCGCTAACACAAAGAATTCACCATAAAAAAAAAATTGAAAAAAATTGAATTAGAAAAACTGAATTGTGACACATTGATGCTGTCTACTAAGAGGATGAATGGATGGATAATGACTTTAACTGCTCCTTCCCTTTGCCTCTTTCCTCCATTTCCTCTCCTCCATTACTTGACATTTTTAGACCCAGCCAGGTGCTCACATTGACCATATTCAGTGTACATTTTTTTATTTTACATGTCATGAACTGCTCAGCAATTGCAAATTTTACCTTTTCCATCAGTATATCATTAACCTTTGAGCAATGTTATGTTTTCAAATCACGTACAGTGTTGTTTTTTTTGTTTTTTTCCCTTTCCCTGCTGTTGATTTAAGAAATGAGACTGTCTCTAATGGTTTTTCTCATTCAGCGAATCACTTTTATGTTTTTTCAAAGGCAGCCTTTCCATCAGACAGACAGACAGACTGTCTGCAGCAGTGGGAGTCTATCACCCTGTTTCACAGGAAGTTGAACACACACTCTCATTATATCTCACCAGCATTCAATGAGTCTGGGTCAGACAAACATCCACAAATGCACATATGCTTGCAGATGAACATGTGCATAAACGCACACTAATGCACACACACACACACGCGCACATATCTAAATGACAGGATTCCCAAGCTTTCAGGGGAACTGCACTCTGTGTTCTGCACAGCATCTTCCTGCTCATACATGATTAAGTGAGTCTGGCTGTTATTATGGAGAAGATGCAGTGTATTAGATGGCCTGACAGATTGTGTCAGGAGCTGCAAGCCTATCAGGATTGGATAATAAAAAGACACTTAATCTAGCCAGTTCCCCACAGTCCTTTTTTGCACTGAGAATGAAAAATCCAGACTAGAGGCCCACTCTGCGCTTTAACTGTCCTTGTCAAATTCTCCTCCTCCGTCCCATCCTAAAATATAAGAGCAATAATTACAACTTAATCTTCTCAATATCAACCATTCATCCGCCAAAACATTTCCCTGGAAGAGACATGGAGTTATAGCCCTGCAACGTAAAATGTGTTTATTACTTCCTCTGCAACGCGGTAATGTGCCATAAAAACAGGTGCCCACCAGTATGCATGACGGGGTGATGATCAGCTAATTTATGAGGACCTTGACTCAACAGGACCACGGATGAGAGGCAAGAGAATGGCAGGAGGAGGTCGAATCAGCACATTGTCCTTCGCCTTGCGAGCATCAGTCATGATAAACAGGGGCACGTCAGACACAACAACAGCCAATCTGTCACCTTGTAGAAAGTCATAGAGACAGGATGATGATTGTACGCACTGTCTGCCCACTCTGCTCTTCCTCTGTGTGTGACAGACAGCAGTGAGAGGACAGGCTATGTAAGGATAATGAGAAGGGCATAATACTGGCCCATTGCCTGTCGTAGTTTGTCAACATAGGAGGCACTTTCGTAATGTTCTTTCGCTGTAGAAATAAATTATAAATTGACATTTGTCAGTTAACCCTCCTCCACTTTCTCTCTCAATGCTTTTCTTCACAGTGGAGAATAACCCATGCCAGACCAACCCCTGTCTGCATGGAGGGAGCTGCCTGCAGGAAGGTGACGGCTATAGCTGCTACTGTCCTCAGGGCTTCTCCGGGGAGAGCTGCGAAATCGGTGAGTTACTGCCAGGTCCGGCCTGATCGAGGGAAACCTAAGAGGTCAGCAGCTGCAGATAGACGCTGTGTCACTGTGGCAAGGGAAAGAGAGCTCGGCATATGCTGAGATAACATTTAACATATGTGCTCATCTGTGCAATGAATTCAGGAGAAAAACGGCAGCAGGTTTCCCTCTGTGAACTTTGGCTTCCTATGTTTTAGTATGGCTCTGGATCCAATCACAGTGCACTTAAAGCAAGGAGGCGCTTTCCTGTCAGGTTCAGCAGTTTTCGATCAAGATCCCTGACTGAAAGTGAATTGGGAATATCCATATGTTACAAGTCACTTGGTTGTGACGGAGGCTGGTGGAATATGTGGTGTATGTGCTCTGTGTGAGTGTGTGTTTTCACCCTCTGCCCCAAGAGTAGCAGGCATCTCATCCTTCCACTCAGATGTGTGATGGGTGAATGTGGCTGTCACAAAATGGCTGTGTACTATTAGGTGTGTACGCGTGCATGTGTGTGTGTGTGATAAAGACATGCAAGGACACATTGGCCACAGTGGAGCTATGAGCTCAGTGAGGGATGACATAGATGATTAAAGTGCTGGAGCAGCGACATATGCTGCTGTGGATGAGAGGAGACCGAAAAATATAGAAAAGGAGAAGTGGCAGAAAATATTAAAAAGATTTCTTACTCTGAATGAAACTTGTAAAAATTCAACAACATGTACCCCACAGGGTTTGATTGAGCTTGAACACATCTCAGTTGGTGCAAAGTTGTTGTTGACAGCGCTCAGTCTGGCACATTGATTCTGGGCCCTGGCCAAAGAACTGTGGGTTGAAGCATAGTAAATATTAGAGTGCATACATAAGCTGCACTGTTTTGTGGTGTAATGTGGGCGTTTAAAACTCTAGTCTTCTTTCAGCATTTGCCTGCTTTTAACACAACTTGTTTTGAGCATTGAGCATCCATTTGCTGTATTTAAGGCCTTGGAGCAATTCATAAGGGTCATCCAGTTCTTCTGATGAAATATGTGATTTTCATCTGAGTGAAATCAGTTTGAGGATCAAGTGTAAAAACTTATGGGCCAAGATACTGCATCAGAATTAGAAAAAAAAACAGACAACACATTGAATCATGCATTAATCCTATTTAACCCTATCCAAGCTGTATGTGTTCCACATTAATGCAGACAAAGACAACATTACAACATTAACATAACAGCTGAGGTTTAAGGGTCAATGCTTATGAAAAAGGGTCATAGATCAGGGGTCAAGGGTCAAAAGAGGCATTGGGTACTGGGATTCTTTATCAATAACCTTGAACACTTCAACCCCGAAAAACATATAATCATACATTTAGGTGTGCCTGTGCATAAAAACCATTGGGGATCAATCAACATTTTAGCATTGGCTCAATAAATTGTGATAAATGCACGTTAACTGCATGAATTACACATACACTTGAAGTTTTCTGATTATTTGCTACAGCTAATTTGTTTTGGATATGTGATTCAGGTAGGCAAAACGTAATAGTTTTAGAGGCAATTAGAATAAATAATGACATTTCTAAATATTGGGAGAGGAACACTCATAAAATATTTAATTACTGATGAGTTCTGCACTCATGTCTTTCCCTGCAGGCATGCAACTGCCCACCACTTTGTTAGACAGTGATAGTTGGTTGGATGTCGTTTTGCGACATCAGGTATCAACTTTCAATGAATCCAAAGTCTTGCAAATGTCTTGTGTCATTGCCATAATGTCACAACTTTTAAATAAGTGACGTCAATTGTGACGTCACCCATTAGTTTAGGCAGGTTGCTGTGTGTGTGACAATCTGTCAGGTAGCCACCCCTTAATGCATACCCTACTTTATCGTCTATTTTCCTATTAATGGGGCTATTATTTAAAAAATAAGCATCATGTAGAAGTATGAATCATGTATTGAAGAAGACTTGAAACTACTGATTAAGAGCATAAATTCATTAGGAAAATGTTTATTGAGGTAATAAATCAAGTGCAAAATAGGGCCATTTTCCCATAGACTGTATAAAAGATAATTCTTTTTGTAACCAGTTGAGTCGCCCCCCCGATGTTTAAGGCGCTTCCACATTGGCTTCACTTTTTAGACCTGAGTCAACATCCATTTTTACGTACAGTCTATGTCTATGGTTTTAACACCCACCCATTTGAACATCTCTCCAATGATACTTTGATGTCCTTTGTCTGCTGGGTTTCCTTCAGCTTTCCTCTCTCATGAGGGTTTAATTGCCTTTACCAGTGTTATTAAAGTGTTGTGATGCTGATTATTTAGCTCAACGGCTGCATATCTGATTATTTTAATATTAATTATAGCCAAAGGCAGGGAGGTTAATTGCCTCTAGCAGCAAATGCTTGACCACAATTTAACAAACACACAGTACTGTTCTAGAGGAATTAGACCATAAGAAACTTACACACTAATCTTTCACACCCACAGCTCTTGTTTCCTTCCCGTCACTGTTTTTTAGTTGCTGAACTTATTGAAGGCCTCTTTCTTCCTCCTCTAATCATAAAGACGTTACAGTACAGCCACCACAGTCCCATTCTAGCCAGAGAGGCATATTGACCACTATCCCTTGCACCACTTCTGCTCTCCATGTGAAATGATTATTTAGTCAAAATGAGGCAGTGGCTCCAGGGCTGCAGCACTCCTTAGAGGCTGTCTCCCGGACTTGGCTTATAGCTGCAATTATTTGGGAAGAAGCATTTTGGGGAGCTGCATTATTGATGGCTTGTGTTTCTACTGTGGGTCCGTGGTTAATATTTATGAGGATAGGGGAGAGAGATAGAGAGAAAGAAAGAGAGAGAGAGAAGCTGGTGTGGACATCACAGTGTTAGTACTCACACAATTTAGAAACTTATATATGTTAACTCAATTCAAAGGTGTCAGTAAAGACGTGTAAACAATATTGTGTAACAACCATTTCAGATATCTAAGCTCTTGGTTGTTGGAGGGGGTGGGTGATCTAATATAATGGACAATCCTACTTTGGCATGTGATCTACCTAAAAGAAGAATTGTGCAGATCGCATCATGGTAACACTTAACCAGTAAAACCACTTACTGCAGCTGGCAACAGCTGGCCTTGTTCTGCTCAGTGGCCTCCATGAGCTTGGTGTAGCAGCACATGTACCAGTTCTCCATCTGAGCAGAACAAAAACCACCAGCACCAGCTGCAGTCTTGGGATGCAATTGAAAAGTCTTTTTTGCTAAGAAAGGTTCCTAATAGAGTGGAATGACCCGGAAGTATCTAAGTGGTAGCCATAAGATAAGAGCTGGTCGAATTTTTTAAATGATAAGAAAACGAGCCTCAGTGTTTTCTATCTTATCTCCTTGAGCATACAAAAAACTGGACCTTCCCTTGAGAAAGGAAAGGAGATAATGCTGTCGCACAATGCTTGATGCACCATTGTAGTTTCACCATGTCAGACCAATTTAAATGTGGTAACAACAGAGCATCTACTTTATGTTTGTGATACATTCCAAAACTTATGGAAATCCTTGCATGATTGCATGCTATATGCTTCACATCGAGCCAGTTGGGAGTCATCTTGAAGTACAAGTGTATTGAATGTCTAGTTAACAGCAACATCATCATCATCATCATCATCATTTTCAATATCTTCATCATCTTCATCATCATCATAACAAAATACTATATATGTAAATTTAACCCTATTGTGGAATTCACCAATAAATGTTTTTTATACTTAACAAATATATTTAAAAAATCATTATTTTAATGACGTATTCTTTTCATGTCATCTTATTTAATCATTTCTTGTTTGCTTCGTGGTTATGAATGTGTTTATTGTCCTCATAAATAAATATTGACACTATCCAAGCAAATCCTGCATATGAATTAGGAAAAAAGCGTGATTGGTTGTGACACAACTTGTAAACAGAAGACAGCATTGTGGGCTGATAACTTTCAGAATAAAATCAGAGCAGAAAGAGGATGCAGAGGTTTGTGGGTTGGGTGTTTAGCCTTCAGTTGAAGTGACAGGCTTTGTGTCCAGGCAACCATATGCACAACTAGTCATGTGATCACACAAGTTCAACTAAATCTGTGGGGACAATACACAATTTAGATCATGGATTGCAAGTCACCCCTATATGATTTTCATATGATCTTTTGGCCAGATTCCCCACCCTCTACCTTTAATCATTAGAACCAGTTGGTAAAATTGAATCCCGCAGCAGAATAAGTGATTAATGAAACACAACACAGTTTGTCAGTTTGATGACTGTGTTGAGATACAATAATGAATTATATTTTCCTTCACCACAGCTGGACTGAATATTTGTTCACAGATATGAGAGAATACAACATAGCCCAAAACAAACAAGAAAAAAAAGCACCCCTGGGGGATTTTACCCGACTGATTACGTCCAGATAAAATAGTCATATATCTCAGGCGTAATGAGTCTAATCCTTCTTGTGGTTAACACAAAAACACAGATAAGCAGTGACATGCAAGTAAGTAAAAAAGGCTCATCATCCATCAAAGCCCTCACATGCTGGTGTGGTACAACCACACTAGAGTTGCCACATAGTTTGCCTGATTTAACCTCCAATAAGAACCATATGAGTCTGAAGAAACTGTGCCTGCTGTCTCACCTTCCATTTAGTTTGGCTGAGCTCATTAGATTGGGACATCTTACAACTTTATCATCCCATATTAGTAGATAGAACTCATTAACTTATTAGTACATAGAAATTTCTGTTATTCCCAACATAGCTCCACCCATCTTGATCCTGTAGGGCATAAACAGGGAAACAGCACTAACAGCATGTAACCTGGATAATGTATATGTGTCTTTCTCAGTACTACATAATTCACATTGAAAACTTTCCTTGCTAAAAATGCACATATAGCATTCACTCAAGAAAAAAACTGTCCCTATGTTGAACTTAAAACAAAGGCCTTACTGTGATATGTCACAGTGGGAAAAGCACTGGCACAATTAGAAAACTGAAAAGAAATGAGCCATGTTATTAAACACCTCTGCTTTCCTAATATGACAAGTAAAAATATCTTCTGTGAAAAGGGCCGACTGCTCCTTCATTAGAAGACTTACTAATCAGGCTGTTCTCACTGTTCACATTTTGACTGTTCACACAAGTGAAACTAATCCTTTGTTTTGGGAACAAACACACAGCTTGGTGCTGATCAATTTAAGCTCCAATGCAAGAAAATTAAAAGAATTTGCACAATTTTTCTCCAGTACACTGGCTTTACTCACCAAGTACTTTAATCATGATGAAGACAAGTGTAACTAAACACGTCAATGATTTAAGTGAGCCTGCATTAGGGCACTGTTGTTCTTAATGCCTGGCTCACAGCTGACATAAAAAACCCATTCATAACGTGTGTTATTCCTTCTATGACAAGTCACTGTTCTCCAGATTTAGCACAATCACTGTAAAGTTATAGTTAATCCACATACCTGAACAGGTAACATTCAGGACATTAGAAACATGCATTAATCCATCCATCCATTAAATATGCCACTTATTGTTAAAGGGTCGTGAGATGGTTGGGGCCAATCCTAGCTCACACTGGGCAAGGGTGGAGTAAACTATGGACTATATATCACAGGGTTGACATATAGAAACCATTCACACTCAAACATACACATCTATCTGTGCATGTCTTTGGACTGTGGGACTGTGAGGAAGCCCGACTACCCAGAGGGAACCTACACAGGCACAGGGTGAACATGCAAATGACTCCACACATGAAGATCCCAGGTTCAAACTGTGAACCATCTGGCTGTGAGGCAACATTGTCAACTAATGCGTCACAATGCCACCCAGACTTTAGGCACATCAAATGAAAAAAAAGAAGACTGAACAACATCAGTCTGCTGATGAGGACTGATAGCAGCCAGAGCTAAAACATAGGTGGACCTGCAACTAGCGCCACTTTTCACCTTTTTTCTATTCTCTTATGTGACCATGCTCCACTCTCCAAGTGAGGTTAACCCAGCACATAATTGGCATGTCAGTTGAATTAATGAGGGAACATATTTCATACATTTTATTGTATCCAAAGTAAACATTTTATATAACAGGGTTAAAAGTGCATAAAAGTACAATATTTTCCATTAATTTAGATTCAAGAACCTTGTGATAGAGTGATAAGGTCACCTGTGTTGAGTGATTGTTTTAAAGGTTAAGATACATCCTTGTTTTCCATTTATATTGTCTTTCTTTTTCTTGCTTTGTGAACTCTAAAAATGAAATCTCATTCATTTTGACAGTTGCAGCTATTTATGTTTAGTTCCAATGTGGTTTGTTGTAGAGGAAACACATTAACCTGCCTCAGTTTGTCTCTGAACACAGGTCAACAAATAGCAGGGTCTGTAAATGGAGCAGGAGGCAGGGCAATTATTTCCGGTCCACTGCTGTTTGTTCCTCAGAAAGACCCCAATCAGCCCATCAGTCAGTCAGTCAGGAGACAGAGAGAGCAGACAGGTAAATAATTTTGTGCTGTGAGCCATTCATATGCATCTAGTTCAGCTAATAACTAGAGACAGACACATAAATTGAGTGCTTTCTTCTTGGCTTTTCAAAGCAGAGTCAAAATTAATAGCTGGTACTTGAAGTGTGCGGTTTGGATTTCAAATGCAGAATGTGTTGTCAGTTCAAGACCCTGTTAAAATGAGGAAATTACCCCGATCACACTATTCTTTTTGCTGTCTTTGAACCCCTGTCCCTCTTCCTCTCCACTCATCTTTCCCATGGCCCTGTGGATTCCCCTCCTCCATTTTCTCTGTCGTTTGCATGATGAATTAGAAGAGATAACAGTACCTGAGCTGCTTCAGAGAGCCTCAACAATTTGGCCAAAGTGACACACTCCAAGGGCTGTGTCGCTTTTTCGTTTTTTTCTCCTCCTTATCCTCCTTATCACCATTCCTATTTTATTTCTCCTCTGCTCTCCAACAACTCCAGAGTGCAGGTGGGCAGAGCACAGACATACACACAGTCCCATCATCATCTAACAAACTATAATGATGTTCAGTCAGGTTCAAAAAAGTAAAAATAAAATAAATAATAAGGACAAATTGAACAGCAAAATCCTCTATAATATCAAGAGACACAGCAATGTCCTTGATTTGGTTTTCTGCTCGTCAGGAAGCACATCTGACTTTATTTATTTATTTTTAATTTTGTGCCTCCCCACCCTCTCACCTCACTTCCAATCATGGTGATTAGATCTGAGTTTTCTCTCCCTCTTCCTTCCTCTCCCCTGTGCTGCAGCCTTCCCCTGCAATTTTTACTAAATTAGATTTTTTTTTTTTTTCCACTTTTCCTTACATCTATTCCTCTGACCGCATCTTCATTTTTTCCCCCTGAGTGCAGAACCCAAGTCTACAAAGTCTGCACTTAGGGGTACGAAGGCAGCGAGCGCCACCTGCGACTACCCCAACTGCAGAACCGTGGACATTTCTGACTGATGGCACAGCGACCCTCCCTCCTCTTTTATTAATTTCCCCATTTCTCTTTTCTCTCTAATTTTCTCTGTCCCCTTCTATCACTCTCCCTCTCATTTTTCTTTCCTCTCTCCTGCCCACTCCATCTCCCTGCCCCCCTGCCTTCCTCCCCTCACCCCTCTAGCACGTTGCTCTTTGGCAAAACCTACTGTATAGCACTGAATTGAAATTGCTCCGCAGTGCAGAGATAGGGGTGAAACAAGCCTGTAGCCCCACAGCATTTCTCCCAAATAACACATTTCATTTCCTGCCACACTTCCCCACTCCTCCACAACCTCTAACCTCCACCATCGCCCCGCTCCCCCTCACCTCTCTGGCTCTGTGCTTCTGTTTCTTTCTCTCTCTCTCTTCCTCTGTATTTTCCTGTCAAAGGCCAATACAATTATTCATACAGAAATGCCTCTGTACTCAAGCATAAAATGAAACTTATTCAAGCTCACACGCTCACTCACCTGCATACTCGAATTCCCAAATATTCTCACAAGGATGTGCACAAAAGGGTGCACAAAAGATATTCTCTTTTATACTTTCTGCTTTTTAATAACTGTCCTTTTCTTTCTTACACACATACATGCTCTTGCACAGACCTGTTTGGCTTCATCGTACATAAAACCAATATGGACTCAAGACTATATGAAGAGTTAATGCATGACTGATGTTTAAAGAGTCCAAGGGAAATGCTCCTGCTGGGGTCTGTATTAGCTAATTCATCCTCTGGGACCCACTCCTCTCACATCAGCTCATATGATTGAGCCTGAAAGATTCATGAAGTTGGGGCTATTAATACCACCGGGCCATAACCCACCCACCAGTTTTGAGCGATGAGGTCAAACACAACAGAGGAAAATAGGAAGGACAGGCTCTAGATGAGGATAATGGATATCTTTTTTAGTGGATACACACAGGCTGTCAAGATATTTGTCAGCAGATACCAAAGAATCTGGTGATTTGGGGTGAACTGAGGCAGAAAGTGAAATTAGCCTGTTTGGAGCTAGAGATATTGCATGCGATAAAGCAAAGAGTTATAATCAAAAGTGTAGAAAAGAAGAAAGAAAGAAATCAGCAAATAGATAGATTCTCAGTGAGTTGCAAGGGTATGTAGAGAAAGACAGATGGAAGGGGCCGGTGCTGCCATACTGCTCCCCTCAGGACACCCCATTCATTCCTTCATTAATGATGGAATGGATTTATGTGTGCCTCCAAATCCTCCAAGTTCTAGCAGTTAGGTCAATATGTTGTGGAGTTTTACTGCTATTTCTTGGCTTCTACCTTCCCTGTGATGTTGCAGCCAGTGCTGCTCACTGGGGTGAACTCTCCTGACTGACTGGTTAACAGTTTGATTGCTCAAGTACAGTACAACAGCATAGAAATAACTGAGAAAAAACTGAGTATCAGAAAGAGCTGATACTGACAATGGAGAGTCACATTTTTGTGTAGATGAAAGTAAACGTAAAATTTTAAGTTCAACAAGTGGCCATACATGCGTACAAGAAATTTGCCATTCGGATATGAGGTTGGTGTCAATCTTCTCATCTGACTCTTGTCAAGAAAGCCAATAGATTAATTCACAAAATTATTCCTTTAATATATTTGCAGGACTCAAGCCCCTAAATCAGGTAGCACCACATACAATATACACCAATATAGATGCATGTGAAAGATTCTCCTTTATATAGTTCTTTTCTATAAAGGGAGAGAACTATATAAATATGGTTATAACACTATGACACTGGAACATATGTCCATATGGTTATATTTATATAACCATGTGGACATACAAACATTAATAGGATAATGTAGTATAAAACAGAGCATTAAATGACACCAAATAGCAGGCTTTGTGTTTATCTCACCTCAATCACCGAGCACAACTAAAAGTAATTGTTCCCCTAGAAAAGTCCCAGAACTGAAGAAAATGTGAATAAACAAAGTTTATTTTTGGTGAAATGTTGTTTTCCAAAGCAATTACAGCGCTCTGACAGCGGTATAACAACAAATGACTCAGCACAGTGACTCAGATGAACCATGCATGAGGCTGGATCAGACACTGAGTGTGCAAATGGAGAAATTTGTGTCTTTTGTGTGATTGATAACCAGCAGTTTGTCACAGTTTGTCAGCAGCAGAGGAGCTTTTAAGGGGCTATGATAGGCTGGCTCAGCCTGTATTCACATGCCTCATTAATTCATCCACACCACTGGATTCTTCATCAGTATCATGATTGGCTGCACCCTCCCCATGACCACTGCCGCCACCACCACCACCACCATGCATGCTCTTACCCTCAACCCTGCCAACACCAACAGGAGGGCCTGATTGGAGCGGCCCAGCCTGCAGCTGATTCAGGCAGTGATACACAGACACACAAATAGAGACACACTTATGTACACACACATACTGGTCAGTACACACAAATGCAGTCTCAAAAATGCACAAATTCAGTCATTAATTAAAGAAAACAAATTTGGGATCAAACATTTGCACATTGAAACACACAGACACAAACACCTGCAGAAGTGCACCACTGTGCAGCTAAATATTGTTCACACTAGATAAGAGATGGGTGGATCGCGTAATTTCTCATTTTTCAATCAGCGTGGACAGTTTTTCCTCTACAAACTCTTCAGGACAATGAGAAACAAAGGACACACTGACTGCAGAGTTGAATGACAATGAGCAGCAAAGCTCTTGTGTGAATTAGTGTGTGTGTGTGTGTGTGTGTGTGTGTGTGTGTGTGTGTGTGCTATAAGCAGTATCTCTTTGGTATAAGCACACCTGCAGATTAATGAGCTGCTGGCCAAGTTTCCAGGACTCACCTCTCTTTCTTTATCTATTTTTCACTCTCTCTCTCTGTCCACCACACACACACACGCACACACTTGCCACCTTGAGTTGCCTAATTTTTACCGCTCCTCTACCGCTCTGTAATTTACTCGTCAGCTGAAGTGTCGTGTACAGTGAATGAATATGCATGTGGCTGATATGTGTTTGATTTAGTTCAGTGTGTGTGTTTATGTGTGTTGTTGTGCTGGATAAATGGAGGCAATGACTCTGTATACACTGGGTGACAGCTGCACGAGGAAGTGAAGCATATAAAGGCTGGCCACGTAGAAAGCAGGACAAATTGATTTCTCGTGAAGTCCAGAAATTGGGTTTCCAGGTGGGGGCGTTCCAGAAACACTCACACAATGACACACACACAAATATTGGCACGCTGGGATACACAGTTACACCAGCAAATATAAATATGGCAAATATGGATCACATACTCTACATTAATATGCTAACTTAAATGGTCTTTCACAAACTATATTCATTCAATAACTCCTAAACTTTAAAAGCACCCTATGGAGTTTTTGTCCTAAATTGGTGCTATGAAGCACTGTTTTTATGGGGGGGATCTCATCAACAGCTGGTTGCCAAGTAAGCAGTGAAGAAGAAGACAACTATCTAGCAAACACAGATGTAAACAATGCATGTTTTTAAAAATCTGCTTTGCAAATGTCTAAAGTGGATGGAAATGCACTAAACATGTTTGTTAGACCTTAAACAAACATGCAGAATTTAAATGTCATTTTTGCTTCACAGGGCACCTTTTAATAACTAAAAATAGCTGAATAATCAGTCTTTTTTGGATCAAAATAGCAATGGAGGACATTTCAAATTATAAACACAGCTTTTTGATCCTAACTTTTAATTTTTGTGGCAAGTCAAATGCACTAAGATGTAGCTAGTTGACAAACCAATTAAAAATAAATATTGTAAAACCTTGTTAATATACAAAATATTGGTCAAAATATTAAACTTTAAAGCATATCCTTCTAAATCCCAGATATTATTTAGCACATCTGCTTCCCCTTGTCCCTCATAAAGTCTATTGGTTTTTTTGGTTTTAAGACATTTCCACATTTTATTCTACAAGGGAAAATGCATCAGTAAATACCTTTGCCGTAATTTCTTTAAGCTTTTATCCTTTAATAAACCCACGCCCTATGCTAACAGTTGGCTAAAGGAGACTACAGAGGTCATCGTCATTACATGCGAACATGAAAACCGACCCACTCACCACCTTTACAACCTTATTGCGTTTTTATGTGTGCTTTTGCAAATTATTACTAACTTTGTAAAAGAAAAAGCTTTTGTAGAAGAGGTACGTAAGCTAAATCAAACCACAAGTTTGAAGTTCCTTTGAATTTAGGCTTTGAAAATCATAAAAGCTTTGTTCACTTGTGAAGATTATAGTGCGTAACAAAATGTGTAGGTATCATAAACCAAATGCCAGAGCAAAAATCCCACCAGCTTTTTGTCATGGGAAACAAAATGCATCACCCCAGCAGCGCTCTTTTGTTTTAAGCTTATCGGATAATGTTAAAACCTCTGAATTTAGACCTCCAGCATTCAGAGCTTTGACACAGTCTGTCCTGTCAGTGTGTGATGCTGAAGTTAGAGCTAGACTCAGAGATTTGTTCTCTATCACTTTTTCCTACAGAGCACTAGATAAGTGTTAAGACTTATCTGTGACTACCTGGCTTTCAACAACATTGGAAGGACCTTGACAACAACAAGCAGTCATTTCATTTCATTAGATTCAGTTTTTTCCATTTCAAAGTAAAATAATCAATATAATGTGCTTCACAAATACAGGCCTGTAGTTTAATATTTGGAAAATAATCACTGTTTAAATCATCAAATCAGTCATTACAGTGTTTGTCTAGAAGCCATATACTCTCCATGGATACAGGGATAGTACAGTATAGTACTACAGTAGCAGTATATCTACATAAACATGAGCACATACTTACACACTGCGGTGACCTTGCAATTTTATTTTCATGGTAGGAGCCCAGAGATGTAGACAAAAATAGCAAGATAATCAAGAGTGAGACAGAGAGACAGACCAAGAACTCATGAAAGAGAAAGAGAGGATAAAGTCCTTGACTGATGACTGGCTGTAGGAAACACGAAAAAGTTAATAATTCTTCAGCTATACCAGAAGCCATTTGTTTGGTTCAATTGGCACATCTTCAGTGAAATGATTTAAAGATTCACAATCAGAGCTTTGTACACCCAGAAAAAACATCCTTATATAATTTCAGTGTCAGTGATTAATTGATTTTGACAGCACTATGGAAAAAACAGATAAATTCACTCAACTATTTCCTATTTAAGTATGTCAGAAATAGCGACAGGAGGCAGAGAATAGCCTGTCATTCGCTCCTCTGGGGATCTGCTCTACTTTAAGAATAGAGGTATTGTATTTTTTAAGCATGCATGCTCAGAAAAGTAAGGACCGAAAGATTAGGAAGTGAGAAAGGAAGGAGGGAAGAGCACAGGGAGGATGGATGGGTGGCAGGTAAAAGGAGGGAAGAAAGAAAAAAAGTAGCAAAGTCTGGAGGAGGGAGGAATAAAAGATGCAAAGAATGATGACAGGAGATTAAAAATGAAACAAAGAAGGGAGAAAGAGGTAAGAAGGAAAACAAATGAAAGATGGAGGAATGGAGCGGAGAAAAACAAGTAGGGAAAGAACTGATGGAAGGAGAGAAAACGACGCAATCCAGTTCAAGAGTTGGATGTGTATCTCTTTAAGTAGAGCTGATTTGTGTTAATGATCACACCCTGGGTGTCTCGGGCAGATAAAGTTGTCAAGGAACAGGCCAAACCCCACAAGGCCCAGAGGGACACTGCTGCTTCTAACACCAGGAGCCCTAAAGGGACACCTGTAAACCCTCCTGACTCAAAGGAAATTAGCCTGGTAAGACCCACAGGGCCAGGGAGGATAAACTTGCCATTTAGAGATGTCCAGGGGGAGGGAGAGAAAATAGAAGGTGAAGAGATTCAGAAGTGACTAATAAAAAAGAAGTATTGCAGACAATGAGGGAAGGAAGAGGAGGGGAAATGACTAGTAGCTTTGGGAAGGAAATGAAGAGAAGGAAAAGGAAGAGAGATGGAAGAGAAAGTAAAAAAAAAAATGTAAAAAAGAAGGGCACCTCTATGTATGGTGATGATCTGTTCTGCATTTCCTGTCATTTTCAAGTTTCCTTCTGTATAGCTAGAAATAGAGTGCAGTTGTATGACACTGGTGGCACCGTGGCAGCTTCTCCTGTCTCCACTCTGCTTTTCCTGGCCACTGGCCCCCTCCTGCGCAAAATATAAACAGACACTGAAGATGGAGGCAGTTGATGCAGACACACACGCACACGCACACACATGGCATCGGTGAGCAGAATCAGACTGTCAGAACTGAAGGCTAGCAGAGCGATGTTAGATGTTGTGACACTTTACCTCATTACATTTTCCCAGGGCTGTTATGAATGTTGCAGCAGCTCTGTCAACCAAAGCGAAGACCTGTCTGAAACATGCTGTGGGCACATGCATCCACACACACACACACGCACACGCACACACCACTGACAGAGCCACATATTCATAGAGCAACATATAAATTAAGATGAATCTTTTCCCGTTTTTTTTATTTCATGTCATGGTGTGATTTTTTTTTATTTATTTATTTATTTATTTTTTGGAAATGTCTACAAGGCGAGTTTTAGGCTCACTTTGCTCGCTTCCCCTCGACGCACAAGGAAATCTTGTAAACCCTGACGATTTGGATCGTTGCCTGTGTGCGGCTCCGAGTACATCGTCTGGACTCCAAGATGTAATTGCATCTGGGCAAGTGGTTAGGTAACATATCCCTGTTCATCCTAACTTCTTAGTCAAGTGAAAGGGAAGAAAAAAATGTCTCTGTTTTCACCAGAAAGCCCAGGATAAAGGACTTTTCTCCAGACTGTGGATCCTCAGATAGGTTGATCGAGGTTGCACTGAGCTCTCTGGAGAGCAGCAGAGCCTTGGGCTGTACCAGAGCTGCTGTGTAGTTTGTCTGTTTCCTCTTCTCCCTGCTGATCCTGATCCCCTTTTAATCCACCCGCACCCAAGCACAGCTGAAGGCCCAGTACACCACAGTATACTGCCAGAACACAGACACACAAAGCCGGATTTAGGTACAGTATGTATACAACCAATACACCTATCGGCCATAACTTTACAACCTAAGACAGGTGAGGTGAATAACATTGATTATCTTATTACAATGGCACCTGTCAGTGGGTGGGATATATCAGGCAGCAGGGGAACATTTTGTCCTGGAAGTTAATGTGTTGGAAGGAGGAAAAATAGGCAAGTGTAAGGCTGTGAGGGACTTTGACAAGGGCCAAATTGTGATTGCTAGACAACTGGGTCAGGGCATCTCCAAAACTGCAGCCCATGTGGGATGTTCCCGGTCTGCAGTGGCCAGTACCTACCAAAAGAGGTCCAAGGAAGGAAACCCAGTGAGCCAGTGACAAGGCAGCCAGGGCTCATGATGTGTATGAGGAGCAAAGACTGGCTGGTGTGGTCGGATCCAATAAAAGAGTTCTTATATCTGAGACTGCTGAAAAAGTCAATTCTGGTTCTGATAGAAAGGTTTTCTTTTGCACGATGTGGATGGCTGGCTTCGTTGCTTACCAGGATGCACTATGGGAAGAAGGCAATCTGGTGGAGGCAGTGTGATGCCATTCATGTGGATGTTACTTTGACATATACCACCCACCTAAACATTGTTTCAGACCAAGTACACCCCTTCATGGAAATGGCATGCCTAATGGCAGAGGTCTCAAAAATGGTTCAGGAATGACTTGAAATGGTGTTGACTTGGCCTCCAAATTCACCAGATCTCAATCCAATCCAGACTTAAAGGATCTGCTGCTAATGTCTTGGTGCCAAATACCACAGCTCACCTTTAGAGGTTTAGTGGAGTCCATGCCTTGACAGGTCAGGGCTGTTTCAGTGGCAAAAGGGGGACCTACACAATATTAGGTCATAATATGATGGCTGATGGGTGCATGTCTACTGCATGTATTGCTTGTTAGATTAAACATACATTATATGCCTAATAAACCAACTGTAACTATACCTAGGAACATTGAAAAAGTCTTGAAAATAACAACAAAATCAATAACATTCATTTAGCAGATGTTGTGCAGTTTTCAATCATATCACATGGCCTTCACCACCGCAAGTTTTTCCTCTGGTCATGGTATTACAAATGTTAAAATTTCCATTTTTTTCTGAGCCCTATGCAGATTTTTCCTCCGCTTTGAAAGACTGAAGACTAAAAGTTTCTCTGGACCTTGGAGGCAACAGTAGGCGAAATAATCTCACCACCAAGTCCATTTAGTATCTAAGTTTTCATAAATGGCCAAAATGCATTTGATGAGGAAGAAGATCCGTTGGCCTGATCTCTGAAACAGCTACGAAATAGACCTAGAGATGAGATTGCTTTTTCAACTAATCAATATTCTCTTCATGTATTATACACATGCAATATGAAGCATAGTTTATAAATTTTTCTCTGCTGTTTTTTGAACAGAAATATCAAATTTCCTTAAAAATAGAATAATTTAAAGGGATTGATGCCATGTTTACACTGAAAATCTGGCGTGGTGAAATTTCTTTTATTGACAGAGCCTCCCTCTGAATTCAGCTCATATTTTGCAATAATGTTCAAGTGTCTTTGAAATTAGAACATTAAGGGATATGTAGCCCTCTTAGAGGACCAATATACAGTATCTACTATTGCAATATAATAATCCTATCATAATTTTATACTAACCACACATTAATCCTGTACTTATTATGAGCTAAAAACCCATGTTCTTCATCTTTCACATCTTTTCAGTTAATCGTTTTATTCCCTAATCCTTCATGTTGCAGTCCAGGCATTTTAGGTACATAAAATGCAGTATGTTATTTTTAGGCTTAAAATAACAAACATTCTATAGTCTCAGATATTTCGTGCTCTGCCACTTTAACACCCAAATCTATTTTTTTGAGATTAAGGGGCAAGGCCAAGTCCAATGACATAATTGTTTGCATTAGGTTTATTTTATTATGTAGCTATTATAAATTTGATGAGTTACAGAGTGTGTGTGTGTTTGTGTGTGTGTGTGTCTGTGTGTGTGTGTGTATGTGTGTGTGGGTGAGAGAGATGAGATAGTCTATAGTTTTGAGAGCAGGTGTTGACAGATGTGGTGCGTAGTTGGCTGAGTTTGAAGATGGCTGTGGTGCGACTCATTGGCACTGAGCAGTTATGTAATAAAATGATAATATAGTAATACCAACTGAGTAGTTCTTTAATAATGTAATAACCACTATAAATAACTACTGAGTGCTTGTCAACATGTTGACAGGGCCGCAACTGAGGTGATCTCTAATTACCACCAACTCCTGAGGAAAATATCTGGTTATTTGTCTGTTAAATACCCCACTGTTTCAAATTTTCCCTGTCTGCCACACTATGCTCAGTAGGTAGCAAGTTAATCAGACATTTTTGGCTGAGATTGGAAATTTATTTGATGAGAGCACAGAGCTTTAACCAGAACAGTTTTAAGTTGCAAGCCAGAAATTCAAAACAATAAGCTTAAAGACAATAAAAGACATAGATCTACATAGATGAGTCAGGTGATAATTCATCACTATGAGAAACCCCCTTCAGATTGCATGTAGTCATTTGAGTCATTGTTAATGTGAAATATTGATTAGTGCAGCATTAATGTTCTTGTTGCCAAAGGCAAAATGCATGGGAACAGAAGGATGCCCTTGCCCCCAAAGAGCTAGAAGTGGGAAGCGAGAGAATCACTTGGCAACTTCACATATTTACAGACAACTTGGCCTTCACACACATACTAAAACAATGGATATCCAGTCTGCAAACACACACAAACATACACACACAAGAATACAAACAGTGACTGTGGTTCAGAAACTCATTTCTCCTTCACTGTTCTCTCTCATAGTCATCACACAAAGAAATATATACATTCACGACAACATGTTTTATGCTCATATTTCATTAATGTAGCTGTACACAAACTCGGAAACACAACGCACAGCCACATTCTATTTATTGACACAACACAACATGGTCCATTGAGTGGGCATGCTGTTTGGACAAGCGGCAGTTCAATAGAAAGGTATCCATCTTTGTAGAAGGGCATGGAAATGTCAATGCCCCTCAGCTAGCTAAAGGAAGTCAATCATCCAGGGTCTTGCACAATGAAAGATGACAAACACAAAGAGCCTTTCAGCAAAAACCTTTGTCTGACAAACATTTCCATTTCAAAGCTTCCATTCCACAGGATGCCATGTCAATTTATTTTTACATAATGTCGGCTGTGGTTTGGAGGCAATTAAGAGAACGTAAAAAGGGTGATGAGATCTGTCACTGCTGTTGGTTGATAACAGGGCAGGCTAGCAACCAGTGTGTTTGTTGGAGTTTATTTCAATAGCTGATAGGGTGTGTGCCTGCATGAATGTGTGTGTTGTTTTTTTTTTTTTAAATAGCTGACAAAAAAGAGTCTTCCTCTGTCGCATTAATATTGTCCCTTCGTGTCCTCCATACCACCTCGTCAGATGTGAAGTCTCTGGGTGGCATTTGCTGGTTCAAAGGTTCTTTCTGTAATTGATCAGACTGCTGTTTGATCTGTACGGCTGGCATTTAATCTACAGAGAAAAATGTGCTTTTCCAGCTCTGTTAGCACAAACTGACTGACTTTAAAATGTTCATGTCTGCCACCAGGGAAGTTTGGAGTGGATGGATGACATACAACATATAACGAGATTTCCTTTGCTCACCTTCCATACTCTGCTTGTCGTTACGTTTGTGCTTGCAAAATAAATCAACACAATTCTTGCGTTTCATTCTTTTCATCTTTGGACTTTTTCCTTTTTCTCTTTGTCTGACCATTTAAATTTTCCTCATTAAGGTCTTTTTTCTCTATATAACCCTTTTCTGACTCCTCTGCTTTTTTCATTGTTGCTGTCCTCTTCATCTCTTCACTTAATGAAGCAATTTTTGTTCAGGTTAGTCACAAGTGGCCAAAGCAATTATGTCTGAGACATTTTACAGAAACCGCAGTCTCACTCCTTCAGACGTTTCCCTCAAATGCTAAATAGCTGTTCAAAAAAAAAAAAAAAGAAGTGCAGTACTGAATTTCACTGCTCCACTCTTTCAAACAGTCATTAGGTTGACAGGCAAATGGCTGCAATCTTGACCCTCTCAATAGATGTTTGCACTGGTTCTGGCATTCAAAATGGGCAGCCGGCATCTTTACTCCCTCTCCACTGCACTCAAGCTACACAGCAAACACCTAAACACAGCAATCACTTAAAATCACATTCAGAATGAGCCTCTTAAGACTGACACCGCAAAGGAAATTGTTGCTATTTTTGCGTCAAAGCCAACAAACGCCAAGTAAAGAATATCTCAAATGCTTCTCGTTTTGACGTTCTCCTTTTATTTGATGTTGAGGCTGAATATTTATGATTACTTGAAGTAGAGAATAGGGCATTCGCAAAACAACTCACTGCACAATAAAAAAAATGACCAAAAGAGAGTCAGCATTGAGTTCATTTTAACGAATAGGGTAGGACAGATATGAATAGATGTTTGATGCTGTTGATCAGTTAAGTAAAACACACTCTCCATTCTCCTTTCTTCTCTCTTCAACCTAATATCTATAAGTAACATCATGTTCATCATGTGATATCCAATATATTAACTTCTGAGCTGATTTCAGTTCCCAAGTCATGATGTTTGACAGCTCCCGTAAATTTTTCAGTAAATACAAACGTCTTCATCATATTTGGATGACCTGAAAAATTACATTTTGAGTCTAGTGATACAATACAGCAATACATAAACCTAAGAAACTCAAAATGGGTCAACAACAAGCTTAGTAAACCACAAAACAGACCGATCAGAAATGACCAGGTAGTATTAGGTAAAGTTAGAGGCTCTAATCCAGACACTTCTACAATACGGCAGCAAGTGAGAGCCTACAAGTTTTTTGCTTAAAGGGCAGCAAAAACAAGATTATTAGAAGGTTTTAAAATCCCTCAACACTTCAAATATTTGGCGTTTCTCTATTGCATTCAAAATTCATGATTAAATAAACAAGTCAAATTTAAACACTCAAAAACCCAGCTGATCCACCTTATCACGACTGTGCTGGTGTGGTGTGGTTTGATTAGATTTGATTGACAGTGACCCAATGTGTAAGAAATTACCAACAACATAAAATCCATCTAAATTAGCCTTTATCTTGGTATTTGTGTCTAATTAATCCATAGAGTTTCTCAGATTTAAACTGAATATCTTTTAGCTTGGAGATGAAGATGCCTGTGGAAAATTTGCCACTATTAGTCTGGATTCTGCCCTGATTATTTGACTACAGGATGTTCTCCACTTCCCAATTATTAACGTAAAGTAGACTGTTTCTTCAGTGGAGTTTGTAATGTTAGAGTCCTGTACACTTGAGTTGAGTTTGACCTTCTCAAAAATCATTTCCTATTTAACAACACAGGATGGCAGCAGGAAGTTACAGAATGGAACATCCCCTCTCTTGTAACCATCTCATACTTTTTATGGTATCGTTACTAGACCACAAAAATCATAAGTCATGTTTAAATGCATGCTGGTCCCCGGCTGATATATTGATTCTTCTCTCCAGGCCTTTATTACCCTCGGAGTGGACTCCGAGGGTAAACTAGACTCTTCCTGGCTAAACCCACAAAGATTCATAGCCATGAAATTGCTGATTGCAGTTGAGGTCTTATTTATAAAATTGAGAAAGAGCTGTTTACTTTTTATTTGGCCTCAACATTCACAAACACCATGACATGGCTGAGAATTAAAAGCATAAATCTTACTGTTATAAAGAAGGAAAAAAACCCACCAGAGGTGTCAGAGTGAGAAACAGAAGGACGAGTGTCCGAGTTGATCTTGAGCTGGACCTATCTTTGGTCGAGTACACAGGTAATAGGAATTTAATGTGATCTATTGAACCTGACAAGTAATCCCAAAAGGGAAATGGGGAAAGGCTGGCCCAGGGCCTTCTCCCATCTGTTTTCTGTTTGCTCTCTGTCTCTTCTCCTCTCTCTGTCTCTCTGTCTCTTTCTCTGGCCCTTTTCAATTATTCATATCGTAGTTTTGACACATGCCTGCAGTAAGTCTCCAGATATTCTGGCAACCAACACCACCCCCAGTTTGTCTGGCCACTTTCACACTATTCTTTCCTGTATCCCTCTCCCTGTCTCCAGTTCCCCATCCTCAATCTTACCAGCTCTCCTCAGAGAGGCGGGGATAAACAACAAGAGCAGGTTACATATTTATCCTGCAACCAAACATTCCCATTCAAACTATGTATTTTTTAATCAGCGGTGAACCACATTTAAACCTCAATTTAATATTTGTATGTCCTCTGCCATTATGTTAGCCTCATCAACTTTTCACATTCATTTGCCGCCTCTCCTGACAGATTCAAATGAATAATGTTGGCTCAAAGAGGGGCTGGTAGCATCAGTAGTGCGTTAGCTGCACCCAGCAATTACCACAGTTGCTGGCACCTGCTTATCCCCCCCATCCATTTCTCTGCCAGCAGATAAGTGGAGCACTGCTCTCCTCGACTCCCTGGAGACAAGACTAGTGCCCAGGCCTGATTTTGTTGTACTGGGGAGTGAGCCAGAGAGTGATGGACACACATACAAATGCACAAATACAGTCACACACAACTCACACACACTACCACCTGCTTAAGTTGGATAGGTCTCTAATTAAGCCAGTTGGGCAGAGAGGACTGTGAATGGACTTTGAGTGGACAGGCCTGCAGCACTCTGGCCCTCATCGCTCTGTTTGAGGAGGGGAGAGGAAGGTAGACACACATAGACATCGAGGAACAATGTGTGGTCACGGCCATAGGGTCCACAATAGTAATATATTTTCATGAAAGCAGTTATTAAGATTCAGATTTAGAATGAAAATTAAAGTCTCCCTCCACTGAAAATATTTTGGTTGTTGTTTCTCAGAAACAGATCTTTATTGTTTTCATTGTTCTGTAACATTTTACTTTAAATAAAAAAAAAAAAAAAACATGTATTGCCCTAGGGTGTATATGTATAAATGATGGACCAACTATGTAATGGAGACACAGTCTCTGAATTCCTATATGAAACCTATAGTTGCCATTTCTGAGCCAATATCAGGTGATATATAAGCATGGTCACTTATTGCTCTGTTTTTAATGATCAGTGTACTTTTGTGTACAAAGACATTTCCATGCTTAAATCCAGAGTTCACTTCTTGTTTCTTTTAGCTGTTAATAAAGCTCCCCATCCCATTAAGTGCTCAGAGGCCTGAATTAAAATAGTGAGCTTTTTCCCAAAGCCATTGAATTGGTTATGAAAAAACATCTTTAGAGCTTACAGTTCTGGTTGTTGACACTGGGCGAGGGCAACGTACAGGTCGGCAGACTATCACAGGGCCGACATATAGAGAAATACAGAGACAAACAACTTTTCACGCTTACAGTCACACCTTCGGGCCATTTAGATTAACCAGTTAGCCTTAACGCGCATGTCTTCAGACTTTGGGAGGAAGCTGGCGTATCCAGAGGGAACGCATGCAGGCACAGGGAGAATGTGCAAACTTCACACAGAAATGCCCCAGGCCCGGGAATCAAACCCAGAAAATGTGGTTTTACATCTACTTCTCCACGGACCTCTAACCACAGGCTAGAGGTGCACACCACCTCTTCTGATTTGCCAGGCCAACCCCAGATAACAGATTGTAGCCTATCACTTTGGTATAATTTGCTAAAATTCACCAACAAATGCAAATAGCAATGATCAGTCAGAGCTGAAATGAGCCAAACAGGCTAAATTCTGCTAAAATGCTCCAGCTGGATTTGGTGTGGAGCTATACACTGGAGACTTGGGCCTTTTTCCAGTGCAAACTGCTGGATCATCTTGCAGCTTGCATTTGACAGTCCGTGGAGTTGCAGTGCCCAGATCCTATGTAGGGACGCATACAGCTCGCTCTCCTTGGCTGCCAGACCCTCCAGGCAGACCAGTACAGTGCCAATGTGTGTTGAGGGCAGGGGAGCATACGTGGCTTCAGAATCCAAGACCATTGGGGACATTAGGGAGGTTGGTGTGATCAGGCAGCAGGGACAGTAAGAATGTGCTGTCTACACACAGCCATAATAATAAGTGGTTTGTAAAACTCAAAGCAGGAGATTAGTGTTAAAAAAGATTAAAAGCTCGTTGGAGAGACCAAACAGAACACTAGTGAGAGTCCTTAACAGAGACTGAATAAAAATACTGAAGTTTTGAGGTGGAACCAAATCCTGCAAGGTTGGACAGAGGTCTCTGTACATAATCGCAGGTGGTGACTGTTTCATTTTGACATCATAGGATATCATATAGGATGGCCTGATGACTTGTTTCAAGGCACACTTTTTGAAAACAAGCTGTGTGCCTCTCTCAACAGATTGAGCACTTGCTTTATATAAAACAAAAAAAGACATGGAAAAGGACAAGGAAACTTTCTACAATATAGGACCTTAAACTTTAAAGATAGGTTTGGTCAATATAAATCGACTGCATTTGTGTTTCCTCAGAGATCTGTTAACTTGAAGGAATTAATGTCAATGTCTACTTCACTTACAAGTTGGCTACCTGTGCTGCCATGTTGGTTCTAATCACAGATAATATTATCTACCTGCCCTCTGTTGCTCCTCTAATAGCGGATGTTCACAGCTCTGCTTTATTGACCCCAATGCTCCTAAAATCCAAGGGGTTGTTTGACTCTTTATCCCACTGCTACGGTGCTTAATGAGACCAGATGCTGGCTCATATTAGGCCCAGTAGGTTTTTTTTTTCCCAAACAGCTGTACTGACAACCTGCTCATCTGTTGGTTCACAGTGAGTGCAAGGGAGGGTGGGGAGTGTTTGCAGTGTCTAGCATTTATCATACAACATATTTCAATTACACCACGGAGATCGGTATTCATGTAATCTTATTTAATGTGCTGTTTTTGAGTCACATCATTCTCACCATTCACTCTACTTGTTATCTGCAGCAGAAATACTTCAAGTAAAATCCAGAAATTGTAGGGTTTCAAACATTTGGTGAAATCATATGTTTCTTCCTAATGTAAAACATTGTGATTATAAAAAAATAATAATAATAATAATTTATGTCATCACACCTTAGCTTCTGCAAGCAGTTAAATTTCCTCAGAAATGTTTCCACAACTTAATGCCGGGTCTGATCTGTGTTATGAAGTAGCTCAGGAGACTCAGGCCTCTTGTTAGTTGGTCAGAGGTACCAACAACACATGAATTTGCCTACTGTCGTGTAGAATAGTGAATCATGCAGATTTCAGGGTCATAATGCTTTATTGAAACTTTAACAATCGCAAGGACACCATCACTAAACAGGCCTACATTTCCAGTCCATTACCTTTTGCTTAAGCAATGCTGCTGGTGGCTGGGTCTTTACCTCTTGGATCAAATTTAGCCCTTCATATCAGCCAGGATCCCAGAAATGAGGCTGTCACACTGTTTTATCCAAACAGACCCCCACCCCCATGCCTGCAAAGACCCTGTAATCCAACCCTGAAATGTGCCAGCTTCCCAGACTCACAGCATCGTAGCACCCACCCCCCACCCCACCCCCACCCCCCCA
>CM076656.1:15585314-15757808 GCA_038496675.1 Rachycentron canadum | reverse complement strand
TGTGTGTGTGTGTGTGTGTGTGTGTGTGTGTGTGTGTGTGTGTGTGTGTGTGTGGTGTGGTGGGGGTGGGGGGGGTGGGGTGGGGGGGTCTGTGTGTGTTGATTTCCATTTTGGTCATTTTTAGCCACAATAAAACATTATTGCACATGTTTTTGTACCCTCTAAATGTTGATGCTGAAGATGGAAGCTCATACAACTGAAAGTCCTCCTCCCTCTTGTCTCTGTGCCTCTCTCTGTCTCCAGCCTCCACTCTCTCCTTCGCTCTGCATGGCTCCGGTTTGACAGCAGAACTGCGGCACGTCCTGCAAACACATTGCAATTAGCATCATGCGCTTCAGTGCATCCCAAACCGATCACTGATGAAGCTCAATCAATTCACTTTAATTATAACTTTCTCAGAAACACCTCTAATCTCTCCAAAAGTTTGATCTCTCAGGGGTTTGTTCAGTAACAAGCTGTGGCAGGTACTTTAAAAAGTAGCCATTTGGAAAGAACTATTTGTGTGTATAAGTCTGTGTGTTTGTGTGTATGTGTGTGTTTGTTGCATTTGTATCTAACCAGAATCACCTCCTCTCTTTTTCTCTCATGCCCTCTCTGTCCCTCCAGACATTGATGACTGCCAGTCTAATCCATGCCAGAACGGAGGAACCTGCATCGATGAGATCAACTCCTTTGTGTGTCTTTGTCTGCCCAGCTACGGAGGAGCTACTTGCGAGAAAGGTAACTATGTGGATGAAAGCACTGCTTTCTCGTCTAACTAAAAGGCTGACATAATAATGGTGTGTGTATTGGGTGGAGGCACAGTGGAAGAGGAAGACAAAGTAGCACAAAAAGCGTACTGATTTAGGAGGAGAAAATTCTGTGCAAAGAGTAGATGGCAAAAATTGATAAGGAAATCAGAAAAAGCAGTGGGAGATGAGACAAAGACAGTGGAAACGCAAGGTGATGTGAGAGCGGAGGAGCAGATGGAGGGGGGAGGGTAAAGATGAAGAGGGAGGGAGAGGATTGTGAGGATGTGGTCAAGGAGGATGAGATGATGCTAAAAGATCAGGATCTGGGGCCAGAGCTGGAGAGAGGACAATGAGATTGAGTTAATGAGGATGTGTAAATAGAGACAAAGGAGAGTGAGGAGGTGCAAGTAGACAAAGAGGTGGAGGAGGTGGCGGGAAGGGGAAGCCCTGTGGAATAATGTATTGGTTTTATACATAACACCTGCGTCCAGCTGGTTTTCGACTCTCATTACGAGAATTCCCCCGTGAGAAGGGGGATGTGAAAGAGGCTGTTCACAAACTGCATGTTACATGAAAACATGCCCAACACGTCAGTGAAAAACACCAATGTATGAGATTTTTTTAAACCTTTTTTAACGGCAAGATTCCCTGATCATTTTGAAGAACAATCTGCGTAATCAGATTGTCACTTGGATTTTATGTCCCCATGCAACCGAGAGTTTTTATGTGTCCTGCTGGAAAAAGAGATGTTGATCACTGCAGGTTAAAGTAAACAAGGTTTTGTGGCAGTTGAGAAAATGAAGAGAGCAATTTGGATGAAATGCAAATGAGCAAACTACTATACAGACTCCCTCTAAAAAAACAAAAAAAACAATAACAGCTCAACTAGACAACAAGACCCCAGAAGTTAAGCACTGATAATGTCTGATGATGAGATTTGTTTATTGACAGGCTAAAATAATGACTCTCTACAATAAAGCAAGAGAGTTTTTCAAACCGCGAGGCACAATTCCCCAGGGTGGAGTGGGAGGACAGGAAGGGGGGGCACAGAGGGTGCGACGCAAAGCATGAACCACAGTTTGAATAATTAAAAATGTATACTCTTTCGTGGAGTCATAATTCATTCACATCTGAGCACACAGACATGATACACATATTTTTAGATTCAACGTGACTTGCACTTTCTAAGGATAAGGACGAGGACATCTGTGAATCTGTCTGAAAATCACAGATGAAAGAATTTGTCTGAGAATCATCACAATTGTTTCTACATACACGGCTCCATTGCAAACAGGAACAGCAAACTGCTTCTGTATACATGTAGTCTATGAAGAAATAAAGGTGGAGGATGTTGAGGAGCACAGTTGTCTCAGTTTTTCCTGGGGGTTGCCCACAGTCTCAGACTTTGAGAACCCCAGCAGTAAAGGTATTCATTCAATGATAATTAAAAAATTATGAGTTTTGATGTCTAAATAATACAAACTGTACATCTCTTGAAACAGAAGATTTATAACTATTACTACTAATTATGATTCAATTTTAAAGAATGAAAACAAAGAATAGTAGTTGGAGTGATGGAGGCAGTGTGAGATTTTAGGCAAGGGAGAAGTGGAGGTGGAGAGATGTGCAGTGAATTACACAAGCCCATAAAGCCAAATTCCACTGGTCCAGCTCAACCTTTGACCTAATCTCTCAGAAGAGTTGTGGCTATGAATATCTGTCTTTTCTCTGTGTGTCTGGTTTCCAGTGTCTGGTTTTTACTGCTGTGGTCTGGTCAGGCCTAGGTCTCTTAGGGCAGAGCAATCAATACAGAGAGGAGGGAGAGAAGAGAGAGATGCCAGGGAAAGGCAGAATAAAGAGTGCATTTTAAATTTCATAGAAACCACAGTATGTGTGGCAGGATTGAACAGAGAAAATGACATGTTTGCAGAGCTAAAAAATTGAGGTCCAAGTGTTTTTTCACTCTTACAGTAGTTTGGTAAATCAGCCTCACTGACGTACATCAGCTTCTGACTTGTAATGTCACATTTCTGCTGAGTTGACGCACAGAAAAGTTTCTCCTTTTTTTCATCTAATTAAATTTACCCTATACTCCAACATCTGTTACTAATCTGTCAATTCTTGTGCTTCCCAACCTGGGGGTATGGATGCATTTGAGCAAGGAGACATGATGATTAACTGAATAGGAAATAAGAAAAGTTTCTGGGACACAGAGAGATGTTCATTTTCTCAGACTATACTGCAGTCTTTGCTCTTATCTTGTAAAATACTGGCTAGTTCTCCTCAACACTCCAAAATTTCACAAAATTAAACAAAAGAACTCCTCACAAGCGATGGTTGTTTTAATGGTGTCTGTTTTTATCACAATTAAAGAGATACTGCTCTGATTGAAGGTCACTTTACCCTTCACAGAGTACTTCTTCTGTAAAGATAGTTGTATAATGTCTTTCATGGCAGTCGGACCTGAGAAATAACCCACTATGATGTCATAGTGATGTCATATCTCAGCTTGGGTGTGGCAGTTACACACAAGAAATCCTAAGTGACAAACTCACATTATGGAGTATGACAGATGAGGGCCCTTGCCAGACACAGATGGTGTAATAAGAGAAACTACTGAGTTGCATTATGGGAATTGTAAAAATTTGTTTGTGATTGTGATTTTGGAGCTTGATCCATATCCACACTGAACATCAGGATCCCTCGGCTGCTTCAGTTTCTGGTTTTTATCATCATTTTCCCACCAGCTTCAAGGAAGTGCAACACTAAATAGCTGGAGTGCTCCTTTAATATTACAGTG
Source organism: Rachycentron canadum (assembly GCA_038496675.1). Taxonomy (NCBI): domain Eukaryota; kingdom Metazoa; phylum Chordata; class Actinopteri; order Carangiformes; family Rachycentridae; genus Rachycentron; species Rachycentron canadum. The sequence goes on along the minus strand of CM076656.1, from coordinate 15,754,277 downwards.
TTCCAGATTCCTGTTAACTCTTCGCTGCCCTTTTTGATCTTACATCACAGAAAATGTTGTTTTGCTAACTGCTTTCTGTGATTTACATTTGCCTTTTAAATATTCATGCCTTTCCTGTGGTAGAGCTCATGAATAAATAAACAAACAAAAAAGCAGCACTGAACATATGTGAATTTGTATGTAGCAGTTTAAGTGTGATTCGCTTTCTGGGAATTTATGAGCTTTGTGAGCTTAATGTCATTGAAGCTCACCTTAAATGTATAGCATCTTTAAATCCAGGCAGGCCATGTGTGAGATGTAGAAACACTCAACACACAATATTTAAGAATCTCACTGGTTCTGATTTTACCAGCTTTCAGTTTTGCATTCACACGTTACGTGTGTGTGTTTTTTTTTAATCTCCGCTTTCCTCTTTCCCAAACACGCACATGCATCACCACAGTGTGCCTCTCGTTTGACATGCACTGGAGCTTCGCGTGTGTTTCCTCTCCTGCTGCGTCGCTGCCTTCATGGCTGATTGGGAGCAGCAGGTCTGATTGTGTAAATCTAAAGTCTCTGTTTTCCTGTCGCTTTTATCTTTCGTCACTCTGCATTCGCAGAAATATGGGATTCAGCTGTGAAAAGTACAATTCGCAACAGGCATCGCTCTGCCATTTCAGCATGATCTCAGTTTGATATCCAGAGGGAGGTCTGAACTGCGACACAAACGGTGGAGATGAACTCATTCGTTCCACCAAGGCTTTTCATCCATTTAAATGTCATCCAATTGGTCTCTGTCTCACTAAAGTGGTCCAGTTCTCTCTGTCTCATTTGCTGTGTGTACTTGACTGTGTGTGTGTGTGTGCGTGTTTGTGCATGTTCAGGTGTATACATTTTGATCTAACAGCTTTGGATGCTGGGTAGATATGGTCTGCTGCTGGCTCCCTCTGGCCCGTTACCATGGCGATCCCATCTGAGAGTCAATAATAGTGAGGTGACGGGTCTGAAGTCCTGCAGTGAATGTGGTGAGACAAAGGAAATGGTTAGTTATTATGTTCTTACAATTATAGCATTTTTGCAGCAAAAGATGAATCCTTCATTCTATTGTCACACACAGAAAGAAAGACCTTTGCATTTAACCCATCCAATTTGTGAAAACACACACACACATACACACACACCCTCCAGCAAAGGCATTCAAACTGTCCCAGGATTATTTCTTCAACCTCAAGGCCATGGCTTTTTGTTTTCATTGTTATCAAGACTTGTTTTTGTCTGAAGGAGTTTTACAGATTTCTGATCATTTTCTGTCAATTTCAAAGGCTTTTATTTGTATTATTTTAATAATCAGCACTGTAGCTTTAACCATGCAAAACAATTGAATTCATTCTTTTTTAGTTGTTTCTTGTATCGGTTATGAATAGATATGTATTTTGAAAGTAATTAGAGTCACAGAGACATCAGTCAGTTGGTTCACTATCATCTCATCCCGGCACTGAAACTGACTGTTGAGTCTCCTGCTGTTTTTTTTGGTTTGCTGCCTAATCAGCAGAGGCAGAAACCAGAAAGTATTAGCTGCCTTGCTCTCATCAGCTTCTTTCCTCCAGTCAGTCTTTTTATCCATCGTTCACTCCACAATTCGCTTCCTGCTCAGTCTTTCTAGGGAGAAAAACGGCATAATGTGTGCGAGTGAGAGTGTGGATTTGTTACTTTGCTATTCCACTGTAGACACCTCTGTTTCATGTTGCCGTTCCCTTTTTTTTTCTTTTCTTTTCCTACCTTTCTGCTGTCACTCCCTGCACTTCCTCCATCTTTTTGTGCCTCTCATCTCTGGTGCACCGCAGGAGGCTTTGTCACGCTCTATGAGTGTGTTTGTGTGTGTCTGTGTGTGTTGCCTTGTCGGTGCATCTGTGTCAGTGCATCTGCTGTTTTGCAGTGATTGTGTGTGTGTGTAGATAGTTTGTGTGATCCTTCTGTGGATGTGAACTGTGGATCTTTTAGCTTACCGACCTTTACACACACACACACACACACACACACACACACACAGATGCATGTGTTTTACCCTTATATACCTACTTTAACCCTCACCCTGAAACTTAGCTTTTCCCCTAAAACAGCACTTTGAAGAGAATGAGGACCAGAAAAATATCACTTCAAGGGTTAAAACTCAAATTGGGCCTCAAAAGACACAATAGCACAGACACATTTCCTGTTTCTTCTCCACATTGGCAACATACTGATGCCTTATTTGCCACATACACGCACACACAAACAAATAAGACTCAGTCTACCTTCCTATGTACTCTTACAAATATCAAAAGAGTTCTTCCCTGTCTGTTTATTTAACAGCATCTTTGATGGGAGTTGCACATCCCAACTCCAAGCAGTAAAATTACAGTGGGGTGCAATAACTTGTGGTTACAAAGTAACCATCTCAATAAAACAATAATCTAATCCACAGGAAATAAGGTGTCTCTCTGTCCCTCTCTGCCCATCTCTCCCTCTCTCTCTCTCTTCTAACAGAACAAATAATCCACAAATTGGAAACAAAAAGCCTGTGTTAAAAGGATTGTGTAGCTAATTAATCCCAAGGTGTCTGGCTGCTGCTTGGTTATCTGTGAGGAATGTGTTTGCTGCTGCCCTAAGCTCACAGAAGAGGCCAGCTAGGAGTGGTTGACATTTCATTCATCTTCTCCAGCACACCGTCTGTCCTCGCCGTGTTTCCATACGTCAAATCATTAATATGTATTGCTTTTGTTTCTGGAAATGTTCTGCTACATCCCCCAGTAGGCTTTGCAGCGGTTACTGGCATCTACTGTCTGTGCAGAGGCTAAGGCTACAAGTCTGTAGCCTTCAGAAAGCGACCATGATATGCCACAACATCTAAATCCGGTATAGGTGAAATTTTTCCAGGCAGGAGGCCCAGACATTTCAAACACGTAATACACACTCATGCACAGACGCACAGTGGCAAGTTGCATTTGACAGGAAAACAAAAACATTACAGGGAACCTAAAGCGAAGTGGAGCACAGCTTTCATAGAAAGAGGACGGTGGGTGAATCTGGGGCAGACAGATACAAAGATTTTTGAGTACGTTGCTGCCAGCAGCACCACCGGTGCTGCACATTGGAAGCAGACGGATGTATAGTGAAGCCTACACAGTGGAGCTAATGACAAGCAGAGCAGACTGAGCTGACTAACAGCAGGAGGCGAAGTGTTTCAGAGAACACCAGATGCAGTCCTGCTGTCACTCTGTCCCTCCACACTTTCTATCGCTGTCTTGCTCAAACTCATCTCCTTTAAGAGCCAACCTTTTCTTTAACACGTGCAGGTTCTCTTGCTGACAGTGAAGGTCATTTACTTGTGATGTGGAGTCAGTGGAGATAAATATTGACTCGTGTATGCATTCGGTTGCACATTGCAGGAAATGTGGGCATCCTATCCTCTTGTTTCCTTTGCCATGTTAAAACAGCCCATCCCTTAGAGCTACGTTCACATTGGACAGTTCTCCAGCCCAAGATATATACATCTAATGCCAAAAGTAAATGTCAGTGGATGATGTATTGTACCCTTTACGTCAAACTTTCATGGAGGAGATTTGCATCCCACCACAGACCTGCAATTAATGTTCACATTTTATTAGGTCTAACCACAGTATTTCCCCACCTATAAGTAAATGTTTTAGTTTTTCTCACCCTAACCTTTCTCACCACCCTTTCTTTTCTTTTTCCTGATAACTGCGACCACTAAAGGGCGCCGTCACTTTGGGACGCTGCCTGAAATGATGGTGGTGTTGTGGCATTAGACTGGACTGAAACGTTGACGGTCAGGTTGTGTTGTGGATAATGTAGGCACCAGGTTTTGACAAGGACAAAGAGCGTGTTGATGATGATGATACTGGTTCTGCTACATTGATTTGGTCATGTAGCGATAGAAGGTAAAAGAATTGAAGTTACCCTGATGTTACTCTTGTTCCAAATTTTGCAGGTTATGTTTTAAATTAATCGTTTTACATCAAATAAGGTCAAATGAGGCTCAAATATACAGACAGAGGAGAACACGGTTAGGTTTTAAACTATTGGATCACAGCATTTTGTATATATATATATACTGTAGTAGTGTAAATCACCTTCCCATATTTATGCACTTGTCCTTTTTTGTAGTCTTACTTGAAATGTAGCTGCAAGTCTCGACTGATCTGGGTTTAGATCAGTTCAGCACAGGTCACTTCATCTTTCATGTCATTGCCTCTGGCCCAGATTTGCTCATTCTTGAAATGTTATTGGTTAAATAGATCTGTCACTTCAAGCTTTTCTCTTCTCTACACTCTTGGGAAGTCACAGTACACTGAGCACATTGGCTGAACTTGTGGTCTACAAACTGCGTTTTTTTGTTGTTTGATGAAAGTCTAGTTCTTAGTTTGTTTTTTCTTTTTTTATCTTGTTGTTTTCTGTGGCTCAGCATCTGCTCTAAGAGTTGACAGAGGCTGAGAAGGAAGGCGTCTGAGTTCGCCAACTTTGCTGCTTTTCTCTGCAGACTGTGCTGTCGCTGTCTAAACTGGTGACTCAGCAGAAAGCTCAGCTCTTCTTTGTTCTTTTTTTTTGTGCATCCTCCGGGTCTTTAGAAGCTATTAATGCTAATGAAGATTCATGCGTTTTAATAACACGTCGAGAGGGACACGTGCCAAGACTGAGGAGAGAGGGATATGGAGCTTGTTGTTTTACCTTGGCCACAGCAGTGTCCTGAAGAGAGCAGCATACTGACAGACACTCACAGGCAGGTACACACATAACATCCTTGACTTTTTGCCTAAGCCTGGCACAGGCTATTTGTATGGACAGGAAGCCAACAGTCTCACTCCATATGCTGTTGGGTTCAATACTTGCCAGTTTCCTCTCCGAACAGGAAAGCTGGAGATACGAGGGGCTAATTCATTTTCATTCCAGGTGCTTAATTAGACGATGTTCCTGTCATTTTCTTCTCCTGACTGGAAGGAAGTTCAGTCAGAAAAGAAAGAAACTGAAGTAAAAGGAGAAAGGAGGCATCAGAGCAGGTGTTACAACAGATGACAAGAGAGACAGAGATGGAGGGAAAGAGGAGGCTCTGTGTTCCTCTGCAGTGCATTATTGAACATTTCTGATGGAGTGCTGTAAAACAGTACTTTGAGCTATGCTAGAAGTTTAGTGTGCCTCTGTACTTCTTGCTGACATTCCCAGGAAAATTGCACGCGTACTCCAATAGCGAAGTCTTGAAGCCTGGCTTACACTGTTTCTCCCTCGTTATGTCTTTCATTTGCCGGCATCCTGTGGTTCATCTCCACTACAGGAACTTTTCCAGCAACCTTTTTCGAGGAAGTCTGGAACTTTACCTTTGTTCAACTCCAGTAACCTTCCTCCAGTTTAGTTCCCTGCTCCTGTGGTTGTACTTACAAGTGACTGACTCACCATTCATTCAGATTTGCCAACAGACAGTGGCTGCATATCATATCGTATCAACATAATAAAAAAATTTAAAAAAAAGTTTTTGCAGCTTACTTCATTACTAGTCTCAAGAAGGTTGCAGAAATATGTGCAGCAAAAATGATCAACATGATGACTTGATGTTTCTGATGTGTCTTTTTTCCCTTTTATTGGTCTAATTTGCCTCATCTTTGTTTTCATATGCGGTATAAACAAAAAGACTAATGTGGCTAATGTAGAGTTAAGCTCCTTATAATCACCTTCAAGTGTTTTGTTTTGCCCACTTGGGGTTGACAATGAACTGAAACAGTTTACTGCTGTAAAACCAAAACAATGAGCTGAATATGGTATAAAGCAGGGAAACAGTTGAGAGTATTACCTTTGTCACATTTCCGCCTGTGTCTGTCAGTTTGTTTGTTTGTCTTAGGAAATAACATATGAATCTTGAAAATGAATAAAGCCATACTTGAGACTAAAATACACATATAGGACTGTTTGGCCTTTTCTGAGGTATTGCACTTTCCTGAGTTTATTCTCGGTCTGTGTGAATTTGTTGCTACAGGCAACCTCTTTTACACACACATAGTATTTTGATCCATTGTCGACGTGAAAATACTGACTGTATCACGGACACGCGCACATTTTTCATGGGATGAGGATGATAATGACAAGGGCACATCTGCTATAGGTGTTTTCACTGATGTGTTTACTGTACATCAGCTGTACACTGATGTAGCATCACCTACATTCCCACTCTACCTAGAATAATACTGTGGAGGATGCAAACAGTGGACATAAATGTTTCCAGTATGTGTGTCAATGTTGTGTGCTGTCCTTGCCTTATACACTAATTATACAGAGTGTTGAAACACAAGCTGAACGAGCTGTGTGAATTTTTGCTGTATGAAATTTTGCCTATTTACTGTAAAAGCCTGGGCTGCCCTCAATTTTACCTCAGCGTCCTCCATCAGCATCAATTTGCAAAGACACATCTATGGGCTAATTATGCAGAATGAGCCTTCAGACTGACATCAGTCATTCGTGTTGAGCGCTGTCGCTGCTTTACTGTAACATCCATTACTCCTAATTGTGGGAATCACGCTATTAGGATGTTCCATTAATCAACACTGCCCTTGTAATAACCATCAATAATTCCACAACTGTTTGCAAATTCTTCTCACATTCTCACCTTTTGTCACTGGCTATCTGCAGATTATCCCTCACCTCTCTCTTTCTATCTCTCTCTCTCTCTCTCTCTCTCTCTCTGTCTCTCTCTCTCTCTCTCTCTCTTTCTCTCTCTCTCTCTTTACACTTATTTCCCCTCTCTTTGGGCTTCTGTCATCTGCCCACTTGCAAATGGGATACTGAGCTGCCAGCCTTCAAAGAGTCACACAGGGAGGAGGCAAAATGGCAGCACACACACACACAGACACACACATGCAAACACATGCCGTTTCATCATTCATGGGATCTAAAAAAAGCCGAGCAGCAGAAATATCACTTGGTGATGTGGATAAACGACCCAATCAGTCAGTTGGAAGTGTATGGCCTTTTATTTCCTAACTGCTGTTCGCTAAAATCTGTGGGAATATTAATCGCTGAAATGTACCCCCTACCTCTCTCTCCGTCTGACAGAGGGAAAACGGGGAAAAAAAGACGACTTGAATAATGTCTAAATATTTGAAGAGGTTGATGTGATGTCGGGCTTTGAGCCTCACTGTCAGCGAGTGGGAGAAGAAATCAGCAGAGACTTGGTTGAAGATCTGAGGGGGAGAAAACATGCCTGTTTATTTTTGATCACTCCCTTTTCTTCCTCTCTCCCTCCATCTCTCTGTCTCTGATTCTCTGACTCTTTCATTTTCTTATTCTATTCTTTCTCTCTTTCTCTCTTTCTCTCTGTCTCTGATTCTCTGACTCTTTCATTTTCTTATTCTATTCTTTCTCTCTTTCTCTCTGTCTCTCTCTCTTCTCTCCTCCCACTCTGTATCTTACTGTGTTTGATGCACTTAGTTTGTCTGTCTTTAGCTTTTGTCTTCCTTGGACACCAAAGTTTTCTAGTAGAAATTGGCCAGCTCCAGCTTTATACACACACAATCTGGGCTGACTGCCAGTGTAGACCCCACAGCAGAGGGTGTTTGATTCAAATAAGGCGTGTATGTTTAACTTATAGATGTGCATATTTGTGTGTGTGTGTGTGTGTGTGTGTGTGTGTGTGTGTGTGTGTGTTTTTCTCTCTCTCTCTCTCTCTCTGTGACACCTACCCTGACTCTCCTGTCCCTGTTCCTGTAGATAACATCCCATTCTCCACCTCCATGAGCCAAACTGGACCCACTCCCGATGCTAATACAATGTACCAGCTGCCATGTGGGCAAACACTTTGGACAGGTAGTTTCCAGGTCTGATGATGGAGAGAAAGAGTAAAGTAGCAGTCAGCAGAGAAAATGACAGCAGCAGTGAGTGATTTTAGCCGCATGAGGCCAAAGATAACAGCAGTAACATTGGGCAAGATAATGTTCATCTAAAACTGTGTTCAGAAGCATATTCTCATAGATCTTTAGATCTCAGTAGGACAAACTTTTATATTTCGATCCAGCCGGATGATGCTGCGTTGCAGGAAAATTGGAGCCTGGTTCAAATTTTTGCCAGATGACTCTGCATTTTTAGGCCAGAGACCAACAAACTGGCCTCAAATTAATAAGAGGGTAAAGTTCTGTTTTTTATAATCAGGGCCACTGTCAATCAGAAGGCAGCTAAGCCTTTCCATAAATACCAAGTCTTGTTTTTCTTTTGAGGCTTATTTCAGCATTAATTAATCCAAACACAGAGATGCAATCTACAAAAATCTGTAATGGTTTCCAGTTCATTAGTGCCCCAGCACAACAGACATAAAGCTTGGACTGAGTGGGAGTTCATTTTTTTTTTGCTACGCAAACAAAGATCTGGTGCAAACGAAGGGAACTGGGTTGTTTCTGAGAGCTGTTCATTTCACTGCCTGCCCTAAATGCACTCTACATGAACCAGCTGGTCATGTCAGTGTTTACAAAAAAAATCAGCCAAACTGGAGAACGCAGCGGTATTTGGATGCACTAAAGAAATAAAAGCAACAACAACAACAACAACAACAGTGCAGTTTTTGCAAATGTCATTTAAACCAGGTTCAACAAACAGTCTTCACCACCACTTAAAAACACTGATTAAAAGCAATGGTTTAACTTCATTCATTCACTCACTCACTCATTCACTCAGTGAAGACAAGACATTAGCATTTATAAAGCCAAAAAGAAAAAAGAATGATGGGAAAGCAAAGGAACAGAGCCGACTACTTTCAAAGAACCGTAATTCCCATCTCTAAATATGATAATGTTTCTCATAATCTTTCACAAAACCATGAAGAAAACGGAAAGCCATCAGATATTTATCAATCATCTCCAGCAAGTTAAAGATATTTTAATTAATTATAGCATCTTAGTTTTAACTGTGCTCATGTGAAAAGGGGTTTTAGTTCCTTTCCAAATTATGTAAAATAGTTTGGGCAAAAACATCTTCACTAAAATATTAATCCCAATTCTTTTTATCACGCAAATGAATTAGCCAAACTATGACAGACAGATCTTCTCGTGTCTGAAACTATGAGCGGCATAAGTACATTGTAAAGGGGAATCTATGCTTAAGTGAGGAGGAGTTCAAGTTAAATCCAGACTCATCTTGCAGTTACGGCAACAGCCCTAACCAGAGAGCCACAGAGCTGCCCACAGGAAGCTGAGAGCATTAAAATGGCTAATTAGGTTTCATGTTGTCAGCATGTTTCGAGTTCATTATACTAAACCCACAAACTATCAAGAGAAATTTAAGTTGGCAAAGTAATGAAGTAACGCTCCATATTGACATTCTCTATTCACTATCAGAGAAACTTACAGTATCAGGACACTGATCATCTGACCTCAACTACAAGTGCTTGTTATTATATGTTAATTACTCACCATTAATCTGCTTAAAGTAATACCTACATTAGCTACAATGGCACTAAGGCAAAACACACTACTTTAGTTTGTGTGTGTGTGTGTGTCTGAGTGAGTGTGTGTGTGAGACAGATGTCATGTAAGTGCAAGTCCTCTGTAAATTTGGTTTAGCCAGATGAAGGGCAGGGATTTATTTTAATGTCAGTTTTGTCATATTTCTATGTGGATGACACAGATTTATGTACTCAAAATGTTCACGGTGCGATAAACCTCATTTTATATGTAAAGAAGTGCGGAGAATTATTTGTACAGTGATCCATGTCCTGTGTATGCATGGATACCTCCTTCCTCAGTCACTCCTCTTTTAAGCCGCTGGAGTTGTTAATCAGCTGTGAGTTTGCTGTTATTCACCCTGCCCAGTTAATAAGACATAAATCCCTGCCTGAAATTTTACATTACAAAGTAACATAATTGAGTTTTAGTAAGCATAAATTACACTCAGGCAGCCACACAAGACCTTTGGCTTTATAACACACTCCAAAACTGGGCACATTTTGATTAAATCCAGCAGCTATCAGATCAAACAATAACATAAACAAGCGCAAATATGACATGGCATTAAAATACAGTTTTCAGCACTTGACAGATTTCAGTACTTGGGCAAATTCCAGTTGATACTAAAAAAAAAAAATGTTGAGATTTGATATTCAGCCCCGGCTGTGACTCATTGTAACAGTGGGAACAGGCTTCTTCTCAATGTAGAACTCCATTTGCATCAGGGTGACTGTATGGGGCCTGAATGAATGCATGTCAAATAAGTCTCTGGGTGAATGATGAATCTCAAACAGTGTTAAATTTCACCAGAGCAGAGTGAGAAGAGTGATAAAACCGGACAGACACTTGCCTGCATGAAAGCATTAGACTCTTTATTCATCGTTTCCCTCTCTCTCTCTCTCTCTCTCTCTCTCTCTCTCTCTCTCCACTGTCCACCTCCACATGTCGTCAACATGCATGTGTGAACAAACACATTCATCTCTGTTTGATTTTGGACATGACAGAGCTTTACGTTTACCATATGAGGCAGAAGTTACCTTCTAAGCACAACACACAAGTATATTATAAGATGCTGGACACATTGTGAGGCTTTGCACGTAGAGCAGTTTTCTTACACATTGCTCATCATCATTGCTCAATGTCACTTTCACACTCACTGGGAGCTTGTGAAGTGTTGATGTGGGCCACAGCTTCTGAGCTAGCTATTGGACTGAGCTGCAGAGATATCTGTTGAATTTGAAAATGTGTTGATTCAAAGAAGTGACTTTTGAAAAACCTCAGTTGAAGAGACAAAATGTAGCTTCACCTTTGGAGGCAGCCTTACTGTGTCTTGGTGTATCGCATTTTGTGAAATGATGTCATTGAAATTCACAGCATTGTGACTCAAATGGCCCTGAACAACACTGTGAATGGAGGAAAGCTGATCAGTACGAAAAGCACTCTCTCTCAATGCAGGATGAAGGTTTCTAGGCCCTTATTTCATATTATGGTGTAAAAGGGCTTTCATAATGGACTCCTCTCCTCTTCTCTCCACTACCTCTTCCTTCTGTGGCCAAACTACATCTCTCTGCATACTAAGCAGAGCCCCATACGGCCCAATTTGCACTGCCCAATTTACTGGTGTCGCTTCAGATTTGTTGGAGGAAAAGCTGAGGCCTTTTCCCTGATCCCTGCACTGAAGGAAAGGTGGGGGGAAAGGGAGGGAGGGGGAGTGGGGGGAGGTTGAGAATTAGGGGAAACTGGAGGTGGCTTGGCTGACACATGGAGCCTGAACCACTTCAACCACACACACATTTACACACATTCAGATATACACACATTTGCACACACAGACAATCCTGAATGGAACAGAAAGCCACACATACACATCACATTTGAGATGTACAGCTTACAGCCACACAGCTAACCCCCAGAGAGTTGGGGGGGGTAGATGAGAGAGATGAAGGGAGAGAGGGATGGGTGGAAGGAGAGTCAATGCGCTGACAGGACTGTGACAGGGCTTAATTACCAAGCGAGCGCTGTTCACTGGAAGCAATTTCTAAGGATTGTTGTCATTTAAATAGATTAAAACGCCCTTTCACTGGACTAAAGCTGTCTCACCGCAGGCTTGGCTCTGCTGTGGATTAAAAGTCTAAGTCAAATCAAAGAGGAGAATACACAGAGAGAGTCAGAGATGGAGGGATGGAGACAGAGAGGAGTGTCACAGAGGGCACTTAAAGCAAGATGGTACTGAAGAAAGAAAAGGAGAGGGACAGAGGGGAAATGTATTATGTAGATCTTGTAGGCTGCGAGACACATGGAGGAATGTTCTGTGTGGATACAAAAATAAATGGTTCGAAATAAGGGTGGTATTTGTTCTCCAAAATCCAAAGTCCAAAATCCTCCCACTCTCCTGTGCAACACTATTGTTCTTTTGCAGCTGTCGACTGTGGGTGTTTAACGATCAAAAAAGCCACATTACTCTTCCCACATGGATTTTCCGTTTGACTAATCACTGTCTTTTTCAATTACACCTGCAGACACCGAAGGCTGCGAGCACACGTGGAGGAAGTTCCACGGCCACTGCTACAGGTACTTCAGCCGCAGACACACCTGGGAGGATGCCGAGAAGGACTGCAGGGAGCACAGTGGCCACCTGGCCAGTATCCACAGCCTCGCTGAGCAGAACTTCATCAGAGGTGGGGGAAAATGAGAGGACGAGGACAGACTTAGCACAGACAGTGTAGCAGGTGTAAGTGAAATTTTAGGCCAATCAGTTTGGGCACACAGGCTTTTGTAAATAAAAGTGCTATTCTTTTTATGCCGTTAGGAGCATTTCCAAGGTTTGTAGGACATTACAAAATCCTGGTTGAATCACAACAAAGAGTCTCAGTCACGCTATTGGCTGTGTGAGGCTGTATTTGGGCACATTTTGAGCTAAACGCTAACAATACCCTACTACTAATGCAACATACCCACAGTGACAATGCCAGCTTGTTAGTTAGAGGTGACATTGACCATGTTCACCATGTTCATTTGTTATGTTAATAAGCCAACATTTGCTAATTACAACTGACCATAATGTGTAACTGTTAAACCAAAATATTAGACATATATACAATATTGAATTAAACTTTTGAGCTGATGATGCCTCTAAATGAAGTATTGAGGGATTAGCAAAGTTATCATTATTCAACCTGAGGGGGACATTGATGTCTGATGATCCAGACAGGGCGCGGTGGACTGGCCGATCGGTAGTTGATATTACCATCCATGGAGTTAAAAACATTTCTAATACCTAGCTTCTTCTTTTTAAATAAAAATGTAACATGTCAGTAATAAAATACAATGAGAGAATCAAAATGATTAAAACCAATCACCCATGTTAAATTTTTTCTACAGGCATCACTGAAGAAGAGCACCATGAGCTTAATCTTTGAAACCTAATGATCCGTTGTGCAGGTTAAATCAGTTCCTTTCAGAGTCTGGGTCAACTGAGAAACTATGTGGCTGTTTTTTTTTGGAAAAAAAACTCTGATTTATTTCTCTAACAAGATGATTTTTCTCCATAGCAACAGCAGCTCAGTCACAGTCAGGTGTAGTTGACTTCTTCTCGCCATCTGTCTCGCCAAAGTGACTGAAAGTAACTGATTTCTCAAAAGTTAGCCACAGTACGGTTAAAATATCTAGACTTCAATGCTTCTATGTTGAAGAAACTTTTGAAAGAAAATAAAATTTGAATGTGACAAAAACAAAATAAAAAATACTTAAAAAAAAAAAACTAGCTGCACCTTCTACTTCACAGCTCTATAACTCACACATTCACCAATCACAGTTAAACAAGGCACCAGTCAGTTTAAATCATGTCGATGATTTGGTCTTTATAATCTAACCAGCTCTTACTCTGCTGTCTGCATTCAATCTGTGACACACTGCTTTTACTGGCTGCTGATTTATATCTACTCCTCCACTTTATTATTACCATACTTGGTGATGGCACCTCTTGTCTTATATGTATTCCATAACTCAGTGATAAATGTCTGTCTGGTTCAGCTCTGAATGGCCTTTGAAGGCTTTATTGCGGTCCCCGCTGAAAAACTCCCTGAGGAGCCTGAGCCTGTTGAGCCAAATAAATGTGTATCACAATTTGTTGCAATGAAATGCTACAGGCTCTGATGTAAGAGTCTGCAACACAACACTTAATAAAATCGTATTCCTTCTTCGAATGTGATTTGTTGTGAAACAGGTGAAAAATCCTTACGGTGGGTGTGTTTGTAACTGCATTTGTGTCCAGTGATGGAATACAAGTGTCAGTGTGTTGAAAGTGAATGCAATAAGATCGTTTTAAAGAATTGCACTTGATAAAATTACAATACATGACTTGTGTTAGAAAGAAGTGCTGCTGTCTCATGACTTGGGCAAATTTATACATGTTAACGTTTACAAAAAAATCTATTTCATGACTCACTGCTGATTCACAGTTTTTATAACATAAATGTTCACACTCTGATCAGCGGTTGAGATTTTCATGTCAAGTAATTTATTTTTTTAATAATAGTAATCATCAGAGATATTGCTCTGGTTGTCCATCTGCTATTTATTGTGTTGTCCTATGTAGCAAAGCCAGCCCATCTGGTATTTCATGTGTCCTAAATTATTTGCAAATCTTATTTGAATATTTGGCACCGAAGCAAAGACTGAAACAGTGCTACACTTGTCTAATGCGAGCTTTTTGGGTATTCTTCGTAGATTTAAATATTTGGCCACAGAGGACAGTTTGTCTGTGCCAGGCAGCATTACCATGCTAATATCTGTAAAGTCTTTCTTTGGTGCCTCATAAACCTTCATCTCCTCATTCTTAGCGTCTCGCCCCTTGGCATTGCTCCACAGCCACTTGTGTTGTGATAAGAACAGATCACCAGCAGCAAGCTTCTGTAATACTGGATCCCCACTCTGTCTCGGACAGATGCCAGGACAGCAGCGTCCATCTAGAGCCCATCCTTCTTCTGCACGTGCACACTTATCAAAAAGTGTGCTTAATCGCCTCGAAAATAGACGTCTCCACCCCTGCAATAAGGGGACCAGAGCCATTAAGAAGATTAATGGGCCTGGTAATGATGTTAATCAGATACACCATGATTGAAATTCCATTACATACGTGCATGTACGTGCACGCGTCTATACAGCCATGCACGAAGACTCCCACCACACACACAAATGAGATAAACCCAAAACGGCATTAATGAAATTTCCTTTCACACACAAACAAAGATCTCATCAGCCAGAAACAGTGGATCTCTGCGACTCCTCATCTCTTGAGGCCAAACAGGCAGGATCTCAGAGCTGTGTCTGCTGCCGTTGACTCCAGGACTAAGCTAAAGCACAATATGTATAATTAAAGAACTCTCTACCAATTTTTCACCTGAAGCTCAGTTTATAACTCACGGGGAGTGTGATGGAATCTGTGAGAGGTTATAATATTGTCTGTGACCCTGGAGGAAGTTTGTGATGTTTTGTTTCTATTTTCTCAGTTTATGTAACAGTCTGCATTACAAACTGGGAAAGTGGACGTGAACATTGTGGGCATTTACTAGCTACAGATGGAACAATGAATTGCATTGTACTTTACTCATCCATCTATTTCTTTATACCATTTATCTATACAGCTGTAGATTTAAACAAAGTTTCTTGACCCACCATTTCTTCTATTTTTGGACTAGATTTATATTATATTGTTAGGTGGTACATCTTGGACCTTTTTTTTTTGTTCATGTCTTCTTTCTTTCTGCGTAAGTGTGTATTAATTTCAGTCTGTGCATCACCTCTTACTCAGGTCTGAGCCATGACAACACTTGGATCGGATTAAACGATCGTACAGTGGAAGACGATTTTCAGTGGACTGACAAGATGGACCTGGTGAGGCACCAGCTCTTATCTGTTGATCCTAGTAGAATTTAAAACCCCTGAGGAGCAGAATAACATCATAATATTTGTGAAGAACAACAACAACAAAAACTTGAAACAACTTGAACAGCAGTTTGAAAATACAGTACGTGAACAATAGAAATAGACGGGTTCCATACTGCAGATTTGTAGTCTCATTTTCCATAATTACATGCAACACAAAAAGATCACAAAATCAAAACAGGATAACAAAAGAGAAAATTAGAGAAGAAGAATGAAAGATGCTCTGCACAGAATTGATTATTGTGAAAACGTATGCTTGCAAGATCACTGATTAGTGTCTGGTGTCAAGAAAATTGTGTTTAATTGCAGTTTAAAAAGAAAGTGTAGTACTGGTTTGTTTTTCTAACTATGTGTCTGTTTTTCTCTGTGTGTGCTTGTGTGTCTATGTGCAGCAATATGAGAACTGGCGTGAAAACCAACCAGACAACTTCTTTGCTGGAGGAGAGGACTGCGTGGTGATGATTTCTCACGAGAATGGCAAATGGAATGACGTTCCCTGCAACTACAATCTGCCCTACGTCTGCAAGAAGGGAACAGGTGAGAACAGCAAGGTGGATGAAAGCAGAGGAGAGGAGGAAAGAGGGAGAGTGGGATGGAGTTTGCTGCAACTTCAACAGGTGATTAAAATGACTGACAGAGAGGTAAAAAGGCAGAGAGTAGCAGGATGTAAAAAAAAAAACAAAAAACACAGCTGCAAGGAGTGAGAGACATCAGATTGAAAGAGTGTGACAGTGTTGGGATCAGACAGAAGGAGGCAGAGGGAGTATGAGGGAAAGGTCAGATGAGAAAAGGACCTTTCTAGGCTGTTAGTTCGTAAGTCTGAAATTCTATAAGGTCTTTAAATCATAAGATAGAAAAGTGATCAAATGTTCTTGAGACTGTAGTTCTTTTATGTAAAGCAGCTCATAAGTGCTGGTTTCTGTTTAAGCACACAGTCGGTACCTTCACGTGAAAGGTACTGACAAACTGACTGTGTCACACTTTACATTACACGTCTGCACGGTGGAAAGGATTATCATCAAGCCTCTTCAATCAGTCCACATGCTTGAGATTCACACTCATTACTGCTCACCAGCACTCCTTCCGTCTCTCATCATCCTCCAGCTCGACTTTAAAAAGTTCTCCACGTACCACTCATATCAGGCTCCCTTTCCTCTGCCAAATCTTCTGTTCCTGTAGTGGGGTGAAGCACATCTTGAGGCAGAAAGTGTTTTCTCCTCGATGTCCAGGAAATTTAAACTCAGCAAAACAAGATGAGCAAACTTAGTGGTTGGTTCCTGTGTACGCTGCTGTCTCTGCTACATGCTCCCCTGTTGCAGCTGCCCCTTCTTGGCTCAGGAGTTAGGCCAATACATATTCCTCCTGAGAGCCTATTAAAGCTTATTTTTGCCACACATTTGCATACAGTTCAGATTTATGACCAATGGCAAGAAGAAAGACGCATTAATAGCTAGGTGGAGATTAGCTAGCTGGCACGAGAGGCTGGTTTAAAGAAATACTGGGACACAAGAAACCACTAGTGGCTGTGTTTGCCAAACTTTCCCTGGAGCTCGGAGTAGGACAAGCTTTATGTTTAAACTGTAGATTATTGGCCTGTATTTATCCAAAGTGCTAATAGTGAAATAAAAGTAAAAGTAAAACGCTTTCACTTTTACTCCTACTTACGAATAAATGCTATCGATCATGATTTATAGATGACTGCAGCACAGAAACAGAGGTGAGCACACACCATCTGAAACATGTTTTGAAGTGTGCAAAACATAATCGGTCGTACTTATTAGTATGCAAGATGAAACCATATGTGCAACTCACAATACGGTAGTTCAATCATGCATTTGCATTAGGTTTGAATATTTGACAGGATGCTGTCCTGCTTTTTCTTTTCTGTTCTCTGCATTTGTTTATTCTGCAAAAAAGAAGAAAAATTGGAATATATTTTATTTGCCATCACTTTCCATCCAGTTTTAATTGTTTGTACTGTCAGATACTTTATTCTTCTCATCATATGATTTCTCTGATGTACCAGCAGCAGAATCCCCTCCCTGTTGTCAGTCTTCTTTGTTTCCAAAGGAGACTGACAGTTTCCAATTATTTCATAACCATTCATATATTTACAAATCACAATGAATATACTGGATTATTCTTTATGATTAGCGTCTTGATTGCCACAGGTTCACACACATATAAAATTAAGTCAAATTTAACTATTTTCAATCAGAATGAGAGGGTAACACTATCTTCACTTCACAAAAACAGCTATAATTAATGAAATAAAGATCATAGCAACACAAAGAAATATGAAATGTTCAAGTATTAGTGGACAAATATGACTTCATCTTAACATCTTAACACACTTCAAACAGCTAATGTGCTGTCTGAAGTGAAGTTGGTGTACATGGTGATTTTGTGTTTATCATCGAAGTAACCCTATTGTTACTTGTTATTTTCATCATTCAACAACATAACATAACCTTCACATTACATAATGTCAACAGGATTGCTGTCGTTGTTTTTTTAGGTAATTTAGGATATTATTTCTTTAACACATGGCATACAACAAGAATCGATACATAGCTAGTTTTTTACCTGACAAAAAACAAACATGACCTTTACGCTACTTAAACTCTTGAGCAAAGAGCCAAGGCAGTTTTCAAATCAGGTATAATATTACATAAAAAAAGCAAAAGTACAAAAAAAGCTCTCACATCTGGGGACCCTAGTCTGTTCCCATTGACTGACAGACCTGTAGTCACAGTGGAAACCTTCACGCAAAGTACAGTTGCTTGATAATTGTGTCCTAAACTCACACAAACTCTTTTTTAGAAATTCTGATAAATATGATACATTTTGGATTGTCCAAATAAATCTTTATTAGGACACAGATGATGATGGATAGATATGGGAATTTAGTCAGCTGGTAATCAGCGGATTTATATCTTTACTGGCTAGGTTTGAGACTGTAGAACCATGAATGTTGCAGTTCATGGTTGTTGCTGAAGCCCCTAAGCTTCAGGAGTGCCGCTGCGGGTGTTTTTAACCTACATTTCTTCAAACTAAATAGAACAGATTCCCTTATCATCCTTCTTCATCCCTGGATGTTGGATGAGTTTGAATGTAAAAGCGTCAGAGGCTTTACTAATGGTCATTTTGTTAATCTAAGTGCTTTACCAGATGGTTTGTTGTCTGGGGCCACGAGCGTAGAGAACATACTTCCAAAGCCTCGAGCGATGAGCACGTCTCCTGAAACATCCTGCTCTATTCTTGTATGAAAGGGAAGGTATTTCCCTCACATACAAGGTGTTGCACCACCTCTGATGCACACTGTCACAAGTCCCCAGCATCCTGCCCACCTCTGACCTTAATCAGTCAGTTACAATTACAAGCATCTTTTCATCTTCCCCCACTCCTCCCGTCAGCCTCTTTTTCAGTCTAAGTAACCCCATGTTATGTCTTGTCTTATCAGTGGAGTTTGTCAGCTCCATGCTGAGTATTCTCCGCCTGATTTCTAATGCTCATCGCTCATGTGATCTGTTTGTCTGCTCATCATCGGCCCCAGGGACTGATGAAATGATAACAGCAGCATGTGAGCCCATCGGACACCTTAATCAGTCGTCCTAGGGCCAGTCGGGGTGACATGTTAGCCAGATTATATTTTCTTTTTTCATATCATCTGTGATGAGACTGTTGTCAGATCTCAGGAAGAGAGAGCCAGACTCATCATGCATATTATTTGTACAGACCACTTCACAAGCCTCAAATCATCAATCATTGGCATATTGAACAATGTCAAACCTGCTAAAACCCTGATTTTCCAAAATTTTTTTTCAACTCAGCATACACATTTTTCCCAATTGAGAATGAATACCGTGAACTGTGTGACCTGCAGTGACTTATATGTTGATGAGCAAAACATTTTGTAGGATTAAATACAGGTTTTTCAATATTCAGAGGCAGCATTCAATTGCTGGATCTACCCTGTATAAGGAAGGATACATAAAAAAGTTTGGTTTTAATAGAAAACAGAAGCCCAGATTTTACATTTACATTTGGATTATAGTGAGGAATGAGCCACGTAGTCTTCTGCCTCCAAGCTCTTCCATCAAGGATGGGAGGGAGTGTACCCACAACAGGACATGCAAGTATTATGAAATTATTCCATGATTTTGATGGGTTGTTATGTAGCTACCAAAAGAGGAAATCTAATTTTGCATGACATTCTCAGCACGCTCTCCAAGTACTTTGGGAAATGATAAGCTGTTGTCAATGTCTTTAGCGGTTGATGTGTCCATTGGTGTGTAACATCATCATTATGGAAAATACATAACCCTGCCATTTCTGAAGTGTATTTTGACATAAAGGTGAAAAGCTATTTTTATTTCTGAATGAATTACCAAGCTATAGTGCACGTTTGCATTAGTGTGTGTCTGCACATAGAGCTGTGTGCAAGTGTCGTACACAAGCCACTCAAACAACCGACATGTTTGCTCAGAGCAGACTGGTGGGAAAAAAGATGAGAGGAAAGCACAGGGGAAGGAAGGAATATGTGTTTGTGCTGAAAAAGTACATATTTTCATATGATAATAATAGTCTGGTGATGAATCTTGCCAGTCATACAGAGAAGGGAAGGTAAGGAGACGATGTAGGCCAGCTTCACCAGACCCACTCGAATAACCAGTCACTCCCACATGACGTTGTCATTTTATATATGATCATTTTGTAGAAACTGCTGCTACAGAGATTTACATTCTCCACAGGGAGGTGAGAGCAGGAGCAGAGCAGAGGCTCAAGAGCTGCCACCAGACCTCCAAGGAGCTGCTCTCTTACCACACTACACTGCTCACCAGCTGATAGACGAGCAGTCTTTGAACACATTTTCAGCTAAAATTTTGATTCACTCCACTGACGGAGGTGTTCACCTGTCCTACACAGGCTAAACTAACTCCATTAAAGAAGTAATTTCACGTTTTTTTTTTTGGTTTTTTGTTTGAGTTAGATGAGAAGGTCAGTGCATGTCTGTGCATGAAGTGCAGTTCTGTGACAGTTTACTTTAACATAAAGATTGAAAGCAAAGAGAAACAGCAATGACTATTTCAAATATCTGCTGTGAAAAGGGCATGTTGGTCTGCTTTGATTCAAATAAAGTTGGAAGAGATTTTAGATCAGATTTCTTTTCTTTATTCATTTCATTTCTCTTTATATTAATATCATTCACTTGTCTTTGTTTAACTTTAGTTGATGTGCTGTGAGGATGTATAGCACTTGATAATGCAAGGATTAACCAGTAAAATGTAAAGGACACATTGTGTTTTACAGTCACTTTGTAGTCACCATGTAGTATTTTTTTCATTGCATTGCATATATTAATTTAAAACATCGCCATTGTGTTCCTTGCGTTCTGTCAGCTGGTCTGAGCATCTGCCACCGACAGGCATTTCAACAGCTGCTGCAGTTGGTTTTTTTTTATAAAACAAGACGGCATTTGGCTCCATGTGAGACTCACTCCCAGCAGTATTTCAATAAAAAAACGCACTTGTCTCGCAAATGTCGCTCTGATTCATACCAATACAACTGCTGGTAGGTGTGTGGAAGCTGAGAGGGACCAGTATCTGACCTCACTGCAGCCCTAACCTGCCTCTAACTCACAGGACTATGCCCTGCCACACAGACACACAGTGACAGTCATTACCAGCCACACAGCTAAATCATGCATACTGTATGTAACCTTACTTAAGTGAAGTAAAGTGCGTTCTTCACTCTAGATTTAGATATGAGCTCTGTAAGTAGCTCAGAATCTCCCTGTCTTATTTTTTCTTCTGGAGAAGTGAATCATTTGTTTTTTCCAGCTTCTCTCTCGTTCTCTTTCTCTCTATCTCTTCTCTTCATGAAGATCTCTGTATTTTTTCTCCAACTCCCCCAGACTTCTCTAATTCTCCCTTTGTTTTTTGCGTCCTCCTTATCTTGTTCATCAAAGTTGTGGTCCAGACACTTTTGATGAGTATCCTTAAGCAAGCAAATCTTAAGTGGAAATTGTGTAAGTCTGACTGTGTGTGTGTGTTTGTGTGTGTGGCAATTGCAAGTGTGTCTCAACTGAATTACCTTCTATGGTAATATCTGGTCTGGGAATGATAAAGCAGTATTAATTGATTTTTTTTTGTAGCCACATCAGGACTAGCTTTGAAGGCACCGATGACATATTTTTTCTCGTCTTGTTTCTCTGTATAATAATATTATTGTAAGGTTACTTTAAGGTTACCTTACACTGTATAATGTAACATGAGATGATATACGGTATGATTTGTTACTATACAAATTAATTTCATTGAATTTAATTGTAAATGAATACAAGTTTCTTTGGCAATAACTGTCCACTTACATAACGATTAGACAGAGAAGAACATTAGCTTTTATTTTGGAGTTGTTTTTTGACCATCTAACAACCATTATTGCCTCTCCCTTCAGCCCTGTTTTTGTCTCTAAGAATTCCTGATTTAGCCTGTTTTTGCACCTTTTTAGTGCTAAATTCTCCACTATGTTCACCAGCTCAAAGCCGACTTTGCCTATCTGTCATTTAGTGGTGGTCAGTTGGTCATAGCAGGTTTATCAGATCTTTTCTTTGCTCAAAGAGCAGTGAGAAACATTACAGGCTGTAAAAGAAAACAATGATTCTCTGTGGGCCCACAAGCAACACCGGTCATTTTACACTTTGATCCATGACCACTGTCTTTAGAGTGTTGGAAACTCAGAATCTGCCTGTTCATGGACAGAAACATACAAGGGGAGAGAGTGTAGAAAGTATATACTGTATATATTTTATTTCAGCCGACCTCATCATGTGAGCAAACTTATTATCAGACAGTGCATGTGACTAATCTACTATCAAGCCCAAACAGAATTTTTGGTGCTAAATCATGAGCGGATTAAAATATCGAAAATCCATACATGTATTTTAATGATTTAAGTCACAGTTTAAAAGACTGAGAAGTGGCTTTAGAACATTTTTGAAAGCACCTTTTTATGGGCTTTTTCTAAGAAACCAAGGTTGCAGCCCCGTACAACCTACAGGCTTTATTTCGCAAAAGACCTTTTTCTGACTTAAAGCATCATAAACTCATGGCTCCTTTCTCTGAGATTAGTGACATTTTCTTTAATCCCTACTTCAATACATTCTGACTTTGCTTGCACCCACTGTGAAAAATCATTCAACAGTGTTGATAGGTGAGGGCTAATGGAAAATTGCCTTTCAGCCTTCCATTTTTGTTAAGTCAGGCATCGTCTCAAGTGAGGAGAGAAGTGCTTATTGCCCCTTCCTTCCACAACACATTAAACTGTAAATGTGGCATTAAACCTTTCATCAGAGTTAATGGCATTGCTTTCCCTCATTAAGAATTTAAGAGGTATTAGCACAAGGACAAGGGAATTAAGAGGGACTGTAAACATTTTCTGATTGCTGACCACATTTAGCATTAAAGTGTGTAAATCACATCCAAGGATGGGATCAGTTATGTTTTGATGTTGGGGGGAAAAAAAACCATTTGATTTGTACTTTTGATATGAGCAGAATGGAAGTTTTTCTCAGTCAATTGTCCATCATGAGCATAGATTAGGGTATGGGCAGTAGGGATATGCCCCCACCAATTACATGCTGTTGCCGAATTGTTCCTACCAATTTATTTGCACATGATCTTCTGCAGATTAGATACAGTGAAAATGTGCAGTTGTCAATATCTGATGTCTTTTACCTTGTAACTATATATTTGGCGTTAACAGTTTTTCCTCCATTAAATATTAAGTATTTATCATATGAAACTTTTAGTTTTTCGCTTTTGTTTGATGAAAGGAGCCAAATCAGCTGCCGCAGATCTGGCTGTGTGAGTTGGTGCACAGAAATGTAGAAATGTCAGTTTGTTATGCACAAATATTCACAAGCCTTGTTTATATTTATATTTTTTCTACAACACGGGTGAATAATGACTACTTTCATTTCATACAGTTTAAACCAACACTTTTGTTTCTGTTTTTGTTGATATCTCCATTTGATTCCACTTTCTTGTTTTGGGCTTTTATCACATTTTCATCAACTATGTGTCATAAGGACAGCCATGAGACGATTTTGGCTCTTTTTATTAAATTAAATTAAATTACTCTTGAGATATTTCTTCATGTGCACACAGTCTCTCTGACGTACACCCTGAATGTACACCACATACAACTTGTTATCCAAAATCCTCCTATACAGTTGAAAATCTCCGTAGTGCAATGAATATGCAACAGAACTTCTTTCACGTCTAACCATTTGATGATGAGTTGAACAACTGTGTAATGACACATGACAGCTTTTTTTGTCCCCCAAGCTAATTTTAAGTCACACAGTATAATGAATGAAATTGAAATTCAAGGTAGTGACTTAGAATCCAAAACCTTTACATGGTTTTGGTGAATATTATCATAAACATCAGGAGGCACTTGGACTTGAGCTGTATAACTGCCATCTAGGGATTTCTAGAGTTACCACACACCTGCTGTCTGCATTGAGAGTACACTGACACCCTCTGACAGGCGAATTAAAAGTCTGTGAAGTGGTTGAAGTGCTGCCCTGAGGCTTGTCCACCTTGTCAGTCTCTGACCAGAGTGTCAGTCCTCTCTCCATCTGAGCTTGTGTAAACTGATTTTTTTCTGATTCTGCTTCAACTCTTTTAGAGGTAAAACTCTATAATGTTCTGTTACTTTGACAGCCGCCCACTCGCTCACAGACTTGGACAGCCACGTTGTCCTGCAGACACTAAATCCACGTTTGGATGCTTGTGTTGTGACTGATTTTCAAATATGTCTGCAGTGTGCGTGTCCTTAAAGTTAGGATGCACAATGAATGTAAAAATTATGACACTGAAAAGTCTCGATGCACACTGATAAGATGACTCCAGGTAAAAGTCATTATCATGTATGGACTTCCTTTATTAACTATATAATAATCACACAGATGGCCATGTAAAAAAAACAAAAAACAGTAAAGAACAACCTGATTAATATTCAGTATTTCTATGTCCCTACAGTGCTTTGTGGAGCGCCTCCCTCTGTGGATAATGCCTTTCTGATTGGTCGGAAGCGTTCCCACTATGATATCCACTCTGTCGTGCGCTACCAGTGTGTTGACGGCTTCCTGCAACGCCATGTGCCCACTGCTAAGTGTCGTGCCAACGGCAAGTGGGATCGACCTAAAATCATCTGCATAAAATGTAAGTTTTACACGAAAGGATTTTCCCCAAGCAGATCGGCAGACAACAACAACACTTAAAGCAGTATTTCCATTTGTTAGGTCATTTTCACATTTACATTTTTCTTATTTTTAGCATGCACACCACCACAGGTCTGCAAGACCAAACCTAACTGCCCTCCGGGGGCTGCTGTCACCATGTGCATTCAGGCTTCCCATTCCTGCTCTCATTATTAATAATTGCAAGCAAAAAGATAACTGCAGTTGCAGACTGAATAAATCCCCTGGGCTTACTTAGAAGTGGTAGGGTCTCCTTTGAAGTGTTTCATGCTTGAGGTGAGATTTTTTTCTTTCTTTTTTTTTTTAAGTTTTTTTTAGACAATTTTTGCAATGGTTGGCCATCCGTGGAAGACAAAAGCTGTGTGCTAAAAGCTAAAAATGTTCAACCAAAGTGAAATATGACTTTTATACTCCATATCATGTAAGAGCTTTTGGGCACATAGAATAAATCACAGCATCAAATACTCCAAAATGTGCTCAGAGGGTTTTTTTTTTATTTTTAGATGGAATGAAATGATGACATTACAGTGTCATTGCAGATGTAACCTCTTATTTTAGCACAGTACAGCATCTAAAATCAGCAGTAACATTCTTTTATTATGCGAATGTCATACTTCTTATCTCCTCTCAGCTTTAAACGAAACTTACAATAATTTTTTTCAAAAATAATGCTAAAGGACTTACTCTGACTATGACAGACAGAATAGATGTCATAACTTTTCAGCATAATTTCTTCCTTCTTCAGAGATATGAAGGGTTGATATATAAATATTCAACAAACTGAGCCTTGTATTTCATTTTTGCTCTGCTCACAATGTGACAGTAATGATGAAATACTGAAATAATGTAGCTTCTGTTCAAAGTGATAAAGATTCCTTTGCTTATGACTCTTTATCTGTGGACAGAGTTGTTTTTATGGCCCAGAGTTATAGCGTCGTTATCATTCATTGCAGACGACATTTCTTTGTTGGCAAAATCCAGAAAGGGACAGAGCAACCTAATTTGGCAGTACACCCCAGGAATGAGCTTACACTGAGGCTGTGAGTGGGTGGCTAGCTCAGTGTGCTCTTGCTGAAGGCGCCCAGTCTACTGGATGTGAGATAAAACGGATTCCCTCAGTGTGGTTGAAAAAAATTAAACCATCTACAGAGAACATGTGGATTTGACCTTCCTGCTTTTTGATCCGTTTTTTCCCTCACCTCTTACCTGGTTTCACCTCCCTCTGACTATCAGTCTAAGTGCTTCTGATGCTTGTCAGTGATTCATCTCCCTCTTACATCAGTTCCATCACTCCCATTTCTCATTTTATTCCAGCTCTGACTTACTTCTTTAATAAATCCTCTGCCCTTTCTTTTATTTCACCGCCTCTTCCTTATGCTCCGTTTGAACCAACAGCCCGGCGAGCCCACCGTTACCGACGCCACCACCACAAGGGCAGGAGGGAGCGCAGGAAGCACAAGAGGCACGGCCACAGAGAGGGAGGCCACCACGGAGGAGAGCCGGGTCAGGGCCACAACCACGGCCACTTCTGAACCAAAAAAAATAAACACCCACTTTTCCTTTTCCCCTTTGCTGCTAACTGCAGTTTGCCTGTCTCCCTGTCATCCACATTTCCCCAAACATTACGTCACAACCTTACTGCCCAAAACTCTCTTCCCCAGCCCCTCCCCTGCATTGCCCTGCCCTGGGTTGCCCTGAGCTCCATCCCTGGCTCTCCGAGTGAGCCTGCATCATAGTCAATTCTGAGGCCTGCCCAAGTGTTGCCAGGCTTCACTGGGACAATGACAAATCCCTTTGTGCTCTTTTTACTTTCACTTCTCTGTTTTACTTTCTTGTCTTAGCGTGTCTGTCTCACACCCACCCTCCCAGTTGACCCAGTTACTCTCCCTCCAAGCTCAACAATGACCTGAAACACAGGGCTATGCTGACCTGTTTTTGGAAAAAAAAAATACCTTTGAGATCCACAGCGAACATTCTTCAGAGAGAAGTGGTTTAGTACAAACTGTAAATAGGGACAACATTGCTGAAAATGCAAGGAAGATATCATGTTGTTGACTTGAGCCTTTTGTCTGTTAAACACACATTATTTTTTACAAATTGTGTTTATTTCTTGACTCTGCTGCTTTTGGTTTGCTCTTTGTAAGACATTGTACTTGACTTAAAGCAACATGGAGTTATTCTGAAATTGATTTTCTTTGAATCAGAGGCAGTTGTAATTGAATTATTTGATTGTTAGCGTTGTATCTTCTTGTCAGTGTAAGACAGTTACTTTAGATCAGATGCTAAAGCTCCCAGAGGAAAATGGAAAACACATCACATCTCCATTTAGTTTCATCACGTCACATTAAACATCAGTCACTTTTCAGAACGATCTCAAAAAGCTCCTGTGGTGTCAGTCACCCACACCTGTTGCTACCGAGGATTAATATGAGAGTTTGATTTCAGTTTGCCTCAGTTTAGCATTCGCACATTTGCTTTTCCTTTTCTCATAATTCTTCTTCTGCTGTGAATTAACCAAGGGTATGCAGCAAGGTGAAGTTCTGTTTCTCCTTTATGTTGTAGTTTTACTTGTTTGGCCTGATGAGCAGAAATTATGCCGTCAGACAGGCATGAGAGATACAGAGAGAGGTAGCAGCCAGTTATCGATCCAGATCCAGTAGCCTCCTCATGCGTCACGGCAGGCACAATATATGCATGTCCATGCACAGGGTCTGGGTGCACTGCAAAAAAAAAGCATCAGAAAAAAATCAAAATATTTCATGTTCAGCCATCTAAAGCCTTTTCTGGAATAAAATTAATTATTGTATTGAGGCAAATCACTGCATTCACCAGTTTCCAGAGTTAAGATATTCTTTAAGAGACTGTTCTCACTAGAATAGTAGTTACTTCATGTGGTTGTGTTAAAAAATAGTTGACTTTATCAGTTTTACTAGCATTAATAAAGTAGTTTGATGAACCATCATTTTACTGATCAGGACACCGGCTCAGTTAAGTATCTACATTGGTTGATCTGGATTGCACAGGCAGATTTGTTGGCGACGTATGAAGACACATTCTCAAAACAAGATTAAAATGTGCAATCTCACACCAATGGTAGATTATTTCTTACTTGTTTTTGGGGGAGCCCTCTTGTACTTCACAATATCATCAGATATTATTAGCTGTTATCACTAACATGTTAGCTAACCACTGACCATTTACACATCCAACAAATGGAGGAAATCAAATAGTTTCTCTTCTTTTACCTCAGTTTTGGTCTCCTCCAACTGAGTTAAATATCTGTTTTTTTAGCAGCTAAATAATCCAGTATGTTCACCAGGTAATTACTGGACAACTTCTAGAAAAACAATACCGTTGCAGGCCATAAAACCAGAACAATAAGGTGAAAAACCTTAAAACGTTCACTGAGTTGGTGGGAACTGTAGAGATGGATGATTTTTCTGTGGGGTTAGTCACTACAAGCATCACCTTTCACATTACATACCATCATTTGGTCTGTTGTTACATATGCTCCAATCGCTAACATTACCAAACAGATTAAATGATGGAGTTGGCGATTTTTTGCAGTGTACAGTGCTTTGCCGTTTTAAGTATCCTCTAAATCAAGATGGGTTGGACATGTGATGGAGAACAGTCTTGACAGCCAGCAGAGACTGATGTTGACGACTGTTGGATCATGAACACACAGGGTATAAGGATGAATATAAGTCAGAGGAGACAGAGATGTTGAGATCTCAGTGTGTTTCTGTGAGCTCTGCGTGTGTGTCTGTGTGTGCGTTTGTGTCTGTGTGTGTATGATTGAGGATGTTGACAATGGCTAAGGTCCCAGAGGATGGCGATAGAGAGGGTCAGCGGAGATTAAGGCTTCCCCATTTCTGGGGCAGACAGAGTCTCACAGAGCTCACAGCTGTTCTCACCTGTGCTCGCTCCTGCCGCGTGTCCTGCTTTAAGAGGGGATTGAGATGGATAGAACAAGCGCTTTGCTCTCTTTTCTCTCCACTTTACTGCCAGGTTAAATTGCTGTTTTTTAAAGCTAGCACTTGAGGCTGGAGCTTCTGGGATTATGTCCCAAATACTGACTCGGGCACTTTTATCCGTGATGTCTCTCCGTCGTGTTCTGCTTTTTCCTTCACCACCACTTTTTGCACTTTTCATTTATCTTCCTCACTTGATTTTCTTTTTACTGTCACTGTCTTTTTAGAGAAGAAAAATAGTGGAGGACAAGCACACCTAAGTTTAGTTTAACTGGCTCTTTATTGGTGAAACAATACACACAGTCTTTTCAGCAGCCTTTCAAACATCTTGTAAAAAGAACACTAAAGGAGGATGGGGTTATATAAAGAGGTAAAAAAAAAAAAAATCAATTCTGTGTGCATTAATTCTCTGCCTTTGTTTGTCTCTTCTCACCTTGACAATGACAACACTCCTCTGCATGAAGAAGAATAGTGAACCTACACCTCGGTATCAGTCTAATTAATCTACCGCATGCCTAATTAACAAGTTGTATTATCTTCAGTACCACAGACCTGTGATGACAAGGGAAGGGTTAGGTTGACGGACAGCCAGTGGAAGGTTTAGGGTGATCGACAGGAGGCTCAGAGAAGTGTCACAGCTGTCAAAGCCCTGCCGTTTCATAGATGTCAGACTGCCGTAGGCCTCTTTTTTTTTTTTTTCCTAGGAAAATGGATTGACCACAGGAGGATGAATGAAAGGCCAGACAGAAGCCCCTCTCACAGTAATTCAAATCTGAGTTGATGCCTAGAGACAGTGTAATTATGGTTGTGTAAAAGTTCAGCTGTGGCGCAGGAGATGAAAACTTTCCAAAAAAAAAAATTATGTGATGAAGTGATAAGGAACTAAATTCAGGCCAGAAAACAGTGGTAGTAGAGGGGGCAAATCTGGACCAAATTAAATGAAATACGACTTGTTGAACTGATGATTACTCTACTCCTCTATCTTGTGTTGATACCTTTTCTCACCTGTGCTGAAATGATTAGGTCTACCACAAAAAATACAACGCAATTTTTGTAAATTATTCATCCTTGCTTTTATCTGATAATGCTCTGTTTAATAAAATAAGATGTGTTGGGTTTGTGATGGTGATATACCCACCTGGGCTGTGTGTGTGTTTTAGTGGTATTTTGTATTGGTAAGGAAACAGCTTGCCTTTAGCACATCCTCTGGGACTGGTCACTTTTTGATCTGTGCTTTTTAAAGGTGTTATTAGTCTTTTTCCTCAGCATCTCTCTCTCTCACAATAACACTTTGAAGTGTTTGAATGCTCAAAAAAAACAAAACATTTTCCTATTTGCGTCTGTTTCTCCTTGCTGTTTACTCCCACCTTTTCATCTCCTCCTCCCACACCCATCTCACTTCCCCTTGCTGGTCTTTCAGTGATGAAGCCTTAAAATTGTTAATTTCTCTAAATTAATCTCAGCTGTCTCTAGGCTCAGCAGCGAGTATCACACCTGAGGCGAGAGCAGCAGGCAAAGCATTGAGCGTCTTCACAGCCAAGAGGCCTCCTCTCAGGCTGAGGCATCTGTCCTAATTGTGGCCCAGTTGTCCCACTCGCTCACAGCTGAAGACTTCTGAGTTCAGCCAAGATGAGATAAGTGCAGGATGGAAAGAGAGTGCGGCCGCATCTCTGTGTGCTTGTAGCTGTGACTGTTTGATTGCACTCTGTCTAAACAGCACCGGCAGGAGCACAGCTTGGTTAAATTTGTTTTATATGTTGTGAGGAAGTGTGAATCTGGTTGAATCGGTGTGACAGAACTGATGACTTTGGGTGTGCTTGTGTCTCAGCAGGTGGTTCCGACAGCAGTTATAAATACAAATACCAATACTTATACAATACAAAAAATAAAAAAAAAAAAACAACACAACACAACACAACACAACCAGGCACAACAAATAAAAGATTAAAGAAAGTAATAGGGGAAAAAAGAAATTGGATTAAAGAGCTCTCATCTAAAATCCAAGCATGAAGTTAAATATAATAAAACTAACAAAAATACAAATTAGACCTCCTCCTCCTCCTCAGAGTTAAAAACAAGTACCTGTGAGGCATATAAATGAATCCAGGCATCACAAACACTTTCACTTACTTATTGTTTCTGTCAATGTTTTGGAACAGAGCTCTGAAAAAGCACGAATTCACGCTAAAAGCCTGAGGCTAAAACTACATAACCTGGGCAAAAAAAGATGCATTCTTACCAGCAGATGATACATGGACAGTGTCAAAAACATGTCAATAAAGACAAGTCATTGTTCTTGTACTGCAGAGTTGAGCACATTTGCCCAGTACTATTATAAATACTCCTGAACACGTTAACAATTGCAGCTTACGTTATGCACATAAACACCTTTTTAGCTCTTGTGTTTTTGATATTGGGAAGATGAAGAGAAAAGACAGAACTACACAAACTCTTTACATGCAGAGCATCGCTCTCATTATAGGCCTGTGTACACTACTGTCATGTAGAGTAATCCCAAGCTTAACGTGCCTGCCATGCCTCATTAACAACTGCTAAGATATAATTAGCAATGGGTCAATTCTGAATTGATCAATTGATGATGTTTCAAGAGACCTGCAAAGTCTGATATATACACAGATCAGCCATAACATTATGACCACTGACAGGTGAGGTGAATAACATAGAAGTGGAACAACAGTCAAGTGTAATGGTGTGATAGGCTTTGACAAGGGACAAAATGTGATGGCTGGACAACTGGGTCAGAGCATCTCCAAAACTTCAGGTTTTGTGGGATGTTCACTACCAGAAGGGTACTTTTGGTCAGTTCCTACAAAAAGTGGTCCAAAGAAGGAAAACTGGTGACAGGGTCATGGGCGACCAGGGGTCATGCTCTGCGTGTGCAGAGCGAAGACTAGCCCCTGTGTCGTCAGATGCTGGTTCTTGTAGAAAAGTGTCAGAACACACAGAGCATCACTGTCTGTTGTCCACCACCAAAAGCACCTACAATCAGCACATGAGCATCAGCACTGGACCACGGAGCAATGGAAGAAGGCGGCCCGGTCTGATGAGTCACGTTTTCTAACATCATGTGCATGGCCCGGTGTGTATGTGTCTCTTACCTGGGGAAGACATGGCGTCAGGAGGCACTATGAAAAGAAGGCAAACTGGAGGAGGCAGCATGATGCTTTGGGCAACGTTCTGCTGGGAAATTCAGGTTCTGTCATTCATGTGGATGTTACTTTGACACATACCCACCTACTCTTAACATTGTTGCAGACCAAGTGCACCCCTTAATGGAAACAGTATGCCCTTATGGCAGTGGCCCCTTTCAGCAGGATAATGAGCCCTGCCACACTGTGAAAATGGCTAAGGAATGGTTTGAGGGACACAACAAGGAGTTCAGGGTGTTGACTTGGCCTCCAAATTGCCCACATCTCAATCCAATCGAGCATC
This sequence comes from Rachycentron canadum, assembly GCA_038496675.1. NCBI lineage: Eukaryota > Metazoa > Chordata > Actinopteri > Carangiformes > Rachycentridae > Rachycentron > Rachycentron canadum. The sequence goes on along the minus strand of CM076656.1, from coordinate 15,722,178 downwards.
TGTGGGATGTGTCTGATCTATGGAGGCTCCACTTCGCCACTTCCAAGAGTTAAAGGATCTGCTGCCACCGCCTCAGTGCCAGATACCTCAGTTCACCTTGAGAGGTCTAGTGGAGTCCTTGTCTCGACAGGTCAGAGCTGCTAATATATTACACAATATTAGGCAGGTGGTCATAATGTTATGACTGATCAATCTCCCTATATCTGTTTATTTATTGTAAAGAGCAACAAGTGATAGGTAACTGTGTGTACATGTGTGTCTCCCTGTGTCTGAGTAACCAGTGAAAAAGAGAGCTGAGAATCTCTGTTTCCTAAATGTACTGTAACAACTGTCCCTGACTGTACACCTGAGACACTTAAATGCAGCACTCGTCAGCAATGACCTGATAAGAGTAGTAGAGGCTGTTGTCCTCAGTCGCCCACAGACAGACTATTGATTTCACGATTAGGCTGTCTGTCTTGGGTTCCTATTAGGTCTGTCAATGGTATTGACGGCACAATGACGTCAACTGACCGCTGGATGTTTTCTAAATGACAGGAAAACAGGCACTGCTCACTACACTACTGTGTCCCTGTGAACAAGCAAGTTGTGTTCTCACGTATCGTCTCTGCGTCATTTGCATCATTATCTTCTTTTTGTGTTCTTATCTTGATCTCAGTAGACCCTTCAAAACTTTCAAAACATTTCCTCTTGTGGACTGATGCATCGCTTCTTGACTGGTTGGTATCTAAAGAATAGGTACACTGCTAGTGGCATTTGTGTGACATTGCGTCTTTGTCTGATATTGAGTTGAGACAGTTTATTGGCTGTATTCTGTTGGAGTGGATGGATGGATGGATGGAGACATGTTACAGTGAAAGTGTGAGTAATGAATGACAAACGCAGATCAGAAACCAATGACAAACACTCCTTTTCTCCTGTGATGTAAATACTCTAAGGTTTTTCTTTTCATTTTTTTAATCCATTTAAACTCTGGGTGTGTTTGTTGCCTAGCCTCTTTGGACCATATTCAGACAGCCTCTGTAGATCCAAAACCCATCTCCCTCTTTCTGTTACTCCATCCAGCTTACACACACATGCACACACACACACACACACACACACACACACACACACACACACACACACACACACACTATACACACACATTGCTGTTTTAAACTGCTGCATCAGAGAAACACAGACGCTCTGGTCGCCACACACTCTGCAGGAGAGGTGATAGTTTACCGTACAGACAAACATCACTTCTTTTCTCTGCACAGCATTTCAGTTTGTGGCTCGCTGTATGTTCACGTCGACTGTGAGCACAGACACAATGTAACTGCAACTGAGCCTGTCTACCGCCGTGTGAATGTGGTCCACGAGTATTTATCCATATTTATTGATGTCTGTTCTTATGAATTCCAGTCCTGTCATTGTATTATATTCTTTACAAGACAAATGATCATTAAAGGAAACCCTTGTTTGGATCTGTTATCTGGCCTTGTTTGAGTGCTTATTACTTCATTTAGTTCGTTTAAAGCCAGTATATGTTTTTACAGCTGCCAAAGTCTCTCACTGTAATAATAATAATAATGATGCAACTAGTACTTTTCTAAAATGCTTCAACAAAATACACGAGCGACAAAGGTGAAATTATACAGTAAAAGCTAAAACCAGATAAATAAGATAAATCGGGAGATTAGATAAATTACACAGAAGCCAGCTTGAATACTGGGAATGGGGAAACAGCTAGGCTGTTTAATTTTTGATAGATAGATAGATAGATAGATAGATAGATAGATAGATAGATAGATAGATAGATAGATAACATTTGCATACTGAATCTTTTGAATCTTTTTTAAGGCTACAGATATCCAGACTGAGGCTGACTATCTACTGGAAGTACAAGGTATGTACAATGTTGCTTTGATTCTAAATAGAACAAAGAAAAAAACCTTGAAAGTCTCCAAACCCATTAAAAACACTGATCAAAGTTTTAACCCAGAACAACTGGAAGGCCCAGCACTTGAAATTAATATGTGGTGAATTGTATCGACCTGTTTGTCAAGAGTTTGTCGCTTGTTCCTGAAAAGTGAATGTAAAAAAAATCTTGTTTTCTCTCCACCATACAAATATGTCCTCTCTTTGCTATCATCATGTACATGAGAAATTCAGTTATGCCCTAAGTTGCTGATTTGCTCACCCGGGAACAATCTGTGCCTCTCTGACCCTCGTGTGCTGAAGAGATGTATCTCCAAATCTCTTTGGATTAGGCTGTAACATTTTTTTCCTTCTGCCAAGACATCAATAAAACTAATACAATATTGCCTCCATTTTTTTATATTCCAACTCTCTGGCTGCATACAGGCGAAGCAATGCAGTAGGTCACCGAGGGTAAATCTTTCAGTGGCACAAGTGGAAAAGTGAGGGAGAGGAAGGAGGAGACAGACAAGTGAGGGGGAGAAAGGAGGTAGGAAGGGGAACGTGGAAGGGAAAAGAGAGAGATTTTGTTTTAGCAGCAAACTGTTTATGAATATGCCTATTGTTGTACTGTTGTAACCTCAGAGACCTTCAGTTCACCCAAACTTCCTCTAATGAGGTGAATCTGAGAGTCCTCTGTTATCAGTGGAGGGTTTCATTTGCTCACATCACTGTCTCCTGTAAAAACACAACCTCCTCTCTCTCTCTCTCTCTCTCTCTCTCTCTCTCTCTCTCATTCTCTCTCTCTCTCTCTCTCTCTATCTGTCGTTCTCCCTGACTCGTAATCTTTGTTTCTTTCATCTCCCTCTGATATGTGACTCACTCATTTCATTATTATTCAGAAACACCGGAAGAAGCCACACTGCTGGGTTCTGTTTTCCGTCGACAATCAATCACACTGAATATAGCATCTCTTTTACATCCTCCTCCTCTGTTCTGGCTGGCTGAGTGATATTTTTCACTCAGCTCAGTGATTTCCAAGGACAATGCTCATTAAGGCTGCTTGCCGGTGAGTTTGTCTTAAATTCACAGCCGAAAATGACCTTCAGCTCTCCTCTGTTGCTGTGCAGCAGCAAGAGATTTGTTACAGCCACTTGGAGAGGCACTCCAAACAACTACAAATGTCCTGAGCCCTGAAAATGCTTGGCTCTGAGAACTAGCGTGGCCAAATGCGTAAAGTGTCCATGAAGCCTACAAAACATACCCAAGCACCCCAGAACTTTCTAATAATAAGCAGTGAAAAGACTGGAAGGCAAACTATTGATAGTTCAGATTTATCCTGATTCTTGTACAACAACTTGGCTTTGAGATGAGCAGATAATTTTTAAGGCGTGAAAAGACTGCTCATCATAACCTTGTGCTTGGGTCGATATCAGGCTCATCTGGCAGGCATGGCGAATCGATGGGGATCTCCGGCATTATCCTGCATTATCTCCTAATGACGCTGCCAAAGTTCAAGAAGATTATGAAAAGCAACAAGGGCTTTAGTATCATCTCAGGCCTGACAGTCTCCTACGCAGCATTGAAGCTCCTGCCTCGATTCCTCCCAGAATTACTGTCTGTCTTTAGCTCACGCATAAACATAAGAGGCTGGAGGCTAAAACACACTTTCCTCCACACACATGCACGCACACCAAGCTGCTTATCCAAATCAAAAAAGGATTAATATGCATCGTAACCATGTTTATCTTCCTCATCTTTATTGCAGCCAGGTTGTTGAATAGCTTCACCCATGAATCTGCATTCACACCCGTCCTAATTATGGCTGCAGATGGCGGCGCGTCAGCTCACTAACAGCTTCTTATACAGTCGTGTGTGTTTGTGTGTGTGTGTGTGTGTGTGTGTGTGTGTGTGTGTGTGTGTGTGTGATTCAGAACTGAGAGCAAAGCCAGCAAAAACATCAATGTGAGCCAGGTCTTGCATACACCGTCACCCTCGCATTCTGCTCTGCCAGCTGTGTGTACACCGTGCAGTGTTTTGTTATATGACCCTGACTGACACTCTGGAAATCTGGCTTTATTAAGCTGCTTTTAGCTTATCTCTCAACAGTGGTGGAAAGTAATTAAATACATTTACTCAGGTACTATTTTAATTCCCATTTGTTCCCATTTCATGCTTCTTACTTTAACACTACATTGTAAACACTGTACTTTTCTGTAATATTTACTCAACTATTAATTATGTTTATTATTATTTATGTACTTAAATACAGATGTTCATTTGTAGATGAAGCATAATTGTACAGTGCTCATTGCCATTATTTATCATATGCAAACAAAAAACTGCCACAAAATAACATTGCTTTTAAAAGCAAATTGAAACAGAAGATATTTGATTAAAAAGTGGTGCGATAATGCATGAAATGAACATTGTCTTCAGTTTCACTTAAATTACTACAAAAAAAAAAAAAACAGCAACATGCAGCAGTGTTTCACAATAATGCTTAAGTGGTTTCACTAAGACCTGAAAAAGCAAAGCAGGTTATGAACATAACACTGACATATCATCACCTTCTTTTAAGCTGATATGTAGTACATGTTATTGAATTTGAATTGAATTGCAGGTCTATTACTTCTAACAGAAAGCTGTGCTTCTGATCTGACTTGCTCCACCGCTGTCTCTCTACAACTGGATTTTCATCTTTTTTTTCATTTTCATCTTGAACGCAGAAAGGTGGAGGAAGCTGCTTTATTTTGCTCTCATTTTCAGATCTCTCTTGCTATATTTACAGACTACTTACTGTGCTCGGTACATGAGGTTCTGTGGAGAAAATGGCTGTGCCGTGTAGTTGTCCTAATGATCTTATCTGATAGAAAACCTATGAAACAGTGTCAATGTGTCCACACCAACAACCAAAGGTCTTAACAGTTTTTAAAGTCATAAGTTTGGCCTCTTTATGCTGGCTTCCTCGGGAATGACACTCCCAGTTCCTTAGAAAATAAAAGACTGCACAGGCCATGAAGTGAAATGTAGGTGTTGTGAGAGTAGGTTTTGTGACCAAGGTGAGATTAGGTTTAGCAGTTTGTGTACTTCAGGAGCCACTCAATTCCTTCTCTTCCCTGCAGGACCACAATAGTTCACTGGCCAGCCAATTTCTGCATGCTGATATCCTTGAGTCTGCCTGCATTCGCCTGCACTCTGCATTCCAGCCATTTTTCTCCCTTTCCCCACTTTTTCCTCTTATCTTTCTGCCTTCACTTCATTCCCTCAAACTCCTTTCTGCCACCTATCTCTCTGCCACACTTCTTATTCTCTCTGTAGCTTTCCCTGCCTGGCTTTCACTCTGTCCTTCCCTGTGACTTTGTGTTTTTGCTGAGGCCCTCTCCTTTCCTTCATCTCTTCCTAACAGACACACATACACATCCATCTATCAACACACACACACACACACACACACACACACATACATCCACAACCCCATTCCCACACAAATGGCTCGAACTGTTTCATTAACCTTCCACTATTCTCTTTCGACCCAATCTGGAATTGTTGAAAGTGCCCGGCGAGTAAACCAGCATGACTCACTCTTGATGTGGTGAGTGTGACAGCTCGCTACCAAAGAGTGGTAGCGGTAATGGAAAGATGGAGGTTTGACTGTGGTAAAACGAAAGCACCATTTTTTTAGAGGCATCTGGGCAAACTCTCCCTTTCAATAGCCACAGTGCACTCCATTAGATGGTTAACACTTTCAATTAACTCAGCACTGCTGCCTGTTTAATCTGCCCCCCACTCTGGGGGAAAACCTCTCACAATTTGGCCAATTACCCATCTCCACAACCCCACTGTTTTCAATGCATTACATGTATCAGTAGCAGCATGCTCCAGCCAAATTACACACAGAAAGCATAAAGCATTAAGGGAGATCGTTTAGGGAGATGGGGTAATTTAAGAAACTATTTCCCAAGGGCTAATGTTGTATGGATATGGTGTCTGTTTGTGTGTTCAATCATAGCAATGTTGAGGTCTGGTGCAAAATAAAACTTAATTCTTGCGGGAATAATCTACAAGCACTGCATTGCGCCTATCTCAGACTGAAAAGTATACTGTCAACATATGAATCATGCGCTCAGATATTTGTGGAGAGCAATGCATGAAGGATTTATTTAGTTTCCAGATCTTAATAAAGACATCCTTTCTTTAAATATCATGAATCAGTTTAAAAGAGGTTACGGGTTTTGGTTTTCTGACATTTAAGCACTCTTACTTTGATATTCTTTGGTTATTTACATTCTCCAATGTGCCTGTGGCTTCAAGTCTTTTGTAAAAACAAGGCAGCAAATGAAAATCTCATTTGCAGAACACATAAGCCACAATGTGATATGAAGAAAACCACAAGATGGTGCTGACATGGATAAGAAAAGTGAGGACCAATAAAAATAGAGGTGACTGATAAATGTAGTCAACCTATTGGATGCTTTGATGCATGTTTGTGAAATGTATATAAAGAAATTTCTTATCCATCTTTTCGCTTCCAATGAAAGCCTGAGCTGAAGCGCTGGGCTTTGATTCAGTATAATGCTGCCTGAATAAAGAAGATAAAATGTAAAAAGTGATGTCCCTGTGTGCTTTCCCAGTTAGTACAATCCAAAAACCACAAATGAGCTGAGATGGGGGTTTTTTTGTTTTTTTTGAGATGTACACCGTACCAAATTTTCTCTAAATTGCCTTGACAAACACGAGACAAGTCAGACAAGTTTGGTAAAGATCCTTTTTGATAGATGTATTCATTACCTTTTTTTGTCCAGTAGACAAAAGTTTTCTAAGCAATTTTCTAAATGTCTGTTCATAAGCACGATACCTCATTCAAGCCGAAAGGAAATTTATTTAAACATGGACTCATGAATGAACTGATTTCAGATTTTGGTGGTTAAAGTCCCAGCGACCTCACAAAACACAGCTTTGGCCTTGTGAGCGCAACAGTCAAGTTGACCTGTGACCTCACAAAATACGTTTTTGGCTGTAACTCACAAATTTATACACTAATAGGATATATGGATGAAGTGATGATCATTTATGTCCAAATGGTCACCACAAAACATTCTGCAAGAACATTTTTGCCCATTATTAAATTCTGTATCACTGGAGGGGGAGATTGTGACCATACTTTCTGCAGTTTAGCTGGTTGGCAGAGTCCTACAACCATGAAGTGGTAATTCTTGTCTTCATAATTAATTTAAGGCCCACATGGGTGTTTTCACTTATTGTCTGGTTAAACCTCTACTCAGATTTATGTTAGACAGAGCAGTGATGGGACTTATAGACCTTTTCTTTCACAGCAGACATGTAATAAAGCACAGGTATATTTGTATTATTTTATAGTGTGCTGCATGCTTGCTCACTGCACTAGTCTGTTGGGATACTCAAATAGAATAAAAGCCTGTGATTTTCTTGATATAACAAGTGAAGATGTCTGCTGTGACAAGTGTCTGTGAGGACAGCGAAAGTGTAATTTCTCAGACACTGACAGGTGAAAGAAAACTATCAATCAGGGAGATGTTAGTGAGTCTGTGCAGTCAGCAGTGTGTGTAGTGCCTTTAAATCCATTTCTACTGATATATTTGACTAGTATTAATCCTGTTTGATTCTATTTCTTGTGTCACTTTTCCATGACTTGTTCCCTCCTCTCTGCTTCTATGTCAGGCATGTTCAGAGGCCCTGACCTCTGTCACAGGCTGATAAATGAGAGCCAAGTGGGAGCTAGCGCCATCCCATCCCTATAAATCTATTGTGTGCCAGTATCTGTCGTTATAGTAATTTTGTTTCATTCTCAGAAGAAAAGGCGATGAAGAGGACTGATGAAATGACAACAGCACTGTCATTTTTTAAGCAAACTAGTTTTCCTAGTTTGCCTTTTCTCTCAAATGGTTGTCCTATCATTGAATGTGGTGTTTAACCAAGGCCAGTACTGAGCTCACTATCATGTGGAATATGTTGGTTTCTTTGAGGAGTCATTTGGTCCAACAAGTAGCTACTATTACTGTTATTATTCTTGTTAGTAAAGCCATACTACATACACATCTGCCTCTCTGCTTGCCAAAGCACTGGCAGTCAAATTGGGAGTACTGGATGCTATTTATGATGACCTTGCACTTACATAAGATGGAATTGCTGCTAAACGCCATGCAAAGTGAATTTCAAATGGGTTACCATCACAATTCAGAGCACATAAAAAAACATCAAAATCACTTCAGCACTGAAATCCGGGATACATAATTCTCCATAAATTATAAATGTCATAGTGCATCAAGCAGGACTTTGCTTATTAATTTAGTGGCTGTGACTCTAAATTCGCACAGTAGCATAGACTAATGGGGTTGGTTAGAATACTCAGCAAATCATTAAAATCATAAAGTTTGATCATCCAGGTCACTTCAGAGCTTCTTTTTTTCCTTGAAAATCTAAAAAAAAACTGCATTATTTTTTTGCTTACAGCTCTAACTAACAGCAATCATTTCATGATGTTGGGCTTGCCATGAACTTGACTTTAATTACATGCTGTTAGTTGCTATGACGATAACATGGTTTGTTCTGCTGTGTTGGCACAGCACCAACTCACTCCCACTCAGGTTCACTGCTCAGCAGTGTCTCACTGGCAAATACTGGAACACATGAGGCTGAGCGAAGCACATACACTCCAGAATAAAACATTCATCGCTTATCAATTGTGACTCCTACACATATAATTGATTTCTAATTGTTAGTAATGACTGATAATGCAAATGTAAGTGTCACAAGGGCCATTAAGTGTCTTAAGCCTCAGCTGACAAAATGACAATGTCTATAGTCTACTGCCACATTTGAAGCTAAAATATGAGGAATCATCCATACTAAAACTCAACAATACTGGAAAAATACAGATTTTCATGGTCCACTGAGGATGAAGCCTACTGACTGTGGTGATCCCTTGACATATCCCCTAGTGCCAATATGGGATTCACATTCTTAGTGAAATGTTTAAACACCTTTTGAACGGATTAACATGAAATTTGGTACAGATCTTCATTGTTCCAAGGGAACAGATAAATCCTGCCTTTCCTCTTGTACTACCACACTGACATTGTATAAATTTGAGTTAACTTATTCTGCACATTCCTATTCCACTCAGGGTAATTGCTAATAATTTTCAATCCCTTAATTGAATCAAGTACCATCATCAGGTCAAAATTTACTTGTCCGATTGATCCAATATTTAGGTTTATGATTAAATAAAAAACAAATTAAATTCATTTCAGCCCTTCGTACTTTGTGTTTAGTGCTAGTTAATTCTACCAGTCTGAATAAAACTTAAATAAAACCTCCAAAAAGTAAGAATGTGGATTGTCACTGTGCCCATGTTAGTATTCAGACACAGCAGTGCACAGCTTTAAAGGGACTATTTGTAAGTTTTCGCTGCCAACAAGCAGTTTCTGGCCAGGAAATGATGGTGGTGATGGTTGCTTGCCAAGAGCTTAAGCCATCTTTGCATTTACAATATAATACACCCTCTGAGAAGCAATACTTCTTCAGGGCAGACTAGAGTGACTCTGTATTGGAAAGTGATGAGACAGTCTGGCCAAACTGGGGCTAGCTGGTTAGCATGCTAACTTCAGTGGAAGAAAAAAAGTAAAAGAAATAGAAGCAAGAGGGTTGCTTTCCATGGCTGGTGACAGCTCTTGGTGACTAAGGAGATTAGATTTGATGTGGAACATGTCATGTTTCTTCTACACTGGTCAATAATTGCTGATTACCAATGTTAGCTAATAGCAAATCTACAAATAATTCTTCCGACCTCATTGGACCATTAATGATGAGATTTGTACCCTATATATAAGCAGTGCTGGCACCATATGTTATATTTCTCCACTCAAGCTTTTTCCTTTAAAACCGATTTGTATCTTGATATTTAAAAAAAAAAAAAATCAAAATCAACAGTTTCAAGACTTTTATTTTTGCTGAACATTCATCTAATCCATAGTGGCAAACATACTGTAGTAAAAGTGTGTGCATGTAACATTTGTAGTGCAATTGGTGGCCCAGGTAGCTTATAAGTGCAGGGTTTGAGGTACATAGCAAATGATTGTAGCTTTGTATCTCTGCTAATTCAGCCTCAGTAATTACTCTCAGCCAAAGAATTCATGCTCACTAAAGTCTAAACTGAGATGCTATCATAAAATAAAGCTCTAAAGTGCAAATATTTGTAGAGCAAGTAAAATATTTACTACTTGGCCTGTTCAGCTCTGATGATGAGATTGCCAGGTCTTAGTTAATGAGAGAAATGACTCACATTGTGCCAGTGGGTTGCTAACCAAGCATGGCACCCAGTTACAGGCAATTACACTTTGTACAATCAAAACTTACAGGGCATCTTGGATTTTTTCCATGCCATGAGGCAGATCATCCCATCTCACCCAGTAATGAATGTTTTCACCCTGGCACTGGCATTCTGGCTCAGACTGGGGCTTAGTGTTCAGGAGCCACAGTGGGGGCCAAAAATATGCTCCACACACACGTAAACAAGGATATTCATGGCAGACTCTCTGATCTGATGTGTGCCTGAGTGATGATCAAGCTGCTGTTTAATCTTACAGTTTTCCAGCAACAGATGTGGTAACATACTCACTCCTTAAGATGATTGACTGACTTTAGACGAAAGGAAAATCACCCTAATAAAGATGTCACCCTTAATTTTACACAACCTCACTTCTCTCTGGCAAATCTACAAATGAGTACATCTTGTCTGTGAGTGTTTTACTTTAAAAGCAATGAATGAAGTCTGGCTGCTAAGCGACAGTTGTTGCAGTCAAATCTAAAATTGCATCCTCCTCCTGCTCTCAGTCTTTCTACTTTAAATCACCCTTGTGGTATTCATGGGGATGCTGTTGCTGTTCTTCCTCTGTGTCAAACTATCTTTAGGACTTTTTGTCGTTTCAGTAGCAGCTGCTCTTTCATCCTTGGTCTTGCGGAAACAGTAGACCCCATAGAGACGGAATTTTTTATCAGGGAAGCCCAGGTGTCGGACGCCTGGCTGAGATCCTCCACAGCGAGAACGGGGGTTGACTATTGGGTAACGGATGCTACCGTCCTCCAGCCAACCAGCTTCACAGCGGTCCAGAAGCTGGAACTTCCATGCTGCATACAGTTGACCCACTTTGGCCACCACAGAGTCATCTCGAATGCAAGCCTTCATTGCCTCCACATAGTTCACCTTCTTGAAACGTTTGAGGAAGTACACTTTACCTGGGGGAATATAGAGGGAGAAGAGAGAATGTTTGTTGTAAAAACATGTGAAAAGGTGAAAAGAAACAGAGCAAGTGCATTGTTCAGGAGGGCAAAAGGAAAGCGAGAGAGAGAGAGAAGCCGCAGAGACAGGCTGAACCCTGAGGGTGGATATTCTCAGTTTTCCTGCCTCTGCGCCTGATTGTGTTCAGAATATCAACTCATTCAAACAACTGTCTGGGCAACTGCTCAAAATCGAAAGCCAGTGAACAGCACTCTGCCATTCCACATTACTTTTAAAACGCTTCCATTTTTACTTCCACGTCACCTTGGGGAGATGTTTCACCTGGCAGTGTTAAGGAAATGGATGTCCTGATTGGTTGAATTGTTTTGGTGAAGCGAGATAGCTTCTCCTACGAATGAAGCACAGGAAAAGAAACTAAACCAAGAATTCTCCTCACAATTACTAACATGAAAATCATGTCCGCAACCTCAGCTTCGCACTCGGCTCAGCTATTGATTTTGTGCTTGTTTATGTGACTGGTGGCTATTAGAGAGGCAGAATATTGTCTCATATTTCCCCAGGGGACATTCAGTAAATACCTTCCAGCTGGACTGAGCCACTGCATCGGTCACGACCACAGCTGAAACCTCCTGCCCACAACAGACTGTCCACAATAATTAACACACAAGGGAAGCCATGAGCAATCATTTAAGGTTTCTGTCATGCTATCTATTTTTTGCTGAGGAAAAGAATATCTGTTTAGGTTGTCCCAAAATGTGTTCCCCATTTTAATGAAGAGCATTGTCTTCTATCTATTTTTATATATATATAATATACAAGAAGTTTCTAAAGAGGCCATGTGTAAGTTTTGCCATTGCTACGTAGCCAACGTCAGCATTCTTGAAGAAACAATTTGAGTACTAGCATCAAACGTCATCCTTGTACTCACCAGGAGGGGTCTCCAGAGGTGTTGGCTCTCTATCACTCCATTTCTTCTTCTGAAGTTAGTGCACTAGCCAGCTCATCTTGTCACTCTCTGACAGTGACTAAATATAACCTCCAATCCACCCTGAAGATGTACTGCTGCTCAGAGGACATATTATAACCTCTTGTATAACAAAGACAAAGATAGCCAAAGCTCTCACCAAGCGGCAATCGCCTCCGTTAGCTACCCGCAAGTCGTGAGCAGAGAAACTTACAAATAGCCAAATTTCCTTTATTTGTCCCATCGTGGGGAAATTGCAGACAGTGGGGGGATTATGTATCAACCAGTGATACACTATGCCTCACTAATATGGTCAATATCTTAAAGAAGTAATGCCACTTTTTAGGATTTTCTTTCTTACCAAGAGTTGGATGATACGATTAATACCACTTTCAGCCATTTTTAGTCACTTAGCTAACCACATGCTGAGTGCAACTATATATATATACAACTATAGACTATCAAAGACTACTCAACATGCAGATATGAGACTGGTATTAATTTTGTCAGCATGATCAGCATGAAAGCAAATGTCCTATGACACATATGCTCCCACTTTTCAAAGTTTTTTTGAGCTCACGAACCTGGAGGTGGCATGTGTGACAGAGATACTTGCAGACTCTCTGAGGGAATGTGATGTAAATCAAAGAACTTGGAGATGAAAGGCATTGCTTGGCACCCAGCGGACACTGTGGCCTGAGCAAGGCTGAATCAACACAGCTTGATCTAAATCCAATGGCCTTAGGCCTGTGAGATCACAGGCAGAGATTAGAGACATAGGCCGCATTTCCCCACGGTTCGACACTCATGATACATCCTTTTTCTATACAGTATCACAACAATCCAGCTCCGTTAGTGTCTTGTTCCCTTCCAATCATGAGCCAAAGATAATGGGCTGGATGTCTGCATTTAGGTGTACAGTCAAGCACAAAGTTTTTTGATCTTCAGATACACACATGCACGCACACAAAACTGCAGGCCCCAACCTACATATCTCTGATTCTCACCATTGAGCTTGGAAGTGAAACAGAATGCGTCATAGCGCTCATCCTCCTTATGCCTGTAGCCATAGTTACGAACACCGGCAGGGGTGTCCTTGCGGCCACACTGGTCTCTGGGATGAGATATAGGGTACTGGACTGAGCCATCCTCTAACCATCCAGCGTTACACCAGTCTAGTCCTTCCAGCCAGGCCTGTGGAAGGAGATAATGAATGTTGATGGGTCATACTGAAAAATTAAAGATATTATTTAGGGGAGAATAAATGAGGTTTATCGCCTCTGACATACTTCCATTACTCTGATCTTTCATGTGTAGTGATATTTAAATGGGACAACAGACCAGCAGTAAAATTTCTGGTCCGGTCTCATGCATATTCTTAATTTCAGACTGGCTGTTGCTCTAAAGCTGTTGAAGGATTCAGGGTTGTAGCATACAAGTATGTTATTACATCTAAATATAGGCCTATAAATTAAAGTAACATAACTTTAAATAGTTGGTCAGTCATGATCTGTGATTTCCAGCCTTCCCTTTTGCTGCATTAACCATGACAGATTGTGCATAAGGTGTGATACCTTATGCAGTTGAGAGTGAGAGGCCAGGATGGCGTCCTGTTGTTTGCAGGCGTCCTCCGCCTGGTGGTAGTTGAGCTTATAGCGCCCCTCACGGGGGTAGTAGGGAAACACCACACCTATAATTGACAGAAACAAGTTAACTGTTGAGTTTCATATCAGGCTCATCTGAACTGAAACAGTTTTTGACCAAAACTTTAGACAATATTAAGGATTAGATATGTCTGACCTTCCAGGTCAAGGTTGACAAATCCTGTATCATCTTCCATGTCATCAGTGACTTCACACTCATAGCGTCCATAGTCCTCCAGTGTGACATTTTGGATAATCACTGAGGCATCACCTGGGCCTGCCTGCTCCAAAAACACACGACCTTGGTATGCTCCAAATACACGCTGTTGCCTGGAAAGATTTCACAAAGATTTGCTTTCCCTCAATGCAAGATTCTAGTAGGATAACTTTCCTGAAAACTAGTAAAAAAGAGCTATGAGTAGATCCTTAAAAATACTTGGTCCATAGAAGTATGTGATAAGACTTCAATCAAATCATCACACAGTACTGTTATTTTGAGCCCTACAACTGCAGAACAGGGAAATTTCATTGAAACTTAGTTGTTGAAATTGAGTAATTGGACATTGACTGTAAAATGCAGATGCAGAATGTACCTTCCAAGTGCCACAAAGACGTCCTCAAACTGCAGTGCATCCGTAACTTTGGTCCATTTAATCCGGATGCGAGCAGGGTCTGTGTTTTCCGGCTCATGATGAAATCTACAGGGCAGCGTGATGGAGCCACCACGATGTGTCACCACTTTACCAGGAGCTGTCTGCACAATGACTGCTCCTGTGTCATCCTCTGTAGGAAGAAAGAAGATAAAAATGTCAGCACAATGTAATGTAACATAATGATGATTGATGTTTGTAATCTTTACGCTTGTTGTCACGGTTTGAATTGCAGGGGAAATAGTGGGATCTGACTCCCATGATTCAGACTTGGCCCCATAGGCACCGATTTATGTTTCTGCTGGTGCGTGATCTAAACAGTTCAAAATGCCACCCCCCATGCCCAATACATGCCCTACATGCCTTGTTGCTATATGTACTTGGCTAATGGAGTCTAATCTAAAATGCATACATTTCAGCACCATAGGACGACCAACACAAGTAAAAACAATAGTTAGTTCTGTTGAGACTGTTGAAACATTGATATATCCCTCTTCCCTGTGACTGTAAATTTTACAAAATGTTTTTCATATTCACACCTGGGAGAATTATACAAATATCAAACACACTACCTCACTGTATCAGTGGCTGGCATGATCATGTCTGTGCTCCCATTCATGCTATTGTAAATGCATGATGTAACTATTTAGCTGGTTTAATACACTTTACTTTGTTGCCTTCAGAGTCTCTGAAATACATTGTGTTAAGTATCTTTGGATAAACAATAGGGTTACCTAGTTTAGCTAACTAATGTTTGCTAGGCATTAGCTCAGCCTTTCATTTCCAATGTTGGCTTGACATTTTATTCCCAATAAAAAAATGTCATACATCTCATTTTAGCAAACACAAGTTCTCAGTCAGGAGCAATGAGACAGTTAAGAATTGGTTCATTTGTTTTGACATCAACACAGAGTTTATTACTACATTTTATTAGTGTTTAGTGTGTATTTGGTGGTTTAGTTAGTTATTTGCCTTTTAGATATTAGCTTTTATAATAATTGCCTTTGTTTGTTGCTTTTCAAGCAAATGTATTATTGTTGCTAAATGTGTTAGTGGTGATGGAAAGTAATTAAGTACTGTACTTAAGTACAATTTTGGGGTACCTGTACTTTACTTGAATGTTTCCATTTTATGCTTCTTTATGCTTCCACTCTACTGTATTTCAGAGGGAAATACTACACTTTCTATGTTAGATTTTTTTGATAGCTTTGGTTAAATAAGCAAAGTACTTTAAGGACCGTAACACTTAAAGCATGTGCCTTCTCTGTACTGGGCTGGTCCTGAAAGAAAGTTCACCCACCGGACTATCAATTTATAATTCTTATTCTATGCTTGTAATTGATACAGTACTGCTCCCATGGCCAGAAATCTATATTTTGAATAGCGTAACAAGTTGGTTAAATTAGGGGTAAGTGGTGCATGCAAGTAAATGCCTAAGGAATTCTGCATTACCAAACAAATATGCACAGTCAAATCCTCTCAGTGCTGTTCGCAATCAACCTTGACACTGCTAATATTTGTAATTCATATTTTTATCATAAAATTCAATCTTTCATTCTCTTTGTAAGGGAGATCACAGCACATTGCCTGTAAAATTGAATCCGCATTAGCTAATAAACCCTGAGCTGTTTACTATTACTGTCACATTACTTCCTCAACATTCAGCATATCAACAGTGGTGAACAATTTTTTGATCAAAGTGTGTGATCTAGTGTGCAGTTCTTTTGCCCAGGTCCATCAACAAATTACCCACTCCAAAATTTTAACCTCAGCCCCTGCAGAGAGCAAGTCACCAAAATCATCTGAGACTAATGGTAAGCACTGGCCTCACCATCCAAATGGGCAATAACAAGACCTATTTTGCATTTTTGGCAGACATGTGTTCAGACGCTGTTTGCATTTGTGTGTGTGTGTGCGCGTGTGTGTGTGAGTGCCTAGGCAACTAAAGAGTACGCACATGACAAGTGTGGTGTAAACATTTAAAACATTTAATGAGCGGCTGCAAAAGGTTTTCTGTTATGTTGTGACCAGATAAAGGCACCTACAATTATCCATGCCAGCCAGCAATTAGTCCTGTCACTGCATACTGCTCTCTACAAAGTTGTTTATCACCAGCAGCCACAAGCAAGTTCTGTTTGATCAAAACTTTAAGCACATTATCTCCCAACACTGAAGGCTGCGCTTAAACACACTGATGTTAAGACAAACAGCAACATGTAAGTTTATGTCTCTCACTGCACTAGTGACTGGTACTAGTTGGTAAGAGCATCTGTGTGAAGGGCTGCGGATCGGAAGGTTGTGATAGCGTGCACCTCTATATGCATCACACTGCCCTGGTTTATCAGAGAACTTCAGACAAGCCCACTGTACAGCATAAAACCTACGAACTGAAGACTAAGATGAAACTCAGACAGTGAGAAAAAGAGAGTAACTTTAGGACAAGCACTTTTTCTGTTGAACTATTCAACCTATATATTCATATTCATGTCTGGGGTTTGTGTCTGTCAGTTCATTCTGGAGTTTCTCTGACCCCAAGTGGCCAAAAAGCATTTAATACAGCTTTAAGTATGATTTAGTAGTAGTAGTAGTCGTAGTTCCTATTTAATTTTTGTTTGTTTGTTTTGTTCTTGAGGTAGTTTACATCTTATGCTATTTCATTTATGAGTCTAATTCAGTCAAGTTCAGAGGGGAATATCATGGTCTTCACTCTGCTACATTGATTCAGTGGTTGTAGTTTCTTTGTAGTTACTTTGCTTGATCTACAAAGCAGCAATATTTGATTGACAATATTTTACAAACAAAACATGAGGAGTATATAATCTATAATGCTGCTATTGCACTACCCAAAAACATCAGTCTGCTGCATCATTAAATGAAAAAAATAACATAGTAGTGATAATTATTATCATATTTAATATAATTATATATTATAATTAATATTAGGATTCCACAATATGTATGATAAAGTCTCAACATGAATTTGATGCTGTATTTTACAGATACCTTGTCTATTCTCTGAAGTAAGAAGTTTGGTAAGTTGTATGAATAAAGGATATAAATACTGTACTACTGACTGCAGCAATGTTGGGACAATACCTGGCAGGAGGGTGGATGAATTCAATCATTTGAGAATATCTTCGAATACAACAACACCCGTATCTCTGCTTTGTATAGATAACATAGACAGCCAGGTCTTGTGCAGTCGATTATTTTAATCCCTGATGCCATCAGTTTTCTTAGCAAGTAAATAAAGTGAATTTATCGCTTTCCTCAGATGAATAGTTTGGAGCAGTGTTATTAATGGCTTCCATACTGTATTAAACTGAATTCCTGGGATGATTCTCAGTGATAAAATAAGAAATATTAGTGAGGTCAAGTGTATTTCTACAGCCTTATATCAGATTCAGTCTCTGTATAACTACATAAAAATACTGCATTAAAAACTAAGAGTACTCCAAAGTGTCTTGCATTAGGGAATAATGTGAGTAGCCTATAGAATAATATTATTATATTTCCTGGCTGCTTTTCTCTTTTATGTCTTAAATATGGAGCACAGGTGAAGATTTAACAAGTGCATTTTCCAGAGGGTGCTACAAACAAAGTATAAGAGTGATTCTGCAAACTGCAACCCCAGTCAGCCCTCTCACTATTATGGGAAAGCATCTCTGCAGAAAGCATATATTCTAAACAAATCTTGGCATATTTCAGCCATGTCTATTACTTTTCAAAAGAGCACTGTAAGACATTTGAAAGAATAAAATGATCTCACCAAGAACATGCACCACTTTTCTCCTTCCTTGTTCTATGTCAGTAGGGAGAGAAGTCACGGAGAGGGCAGAGGTAAGGATGAAAAGTACAAAAGACATTTTCCCAAAGGCCAGAGGCTGAGACCACTTTGAGAACTGTGGAAAAGGACACAGCAGGAGAAACAGGAGCATCACACACTCACCTGAAGTGGAGAAACTGAAATGAAGAACTGGCACCTTAATATCCCAGGGGCAAAATCAAGACCTATATATATTGCCAAAGAGAAGCAGACAACAGCATGACATCCTCGTATTCACTCCAAAGAGGTGATAACAGTGGCCACTGTGATATGAAAATGGGACCTGCAAACATTGAGTTGTATTAAAAATCTGCAGTAGACTATAACTGCACACTTCCCATGCACCCTGGGCAAAATCCATCAGTCATGCTGAAACCTTTCAAACATTATACCAGAGAACTCAACCTAAAGTGTTAAAATGTTGGGTATCACAGCTGGTCAGTGAGTCAGGAAGACGGCAACAGACAACTGATTACTAAAACTTTCACAAAGCAAGAAAATAAGGTTACTATGTTTTGGTTTGAGAGTCATGCTTTAAATTAGCTTAGCACTCTGCTACACACACTGGCTTTAACCTGCTATTTCTGCAGCTCACAGTCACAATGTGAAAAGAAGAGATAGTCCTGACAGGATGGTCAAAACTTAAAGCTTGTTTGGCACTTTCTATCCATAAGTGCCAAGTGCCAGCTAAAGGAAAAGGAAGCATTGGAAGGTATGAGGGAGAATCAGGATCAGTGGAGGACAATACTGAAAAAAAAAAAAAAAAGTGTGTCTAGTGTCTATCATGTTTTTGTAGATATTAGAGAAAGAGGCTTTAGCACATTTTAAAACTAGAGTTTAGTGGGGTCCAAAAGTCAAAGACAAGAAAAGACAAGAAGACAAGACAAGTCTCAATCGGACCACGATGTATATGAATACCTCCTCTGGCAGTGACCAATGATGAATCAGCTGGCTGAAAACGTTCCTTCTGGAAGTTACTGCTGCTTACTCTGGTGAGATCATTATGTTTCTGCGTTAAGGGTGAGTGTAAGAGTGTGTGGTGGATGCACAGAGAGCCACAGTGAGTGGCTTGTGTATTTTGACCCAGTAAAACTGTGTGTGACACCAGTGGTGATGCTGAATAATGGACTGTAAATGAGGTAGCCCACTGCAGAATACAAACCTTCAACACATGCTCAGATACGTAGGTTTCTCTTTTCCCTCATTAAGGGTGGAATAAAATCATCATAACAACAGAATAATAGAGTCAAGTGTGTATTCTGCTACTGTATGCACTGCTAGTATCTGCATTGTCAGGGTCACCTGTGAAAAATTGCCTGTTATGAAACAGCACTGCTGTAGTACATAACATCTGAACATGAAGACAGGCCCCAGTGAAGCAGAGTTACTAAAGCAGCTACTTCACATGCACATTGCACACTAAAAACAGCCTTGCTGCTGCATCATTTTTCTCAAGGTTAGTCCAGTGGTCATCCCTGCAGTTCTCATGCAGCACAAAGAACTGTGGAGCAGAGCCGCGCTATTTGAGCACAGAAGTGAACTTACCATGGCTATCACAACAGGATTAATGCTTGGATGAAGCAGATGTGCCGTTGTGTGCCGTTTAACTCCTCAGCCAGGCTAAATGTTGTTCTGCAGCAGCATACCTCTCTCCTCCTCTCTCCCTCCCCTTCTCTCAATCTGTCTCTCTCTCTCTCTCTCTCTCTCTCTCTCTCTGTTTATAGTCCCAATCGCTGATCTCTCGCACTGCAGGGGAACCACCAGTGTTTGTGGGTCCCGCAGTCCTTCAGTGACGCAGCACACACTTGGTTGTGCAGACTGTGTGGATAAGTCAATCACAGCAATGATTTCACACTGATTAAATGTTTGTGAATGTCTATGCTGTGTGTTATTAAAGCTCATTAGAGTGACACTTACTGCTTTGAGTGTCACACTTTGTTTCAGTTAAGGCAGTTAAATCTCATTAACTTTCAGGCAGAACATTGTTGCTATTAAAGGCCATTGGAGGCTGTTTGTTTTGATATGATGATTGCAGATTGAGACTGATCATTTTTTTCAAGACAAATCAAATTCTTCCAAACAAGACCAAGATAATAAAGAATTTTCTTCATAATAATGGTACGGTAATTAACATTGAAGAATAATACCAGTGCTACAATATAATTCAATATATAACAATAATTATGAGGAAGTACTTTCATTGCATATGAAATGACACTTCTACTTCAATACTTACTTACTTACTGGATTATTTCAATGTACAATGTATGTGTGTTTTACTCCACTACATTTATTTGGTAGCATTTGTTACTAGTCATTTTGCAGATGAATAAAATATATATGGTTGTAAAGCACATTGTGAATTACGTGTGATTACTACTTGTCATGTCCTATTTTGCAGAATGTTTTACTCAAGTAAAAGGCCTGCATATTTCCTCCACTGCCGAATAAAATTATACCAGACTAAAACATAAATTATGACTTACAAGTGAGGGACAACACTAAAGCTTCACTGCAGTAGGAGAGCTTGATGTAAGCACTACTATAAATCTTTTATTTAAGCAGATACTTGCATTGAGATCTGGGAGATATAGGAGAAATATTCCATAATCAATCCCTCAATTAACCTGGGCAAAAAGCAAGTGGTTTACAACAACACTGCAGAAACAATAACAGAAAGGACACCTAATTTCATTACTGTGCAAATGACCAGGATATTCAGTCGGTTTACTGACTTTATTAGATTTGGTATTGAAGACTGGGTCTGGCAATTGTGAGTTTGTGCTGAAAGTCACCCCAGATCTAAGTTCAGATCTCTACATTTGTTGTGTGGTTATAATATAAAGTTTTGAAAAGGAAAAGGTCAACAAGTTCACATGAAAGCAAATATTTCTTTTGCTTTTGCAGTCCATTCATTGAATTTTGAAGATGTAAATGTGGTTGAAAGCATCTGCTCATGAGTTTCTGCACCTCTACATGCTCTTTGCTCCTCATCAACTTACCACTGGACTATGGTGTTTAAGAACAGCATCACTGACTGACTGTCTGACACCACAGTCTCTCTTTAAGCACCATGCGGGCGTGTGGTGTAGACTCAACGAGAGCCTTCCACAAGAATGACGGTTAAAGCTCTTGAGATGATAGCAGCAGAAAATGAGAAGAGACAGAACACTCAGCATGAGACTGCTGCACTTTGTGTTATAAAAAAAATGAAACTGCACTGATGGCTACATTATTGTACACTGTGCTGCTGAGATTCAAGTTGACTAGAAGTGTCTACGAAATGGACCTGTTAACTGCTGTGCAGCTGCCAAAGTTACTGCGGTCCTGTGTGGCATTATGACGAGAGCAATTCTCACAGTTTGAGACATGAGCCCTGGAGCATCACAGACCTATCAGCATGAGAGGCAGCAAAAGCAGAAAAAACATCTGAGTCCAGAGACACTAAAGTGGCACTTTGTGGAAGCTAAAAATTTGAGGTCAACAACATTACTTTGATGGATTGCTATAAGGCTTGAACCAACAGCTGGATGCTTCCAAAGACATTAACAGTCAGTTTGGTGTGTTATGTAACATGGTATTTCATGATGCAGTGGTCACACTCAAATGAACAAAATATTCTCTGCTTTGTTTTACAAAAGGCCTTCGCACAGGAGTTGCTCCAGTTTAGGGCCCTCAGAGCAAAGAAATCTATTACAAGTTCAGAAATGGACTGCAGGCTTTTTTTCCAGTATTGTTGTAATGATGAGAATTGTTCTGAGATTACCTGTTACCAAGGAAGGAGGCAATTTTCTGAAATGAGATTGCATGAAAAATTTACTGGGAACAACCAGTGGGCAATAAATGTCTATCAGCACTGATTCAGCAAGCTGGATTTTGAGGATTTAAAACCCCAGTGTGTGAAAGCAATCAACAAATATCTACTAGGTATGGATCAACCATAGTTTGCGTATTGGTGCATAAAAGTGTCCATTATAGATCCGTCACAGTTCAGTTTTTCCCAGGAGATGC
The DNA here is from genome assembly GCA_038496675.1 of Rachycentron canadum. Taxonomy (NCBI): domain Eukaryota; kingdom Metazoa; phylum Chordata; class Actinopteri; order Carangiformes; family Rachycentridae; genus Rachycentron; species Rachycentron canadum. The sequence continues at coordinate 15,699,902 of CM076656.1, read as the reverse complement.
ATGGATGCACAGAGTTGGTCAAACTCAATGAATGCAGTAGTGCATTGTTAAGAATAGTTAAATAGGTTCACTGCTTACTAATGTATGCAGGTGTGTCTACTGCTGCCATAATAAGACATTTATATTTCGGTTTATATTTGTAACACATAAACATGCCAGCAGAAGAGAGCACAGTAATGCAGCCAAATCTAGTGCTAACACTTACCTTAAACCCACCTGATACCCCTCACACCACCACCACCATAGCTACTACCACCTCTCTTTCGTGTATGTGTACACAAATACACACTTTTATTTAAGACTATTCACCAATCGAGCACAATGTAAACTTAAACAATGAAGATATTAAAACAAGTTTTTTTTAAGGACAAGGCCTCAAGAATGAGTCATAATGAAGTATCCTTGCCATTTCAGTTGATTTTGTAATATTGGGGGCAGTTGTCCACTTTCCTGGTTGGTAATCTTGCTACATTTCTGCAGTAAAAGAACCAAATGAGCCAAACCATAAGACAGATAAATGAGAGGCTGGTCAGACATCATTCCTTGATTTTAAAGTGGTTTTGAGCTAATTTGATCCCACACTGTAATTATACAAATCACTTCCATTAAGGACCACTGCTTATGTTTTACGTAACAAGTCAACACATTACCTAATAGCCTGTTTGGATGTGTCATATGTGAAAAGTGTGTCTGCATTATCTTATATTTTTAAAGTGAAATTCGCTGGTAATCCTGACATCACTGCTTATAATATTTATTTTTTTTCTATTTTGTTTAGTTGTATTTTTCACTCATTTTTCCACTCTCTCCAGCTCTCCAGCTCTCCAGCTCTCCGGGGCTGCTTGCACAGCCAAGGAGACATCTGCAGCAGAGATCCCCTGTGACTCCCATCATGGGATTACTGAACTGTTTGGAGCGGCCACATTTGATTTAAAAGCCTCTGTCATACACACAGAATGCACAGCTAGCATGTGCAAGCTGGGGTGATGCCACACTTCTGCACGAAAAAGCTGCTGAGGGAGAGTGAATTAAATGACTCTGCCTCTCTCTGTCTGTTGGACTACTGCTCAGTGAAGTACAAGGGATAATTGCATATGAGTGGGCTACTGTTATTGATGGAGCACGGAAGGGTTACACTGCTATTTCAAAAAGCTTTATCTAGCCACATAAATAACCTCTTTAATCCATGTCAAGAAAACACATTGTGTTCATTTAAATGACAGGCTTCCTGATGGCATCCAAAGCATCATATTACTGATGGTTTGGCAGACAGATTCAGTATTTGTCAATAACATAATTACATTACATGGTGTACTGATAATCTTCTTTTTTGTCAGCCTTTTGCCTTTCATACTGAGAATAGTCCTCATAGTATTGACAATAGTCTCAACAGTCTTCCTTATAATTAAATGCAAGAAAAAACCTTTTTGAATAAGCCTCATACTGTCACGGTTCTCAGAAAAGACACCCAAGAGCGCGACTCAAAAGGGAAATGTAAAAGTAAAGAGTCTTAGAAAAAGAACAAGGATAAAAAAAAATCCAAGAAGGCAAACAAAGTACAAAGGGTTGGGTTTAAGCAAAATCAGGATCAGCAGCGCTGGAAAGCGAAGGAGCATTGCACAAAGACGACAGGAGCTAATGAGGGAGCAGATGAGCAGGTGAGTGGGGAGGAGGAGCAGGTCAGGTAATATTACTGCTGGGAGTGTCTGAAATGACAACATAGTTAGAACATGTATGCACAAACAATTAGACTAAATGAATTAAGAGGACGAAACAGACTGAAAGGCAATACCATGACAGATGTTATCTAGGTATGTTGTTAAGACAAACAAAAACAGAAGTCATTCATTTGATGTCTTTTTGAAAGACGATGATGAGAGTGGCTGCAAGCCACCCACATAGAGCAAGCACACAGCAGCAGAAAAGTAAAAGAGGATCAAGGAATGTAAGTTGAGAAGGGATAAAATGCTCTCAAGTTGGGCACACAGGATCAGACAGAATGCAGAATGGCAGAGGCATGTCTTATTTCCCTACTTACTTAGAAAAGTTGTCTTTTTAAAACTGAAGCAGCAGACAGCAGCGGCTGGTGTTGAGTGAGTGAGTGACGAGAGCTGCGCTCTGCTGCACGTTGGCTCAGCTCTGAGTAATGGTCTGTGGTGGCTCCAGTGGTGTTGAGTATGAAATAGCAAGAATATTGCCCATATTCAAACAAACAGTCAATATGCTATTACTGGTTTATTAGCTAATTTGGAGAAAGATGTAGCCAAATAAAGCTGTAACATCCTTCAGAGACTGCATTTGAAGATCGGCTGCATCACAGCACCGCCATTAGGTTGTCCAATTTCAAAGGCTCCTTCAGATGTGGCTGACAAATGCGTCCTTCTTTTCCTGGGCAAACCCATCCTAAAATTCAAACAAAGTTTTGTGAAAAAAATTGTGTTGGCAAGGTTGCTAGGCAACAGGAGCCACGTTTTGTGACGCAATGGTAAGGATGGGCACAGCTGGTGATGCAAAGCAAAAATCTTCCACAGACCAGACTGTCTCAATTCAGTTCGGCCTCCATGGCCTATAACTGATACAAAGGGCCACTCTTTTGGATCACGTCTTCCTGAAGATGTGACCCCTGAATTGAGACACAGCTCACGCTGATCAGCCAGGAGTCCATAAGAACTACAATATTAAATCATCTTAGCAAATATAATAATTACTTTCCTTTACTGTCTATTTATATTGTTAGCATATTGTAGAGGTTGTTGTTTTTTGTTAGAACATATGCTGACATGTTTGCTGTTATTCACTAGACAGCTACATATTTTATAGACATTATATTCTACCATTATAGCGGTGGCTTTGGCAGACTTGTCAGCATAGCTACACTGTCTACTGCTTTCGTCTCCCCTCTGCCTGTGCTACACACATACTGAATAACAGAGGCCTTGTTCCACCATAGACGGGGCTGATTGATGCAGTTCTGGGTGGGCAATGCAAAGATCACGCCCAGTTTCTCACATGTAGTCATGTTCTATCTAAGTTCAAAAGCTTCACTGGAGAAAACTTCCATATGCTTTCTTATAGGGTTGAATGTGCAGAAGATGCTTTGCATTAGACTGTTAGGGTTATGAAAGGTTCTCCGGCTTAGTCATACATTAAACATCTGTGGGATGTTATTCATGTCTACCACGTCTGCCTCACCAAGTGTAAACTCAACCATGTACATCTGTTTTTATGTCACAACTTCAGGAAGAGCATAAAGCTACAGAGGATGGGTATGAAGATAAAAACTTCTGAAGTAAATATAAAATCTAAATCCTAAATTAAGATGGATCCAGTATGAGGTTGGATGTTTTAAATATGTCTTTTGAAACAACTGTTGTTAATTGTGTTGCTTGCAAAGAGTGAGAAAATTGACTCCTCTGATTTGCTTACAGAATTCTAACAGGCTGGAAACACATTTGCTTTTTTATTACACTTATCATTTTGTTTTCTTTTGTGTGCACTTCCATTGATTGCACATCATGAGCTGCAATAGATTGATAGTTGTCTTCATAATGTTCCTCTTGTCGATGCAATCTGTCCATCCCACCTGACAATTTATTTAAATTGAGCAACATGCAACATTGAGTCCTTGAGGCACAAGGTAATGAAAAGGTTCAATAAATTAATGTGCTTTAAGGTTCATTCATCACCTATTTTCACTCACTGGTGAAAGGAAGAGTGATCAGATTCTATTAACTATGAAATAATAATAATAATTATAATAATAATCACTATCATCATCATTGTCAACTTTGTTGCCAATAACAAAAGGGGTTCCTCAGGGTTCGATTTTAGGTCCTCTTCACAATTTATATAAATGATATTGTTCAATCATCAATTAATTATAATGTACATTTGTATGTACTATAGACTATAGTCATGGTCTCATGAATATGGTCATGGAATATGGTCATGCTCATGAGTCTGGAGCACAAAATCTATATTCCCGTGTTCTTTGTATTCCAACTGTTTTGTTTTCCTTTTTGTATCGCAATTTTTTTTTTTTAAAAATCTTGTTGATGGTGACGATGATGATGACTGTAGCACAGCAGTGCTTTGAACTAACAACAACATGCTAACATGCTCAAAATAATACTTCTAAAATGCTAATGTTTAGCAGGTGTAAGATCATCTCTGCATCATAAATGTCCCCAAACAATTCATGGAAATCCATCAAATAATTGGTGAGATATTCCAGTCTGGAATATAACACCCTTAGTGTCATACTATTGGCATGGCTAAACATGATATATAAACCAACTTCACTTACCAATCAGGTGTTTAGGCATGACACAAGGATTCACAGCAATGTTGACAGCAATAACCACTAAATACAAAGTTGTTGAGCAAAATAATCGTGTATTTTGGCATTTTGCAATTTGGCATTTAAAATAAAACAACTCTTTTCAAATCATTAAGTAAGTAATTAACTCCAGTGGTCAGAAAATATTAAGAATTGTTATTTGTCTTTGTACTTGGTATCCTTCTCCTCACTGTTTGGCAAACCTGTTTGCCCAGGGAAGGGGGCAATCTTCAGGAAGAAATACGGGTTGCTATGAACCCGCAGTGCCACCAAGATGGGAGTGACAGCATAGAACAAGTTAGCTGTCAGCACACACCAGAATGCATCATTCGGGATACGAAATGGAGCTGTGGTGCGAGCATGGAGGGAACCTCCAATGTGAGCCCACTGGCACTGGAGAGAGACACAAAGCAAAAGGTCAGCCCACATTACCATAAATGAATATGACATATGTAACTATCAGTGCTGATATTTCCACTATCGTCTAGTCTGTTCTATATTCACATTGATGGCAGTTAATTATATTCCTTAACAGGGCTTTTTTTCTTAGCCACAAAACATGGCTTCTTGCAGGTGATTGTCACCCAACAAGAGCTTCAGCTATCACTGCATTTACAAGATAAGAGGTTATAATACGCCCTGTGAGCATCGCTACATCTTCAGGGAAGATTGGAGGCTACAGTGAGTCGCTAACAGAAAGTGGCAAGACGGTCCAGAGCTAACTGGTTAGCTTGCTAACTCCTGTAGAAGAACAGACGTGATAATACTGGCATTGCTTTCCACCACTGGAGACAGCAGAGCAGGAGTGAAGTTTGATGCTGAACTTGCAACGTTTTTTCTCGACAAGAAAGTAAAGAGCTGTAAATGCTGGTTGTGTAGCAATTTCAAAACTTACAAATAGCTCCTTTAATGTTTCTAAACACAAACCCTCCAGAGGATTAACTTGGAAGGAAAGAATTACTTTTTTCAAACACTCATTAGTCTACTGTGAGAAATGTACAGAAAGGGGTCTCTAATGGAGGCGATAAACCACTGCACAGAAGATGTACAGACTTTAAAAGCTGGCAATTTAGAAGACAGGGCAGGCAGCGTCTGCAACATTTTATAAACAGCAAAACAAGACTTTAATCAAAGACTTCACCTCCTTGTGGTTTCAATCTTCCTGCCAGATCAATATGGAGTGAGAACACCACCAGCTTGTAAATATGCTTAAAAGAATAAATGTGGTCCAGGTAACTATTGACAGGATGAGAGCTCAGTCACAGGACTTAATTACAGTGACAACATGTCAGACCGCTTGATACTGAATATGTTGATCTGAGGCTAGTCATTATGGCAAGGAGTTAAAATCCACCTAACTGTCAGTCCAACATACTTCAGTATACAACCCCTGATTCAGTCATCAGCTGCTTGTCTTTGTGACATTACCTGAATCATCGCTCCAGCAAAGAACACCGTCCAGTCTGACATCCATGTGCACCCAGGTTTGAGCAGACCGTAAACAAAGGCACCCAACAGAGGTAGTCCGTAGAAGAACAAATGCAGCATCTGTAGGAACAAATGTAACAGCATTATTTAATCGTTATTATTTGTAAAAGTGCACATTTTTGAATTTTTTCCTGCCACATTTTGATCTGAATCTATATTCTGTAACATAAATCCTGTGGTTATGTGAAGGCGAGTCGTTGGTGTAGATATTATAGTTTATAATCCAGTGAAATACAACATAGATACAACAGATATAGCGAAAAGTGCCTAGTAGAGTGCCGCAAGCCTTTCCCCTCCATCACTATCACTTCATGTTGTTGTTGGGCCATGACCAGCACTCTGGCAGACAATTAATACAGCACATCCTCATTCTCCTTTGGCCTACGCTGCACTTCACCTACTTACTCTGAATACAGAAGAGGGCTACTTAAAGCTTAAACTACTACCACATGCACCCTGTTTAACATGCTGCATAAAAATAGCACTACCACAATGAGAAAAACACTTGACAATTGCTGCAAAATTACAATAAAAGTTAATAAGTATTTGCAGTAAAAAATTAGGTATAGTAAAAAAAAAAGTATCAAAAGCAAATGTACCCATCTTTGGTTCCACAAGAGCATTAAACTATTAAAGTTTTAGGAGTATTTTTATAGTATTTTGATGTTGTAAATGGTCAAGGTGTTCCTGGGTCCAACTGCGTCCCACTAACAGTGTGTCACTTTAATCTTGTGTGAAATGTAAATATGGGGATGAAAATACTCACTCACTATCTTAAAATTGATTAAAAGTGTTGTGCCTGTGAGTATTTTCCACTTCCCAGCTCTACACTCTCTCAAATACAAATTTGCACCCTCAGCACAAATTACTACTTCCACACAAGGGTCATTACAGAGACTGTCTTGACCTTCAACTTAAAATATTTGCCGCATGAAAGCTAGTTTCCCACTTTATAAAACCTTCAAATTATACTACTGAACGGTTTCTTTTCATTCTGGCTCTGAGGTCTAGATGAATTCTAATGAGTTCAGCTCAGGGCCTGAAAGCCAATCATATATGCCCTTCAGTCTTTTGTTAAGATGTCTTTTTAGTGCTGCCACATCTGCCACATATCGTCCATCATCATCATTGAATAAAGAGGTCAGTAACTGCAGAAACAGCGTAGCCCTGTACAACAAACCAAACTCCATTTCATTTCTTCACACACACACACACACACACACACACACACACACACACACACACACACACACGTGCACACACACACACACACGTGCACACACACACACATAGACACACACACACATACTTTCACATGCTGCACACACACCCTCCTCCCACCCATAGAGATGCTGATGGGGGGCTTTGGGCGAGGGATTAGCTTATCAAGTTCTCAGCATGCGGTCCGTCTGTCTGATCAATGACTTGCAATTGTGCCTAGACTGCCGCCCCGACAAGGTCTTTGGATAACCTATTGACAAAGCTGTGTACGCTAAACAAAACACAACAAAACCGATAGCAGTGTAGGGTCAGGAGAAAATAGAAAGGAAAGCAGACTCACCACCAGTCACAGTAATAATCTGTTATCCATCTTAGGCAAATGAAAGAGAGAGACAAAGATGCGCTGGCCTCTCAACCCGCGCTCATTGTTGCTGTAATGATGAAAAATGGCTCTGTAATCAGCTGTGAGCTCCAAGAGTGGAGGAGATAAGGGCAAGCCTCCCGCAGACTGAGAGTGATATCCATGAAAGCAGGGGTCTATTATGTGCTTGGTTATTTAAAACAGGCTGGAGAGGAGCTTTCAGGTGTTGCTGTTGGTGCCCAGGCCTATTAACCTGGCAGCCTGCAGGCCAAATCCAGTCTGTCAATCAATTGTGTAATTATAAATAAATAAGATTTAAGTCTTACAGAAAAGAAATCATGTGAAATACTAACATTTGTGCCACAGTAAATCCTCTGACTATGTTAACGTGTGTGTGCAAAAGTTGGGTTTGTATTTAGGAGCAGTCTCTCGAAACGTCCAGTGAAAGTCTGTCACATACACTTGGAGAAATGTAGTGTTTGACCGACTAGCTCCAAGGTTATCCCTCATTACTCGAGGTGTGTTCCCAGCAAACAGGTAACCTTTGGTGAACGTTCTCTAAAGGTTCTCTAAAGGTTACACCTTAGATTAAGTCGCAAAATTCAGCAACCATAACGTAAGGTTCTCTTACAGGAACGTCCTCTAAAGGTTGCAAAAATCAAACCTCTGGAAAACCTTAATACTCTGGAGCCCACACTTAGAGTTAACTAAATTATATGAAAATGTGAGTAACCATTGACCAGCTGTTTGTTATGGCTGTGCATCATCTGAAAGTTCAGAAATTCAGTTTAAGTTTCAGGTCACTCATAGGAAAAATACTGTCAAAGACAAAGCCCTGTAGTAAATCATTGTGTATCACATTTGTTTTACATTTCCATCATCTCAAAATCAGTCTCAAAAATGATTTGTTCAAAACAATGATATTGAAGTTTGCTACTCAAAAATGTTAATTGAGTACATGAGGGAAAAAAATGCAATGTTAATTATATTCTTCTCTCTCTTGCAAAATAACAAAAAGTAACCATAAGAATACAAGAATAGTACCGATAATTAGTAGTTGGTATTTTAACAGTACAACTATTGTTATCAATACTGCTCATCAATCCAGTAATTCAGCTGTGATCATACTAGTACTCTTTGTTATTTTGTAAGAGGAAAAAACAAGCATTGTTTTGAACAAATCACTTTTATAGACTGATTTTGTAATGATGCAAAGGTAAAATTACACAATGATTTACTACTGGGCTTTTTATTTGACAGTATTTTGACTGTAATAGTTTTAAGCAGCCCCGACATCACTAAATCGAAAAACACACCCATAGCAATCAGCTAGTTAATGGTTACTCTAATCATTAACACATGTTGGTATAATTTAGGTAATTCTATGTGTGGGCTGCTAGAATTCAAAACACACTTGATGCAACAACAGACAAGCTTGTTGGTCAGATACTGTACGTTTCTGCTTCTCCAGGCCTATGTGACAGACTTTTACTGAATGTTTTGAGAGATTGCTCATGTTTCCAACCTTAAGTGCAAAAGACCCCTTTTGCCTTTTAAATGTTTAGTTCTCTCTGCCATTTACTAATGGCAAAGCTGCTACATGGTGCTCCAGCGTGTGACATTGAGCTGCCACTGCCCCTCAGACGCACAGGGTCAAAGAGAGAGAGGCAGATGAACTTCTGATTTGGAAACAGCAAAAATGCTTCACAGACTTTAATGGAGAGATAACAAATCGGAAATGTTCTTAATAATTTTAAGTAGGGCAGGACTGATAACGTCGGAGCCTATCAATATCACAGTCTTTAAAAATGTAGCTTCAGTATCCATCCATACTGATAATGAGAATAGCTCAGGGAAATGTCCCCTTCCCCCGCACCCAGAGTTTTTAAGACATGTAGCCCTCTGAACAACATAGAGTGTAGATAAAAACTGAGATAGATACAAGGTCTTAAAAGTGAAGCCAAGTGAAGCCCGGAAATGCATATCTGTATTATATCTAATGACCATCTGGTGGTGACTCCACTGGTTGAAAAAAGTATAAGTGTATTGAAGTCTATGGGAAAATGGTTTAGGGTTTAAGACTTCTTGACACAACAATGTTTGTTTTTTAAATTATGGTCCCATTTAGAAGAAAATAGATAATAAAGCAGGGTATGCATTACAGCATGGCTACTGAGTGACTGCCTGTCGATCAGGATAGAGTACAGAACAGATCAGATCCACCCTCCACTCCTCCTCAGCTCCACCTTTTCACCCAAATATGGTTTCTTCAAAAAACCAAGATGGCACCAGCCAAATTGCAAGCTTGAGGCTTCAGATTTCAGCAATTCCTAAACCAATGGGTAACATCATAATAGGATACCAAAAAAAGTACCTACCATGACTCTGGGATAGCCCACAGGATCCTTCAGGTAGGGTTCATAGTGTCTCAGGTAAACTGAGCAGGCCTCAAGTGGAGAGTCCAGAGCCACCTATAGGTGATGGACCAAATAACAGAAACACCTCACAATATAGTGCAGTTCAATCATTATATATCATATCATAGAAATGAACGTTTCCCTTTGCACAATTCAAATTACCTCCACAAGCTTATTAATTATGTTAAAGTACACTGATTGTACATCATTGCCCTAAGCTTTAAAGTCAGATCCTTTTTAGAAAATAAACATAACATTCCCATGTGGGTTAATTAGTCAAAAGTATTGCTAGTAGAGTAGAAGTAGAAGCAAAAGCAAGACATTGTGTATGAATCCCTGACACTTCCAGGACAAACCACTGTACCACGAACATTGCAGGCTACATGACTTTTAAACTACCATCACAGCCCTGCCCTAAACTCTGTCCATAATATGAATGTGCTGTGCACTCACCAAGCCTCTAAGGATGGTGAAGGCCATGGCACCTAACAGCAGCAACACCAGGATCAGGTCCAAGGGACGCCAGATCAGTTTCATGCTCTGAGCATGTTGAGCCTGAGGGGGGATGTCAACACAATGTACAGTTTAGCGCTGGTTAGTCAAGGTCATTGTTTCAGAGCATACTCTCCCTTTAATGAGACATGTGTTTCTATATAACAGAATGAATGTGTAAATGTGTCTTCTCTCTCCACGTTTCATAGTAGTTAAACAAGCATTAATTGGTTGGTTATAGCCACAAAGGAGAACCAGAAACAAGCTATGAACACAACACTGACATATTCAGCATTTTAGATGATATAGTGAGCTTGGACAGAACATTAACGTTTATTCATAGTCATATTTGTTTTCCTGCAGATGAAAGTAAGTCCAAGATTAAATTCTGTTTTTGATCTTCAAGTCATCACTGTGCCAGCTTTCATAACTGTGTGAGAGATTGGTTAACTGAAAAAAACATGGTCAATAGAAAAAGCAGATTCCAAGTCCAAGACATGTTCAAGATCAGACTAACTCTAGTTTCAATCAAGACCACAATGGGTTGAGGCTAAATTAACTCTCCCAAGGCTAAGAAGGTAACAATTACCCAATTAAGATATTGTAACATCCACTGTATGTTATACACCTAAGACTAACTGAAGACAATCACTGGATTAAAAAAAGTATTAAAATAATCACACAAAATTTTGGCTCCACTGACAAACTGAAGATCCTCAAGTGAACACACCAGAAATCACACTGACTATGCCACCACTGTATAGGCTATTGTACAGATTAGACACCTTCAACAAGCATTAGCTTTTTAAGCCCTCCTGCATTCATTTCAAGGTCTAAACAATCGTGTTGCACTTACATTGTATCCACCAATTAGTGGTCTGTCCTTGGGCCTTGTGAAAAGTGTGACAGCCCCCCATACAGGCACCAAAAGGAAGAGAAAGTTGAGCCAGAAAGCTGGACGGATCTCTGACCCATATTTACCTGCCAGAAAGAGGAAGAAAAGATGTTTATTAGTTTGTGCACAACCATACAAGGATGCACTGTATACATGTCAATGTAGTTCAGTCATTAAATAGTTAACCTTCATGGAGCAATGGCATATAGCACAGTACATCTATGACAAGACAACAGAGAGAACAACGCACCGCCTGCAGACAAGTTTGATCTTGTGGCACTTTTGTATGCAGTTTGAAAAAACAACAACAGATGCTTTAAGTCTGTTTTGTGCTTTGTTCTGTGGGTTTTGATGGCAGGCGAGACACAGGACTGTGTGCGTTTTGTTGGCAGGCTGAACTGTGACACTGATGGTACACGGCAGTGCAGATGTTGACTTGATTAAAGCTTGTCATCACGGGACTGGTAGACAGGGAATTGAAGATGAGGCTCACCTGCCACAATACCGGCAATGAACACACTCATGTTGGCAGACAGAGAGCCAGCCCAGAACAAGCCGATGGTACGGTAGGCTTTCCTGGGACAGAACACGAAAAACAAGCTTGATTATGCTATTGTATAGACTGCAGGTAATATAGAAGGTGATAGGGTGAACTACAAGGTTTTGGTTAGTTCAAGTAGCCTATGTGTTATCTTCTTATACATTTATCATACATGTTTTGTGTAATACAAAATATAGCAAAATTTGCCCCACTGGTGAAAAGGCTGAGATATATTTCCATAATTGTGATTCATAGGGTGCAAGTTGCTTCATATTATTTACTATTTCTTTAAGAAAAGCTAAACATTCAAAAGCTAAAATACTGGAAAATAATGGGTTTGTTGTGGGTCTATCATGCGCTATCATGTCAAAAGTTTTAATCTTTGTACTGGTATGTTTTCATGCTGTATTCAGGCACCCTTCTATATAGTTGTTTGCTCGAGCAGATGAGATATCGCTTGTTCTCTGTAGAGTCAGGCATTTTGTGGCATAGAGTAAGATAAATCAGCAGATCAGTTTGATACGGCTTGAACTGACTTGACCTGCACCCACCTGTCTGTAATCCTGCTGATCATCACCAGGTACATGATAAAGTGTGCTATTCCATCCCAGTAGCACATCATGATGGCATATGGTGTTCCCAGATAGGGCTCTCCCTGGAACACATGAATATATATTGTAAATATTACAGTGCTAATAAAAGACATTTGGTTAACATGGCTGCCTGTGCTTTGATTTAGTCTTTGTTCATGGTGTTTAGCTGGATGATATGGCCTGAAACCTTCCCCTGCCATTGCTTGTACATTGTTTCAGAGGTTTTTAGTCAGATAGACTTTAACTTGGTGTGATTTTAGTGTCATTAACACATGACATAAGGAAACCTACTGTCCTCTGGTAGAATTCCATGAAGCCAGAAACAATGCCGTCATATTCCAGGGCACTCGTCAGGTCAATGACACATGTAAATGAAAATTCAGCAAAAACTGCAAAGGAAAGAAAACAGAATTAATCTGGCATTGGCCCATAAAAATGCTTCATATTGAAAGTCAGTGTTGTACATGAAACTTGATGTGTGAAGCAGCTTTATCAACTGTGAACAAATGTTGTTCCACCACTTGTGAAAATTTCATGTAATTACCCAATCTGCTTTGTCTACCTTTCTTGAGTGTCTGTCTAACTCTCAAGCTTTCAAACAAAATTTTCTTCAACTGGTTGGTTATTGATACATGTGTCCTCCAACCTGAATGAACATATAAGTCGATTGTCTTGGCAAGAAAATTAAGCCTATAGCAGTGGGGTGGGCTGGAATGTTTGTATTGAGTCAATGGTGAACAGCCTTCTTCTATCCTCAGGTGGAAAGCCCAGCAGAGCTGAAAGGTCATGTCCACAAGACAGAATTTTAAGTGCAGAGCAACGCAAACACACAAACATTACTGATACTCTGAACTAGAAGTTATACTCTTTTACCAAAAGTTCTACTTAATGTGGGTTGTCTTTCACTCACGGTGGCAATAAAATGAGAGAAACGCTGTCCTACATGCAGTGATTCCACATGCATTGTTACAATTGAACCCATTGATTAAGGAAGTGTTGCTGTTCATTTTAAACAGGATTTGAATCAACAGAAACAGGGCATTACACCATTGCAGAATGTCACAGTGAAGGTCCTCAGCATGCAGAGGTTCAGTCATGCCTCAAAAAAGACTGATTAAGCTTCATGAGCCTGATCAGTCTAAGCTGCTTTCGACATATCGGGTGAAATCACTTTGAATACAATTCATGTTTTCACTCTAAACCAGTGAGTAGAGAGTGAAATTTCTGGAAATCCTTTTGTGGGAGTTGGGATCAGCTTCAGCTCAATGCATAGTACTTATTAACCTCTGTATAGTCACTGTTTAAGTCCATCATTTGGAAATACATTGCAAGTAAGTTGAAAAATGTGCATAGTTGTGTTAATCACCAAAGAATAAGGCATCTTTAGGCGGGTTGCCACGGGTGATGAGGAAATAGAACAGAAACACAACCACCAACACAGCAACACCGATCTCCAGGATCACATAGGGCCTGTTGAAAGTAGAGAAATGTAACTGTTATCTAAGAAAAATAACAACACATTGTCCATGTTTAAACACAGTGTCAGTGATTTTAGAGAACAAACTCCCTCTGATTTTCTGCTTCATTCTCTTTACTAATTAGTTTCTCCCATGGAAGTTGTGCCAGTCTTCTCTGCAGTGTTAAATTAGTAAATGATGATGAATGGGAAGTCAGAAAGAATGATAATCACAATGAAACACACAGAGTTAGTGCCAGGAGAAATAATGCAGAAGTGTGAGGGAAAACCTGCATGAAAGATGCACAGTGTCAAGTGAGAGCAAAGGCACTGCTTCTGTGGTAGCGTGTGAACTTGGAGATTCCTGGTGAGATAGTAATGTCACGTTAAATTTACCCTCCTGGTTGCCTGCCATCTCAGGCTACTTTGAAAAAACAGTAGTAGGTTCATATGTTATCCCAGATCTTTGAGAAATATATTGTTGAGCTTAAAGCAACGATTAGAAAATGCTGATTCTGTGTTTGTGGTATTGAGCTGATAAAACTCTTGCAGTGCAAGTCTTTTTTGTTGTTGTATTATATGCATCAAACAAGTTGTTTTGTAATAAATGTTATTATAAAAAATCTAGAATTCGAGTATCCACTTTGTTCAAAGACAAAGTTAGAAATGGTATTAATCATTTTATATACTTCTAGTATTGATTGCAACATTGTTCAATTCTTGTTCAAGTACAGATCTGCAATATTTCACCTCCCATACTGCTGTGGTGATTCGCCTACCAATGGCTTAAGAGCACAGCTTTACAACGGCTTAATTAATCATAGACAGAGGTGTGGGAAGCAGCAAGCTCAGGCCATGTTAGTTCAGCACTGTCATCCATGTTTACTGGTCAAAGGTACCACTGCCTTGCACTGGAAAAGATTAATGTGCTGAGGGTATCTCCCAGTAAACAACATTACATCCACAGAAAACTCACACCGTGCGCTCACAAAGGGAAAACAAATGCTGTGAGAGCAAAGGGAAGCTCCCTCGCTGCCTCTACAATTCAACACTACAGAAAGATTTATGCACACAATACTGTTTGTTTGCAGAGTGGAAGAACACAAGGCATATTGTATGTCAAGAGCTATTTATCAAACTCTTCTGTGCAGTCTGTATTGATTGTCAGTGTCCACACATTAAAAAAAAGATCCAGCAGAGATATTCACACAGGAGGAGCATAAAGTCTGTCGGAAATGAGAAATATCTTGTGGTCAAAAAAACAAGTGTGAGGGCAGAGAGGAACATATTTCACCCGTGACTCTGTTTGTTCAGCCTATTGCATTGTAGTATGCAATCATCAGCTACAAACAATACTATACCATACAATAGTATAGTACAATACAATAATATAAGAGTTACCCAATAAAGTTACGAAACAGATAAGATTTGAATGAGGGAATGATCCCATACAGCATAGAAAAGTAATTATCTTCAACATCGTATCAGATTATCTCCACATATTCTTGTTCTTTCCGAGTTCTTTTTGCATTTGCATTTGCATTCATTCCTTTTTACCCTCCAAGAGATGACAGGTTTAATTTTTTAAAGGGCTTTTACAATTGGCAAATACACCCTGAAAATTGAACTCATTGAATTAGGAGGGCTCAACATGGTCAAGGATTTATGAGGTCGATACAGTCAAATACAGACAGTTTTAAGCTTGCAGTGTCCTCTAGTGGTGGTAAAGTATACTATATCATCCCATGATACATTAACATTCACCTGTACTATTACACATTTATAATAGTTTAATTATATGATAATAGAAACCATTTGATTGTGCATTAATAAATGATAATACAGATAATGATTATATGTGTTGTGGTTGTGGAGCATCTGCATATATCAATAATAATAATTTACAGCTTTTTCCCCAAAACCAAATTGAAATGGTTGGACTTTATGTAGAAACTGAGCATTAAGAAATCAATAATGACTTACTCTTGAAACTCAGGGATGGTGTTCATGGTATAAAGAATGCCCAGGGCAGAAAAGGAAAATAAAAAGACTAAAGTCTCCATCTCTTCAAATGCTGTTCAGCCCCACTCCTTGCAACAATGCTGAAAATAATACAGTTATAAGTCAATGATATCCTCTTTCAGCAATAGGAACACTAGAAAATGTATGATCAAATTGATATTAAAATTAAGCAGATACATCAAAAATATTAATGAAAACTGATAAAACTGAAAAAACTAGTCTTTAAGAAAAATTGCATGAATATCATGAAATGAAATCCAAATGAAGTCTATGGTTTTTAATAAGATGGAGAAGAAGCAGAGCAGGCTCTTACCGTCTGGCTACCCTTTTGGTGGATTAATCAAATTACAGCCGGCCTGAGGCAGACATGGCCTTTACTGGGAAAATAATGAAGGGGAGACAAAGAAGCTTTTGGGGGAAAAGTTATGCAATTTGGTTTTGTCAGAGATTTACATAAGTCGCATTAGAGAATAGGCCTACATTCCATTTTATACAGCAACACAACATTTCAAGTTCCTGTGCTATTGTGCAATGCAGCCACTCCTGATTATGAATCTGATTCATGTTGTATTTTTGTTCAATCTGCTGTGTGTAATGCCCACAAATAGTAAAGTTTCTAATTTTGAGATCACAGAAAGCTATATAAATATATCCTTTTGTTTTCACCTGACTTACCTTTATTAATGTAAAGCAAAATAGCTTAACAGTGCTAAATTTGTATATTGTGGTACATTGTATGAGTGTTAAGATTTTATAATATCTTTGATGCTGAAGATACACCAGCACCAGGTTGTTGTTTTTGCTCTCTTAATTTCTCGCTTATGAATTTGTCCATCAGGAAAAAGCTGGGGATACTTCCTGGCCCAAACTATCTCACAAAAGACAGAAGACATTTTTGCATTTCAGTAGGTCCAACAGATGAAGTTGGGTTCATTTCCTGCAACTGAAATCAATATTAACAAGCTTTAGAGAGTTACAGTCACAGCCACCAATTAGACAAAGCAAACAAACAAAACTGTATGAGACTAACTGTAACATCCTTGCATTTCAGTCAGGAGCAGTTATTTTGGCTGTTTGCCACTTGTTCTCATAAATGATTCTGTTCAAATGGCCATTGATCAAATTAGAGATCAGGTTGAAACCAACTGTTTGCAGAATGTTTCCAGTAAGGGGCGCCAAATTCTAAACTAAAAAGATGACATACCTTCCCAGCATGAACCTGTGTAAAGACAGTTTTGAAATATAACATAAGATGTCTCTTTCAAAAGTTTTTTTTTTTTTTTTTTAACATTTATCAGATATATATACATTATATACAGACAATGTTGTGTTCAACAAACTGTAATACAGCGAAGCCACTGAGAATCAAGATCTATATTAGTCTCACATGAAAATGCCCTCAGTGATAAGCTAAGATGTTTTATAAATGTTATAAATAATGTAGCTGAAACATGCCATGCTACTGTCACATCCTGATTCATTAACACCACCTTCCTGACATAAAACAATACAACAATACGAGACAGGGAAGATAAATCACAACCCTGCCAGCATCTCTCCTGAATACTATCTTAAATTTGAACACAAACACACACACACACCCTACACACACTCCGCCCTTCGCTTGCCACCACCCTCCTTTGTTGGGAAAAGGGGGGACTGTTATACCAGGAAAGCAGTGGCTTTGCTGGAAACAACTGGAGTTCTTCCAGCTTGAACGTTCAATAACATACATTGGATAGATGAATGAGCGACCTGCAGGACCAAGATGCACATGTATTCCATTTAACATCTAAAATTAAGTAAGCTTTTATGCAATTACTGTGTGCGCGGAAATGATTTGGCTAAAATGAAATGTATGAAACAATAATGAAACATATTATCTTACAGAAAGAAATACACATATGCAAGCCCTATGCATCTATGGTGTGCCTATGTATTTTTTACTGCACAAAATTATAATTGGCCCCTATAATTCTCTCCATGTAATAACTCTCTTTAAACTTTTATGCTGTTTATGCTGAGCATCAGATTTTATTATGCAGTGGTATTATTTTTTTCCACTTTATGCTGCTGCACCACCTTTGAGTCTAATCATCTCTGCTCATAACCTGTAAGCACTTTTCAGTTTTAGTCACTGACTTAATTATTATTAGAAGTACTATAATTCAGTACCACTGAAGGACTCATAATACTGTCTTAACAGCACTACTAATATAATTTAGTAAGTATTGTGAGCTAAATTTAGGCCTCAGTCTCCTAAGGTAACAACTGCAAACTAATTGGTCCAGTATAGTAATTAATTATGAAATTATGAAATCTGAAGCTTTAATTTACCTCTATTGATTTCTGTTCTGAAATGTATTTTTCCCATGAGTTGGCTTTTACTGTAAAAAAATAAAAAATAAAAAAAATAATATGAAGAAAAGTTGTGGATGTTTTGGAGATTCATTAATTATCATTGACACCGCGTTTTCTTATTGAAACATGAATTTATTATTTATAGACCTGATTTAATTATCAGATATTATCCAGTTCAACTTGAACAAATCTTCGCTTTCTTCATCAGAACTGTTATGCATAAAAAAAAAAAAAAAAACTGTATAGTTTCGTGTAAACTCTGCCATATGGTGCAGCCTAAACTAACAAGTGTGTCTACAGATAAATGACATTTGAGTATGGCAGAGAATATAAATGAATAAAATAAATGTATGTAAATGAATAACTGAGTAACATTATGGAGATCGCATCTAATTCAGCTCATTCTGAATATTTTTGTGTCATAGCTATTATTCCTATTCAATGCACTGGCAAATAAATGAGCAGTCGCGGGTTACAGTCTTCTGTCATTTGCCGTCATTTATATACATTTATTCGCTCTAACCTGAACAGTGGCTCAGGTGTAGCAAACACGACTGATGGACTATTTATGGCCTGGCTGTTTTCTGCTCGCGATCAACAAGCAGCAGTGACGACACCGGCGGAAACATTTTTTCGGTATTCAAAATGGCACCGTCTCAATCAGGAAGTGGAGACAAGAACTAAGAAGAATAAGTTGGATAAAATTCCTCATTTCTCTTTCTTTGACGCGAGTCTTCGTTCAAAATCAGCCCGCGTGCTCGGGGTTTGGATTGCGAATAAATAACACATAAACGGTAAGTGGATCATGTGAAAAGACGATCGACACATCGGCAGTCGCCTTAAAACAAGATGTGTTCTGGGCAGCCTCTCCTAGGCGCGCACGTTTTTTACGACGGGCTACGCCGCTTCTTCGGCGGCTGGCTTGAGTTAAACGTTATCACAAGGAGACGTTATCGGTAAACTGAGACCACGGGAATAAGTTGAGAGCAAGGGGGATCAGAGTAGCTGTAGCGAATAAATAATAATAATAATAAAAAGAACCGTATCTTTATGGGTATCTCGGCATTTCTACGCCAGCTTTAAGAAAGGCCAGCAGCTAACTAAGCTAGCTAGTTACTTAGTAATAAGCTATTGCTTTGATATTAGCTAACCAGTCAGGAATGTGGGTCATCAAAAACACTATGCCAACGTTACTTCAACTAAGAAAGGTGCCATTTAATGCGTTGACTACACTAACTAGATTTTCATCTCAGGGCCGAAAGACTAAACTAAAGATCAAGGGCATCTTTAGCAAAGCACATAGTAATATTATTCCGCTAACCTTCGCAGACAATGTACAAAACGAACATACCCAGCCAGAAAAACGCAATGAGCTATGCTAGCCTAGCTAGCACAATTAGCTATCAGAAGTACGTCTGACATTAGCAAACTAATTTGGGATCTTGCTACATTTTGCCGTCCGTGGCTATTGTCCTTAAAATTGAAGTGGCCAAATTAGGGGCGCTTTGTAGCCAACGACAGTTTGTTTGCTAGCGCTCGATCAATGTTGTCGTTTGTCGTTGAGGAAGCTAATAGTAGTGGCAGTGATACCAACAGCGCTTTGGCTGCTTTCCTTTGTTTTGCGCGAAGACCAGCGAGCCACATTTGGGCTCAATAAAGTACTGGTTGCGTGAAAACGTTACACAAATCCCACCTCGACGTACATTCGCGTCGACGCATAAAACACGCACACTCGACGAAATATTAGCTAAGGCAAGTTGGATAGCTTGAAAGGGACTATAGTGTGTTATAATCCCAGGGCACCTTGAGTTAGTTGAAAACGACTAGCTCTCACACATCTTTGGGGGACATTAATAATGAGGCAGAAAGAACTAAAATCACTGGAGTTGTTGTTGGAGACATTTTTCGTCATGAATAAACTTAGGTGATCTGCGCAGTCACTGGTAAAATGTTGCCCGGGTGCATTGTATCTCGTACAGGAATGTATCCCCACATATTTTTCCTTGAATTACACCGAGTTGGAGCTTCCTATGAATTGCTTGCCAAGAAAGAAGTGGCAGCACTTAGTCTAGTCCACGATCCCGCTGTATACCACCATGGCACTGATGTTTTATTGAGTTCTCTAGTCTCTGTATTTTAATATGAAAATAAATATTTGGTCCAAAAAATGTTGGCTTGACTTACGACACCAAAGGCAACCTACTTGGGTGTTTGGTAGAGATTCAGCCAACTGTGTGACAAGCTGGAAATGAACACAGCTCTCACTAGTTTGTCCCCTGCAGTTCTATTTTTTTTTCCTACAATTTTCACTCTTTAGTTTCCAGTGTGTCTGTTGCCTGAAGCCAAGGCTAGTCAAGATCCATTCAAGCCTTGACATAGTAGGTTGCCATGATGGCTTACCATTTTCCTAGTTATGTAATTTCCCCCTTATTGGTGGAAGCTATTTGGTAACTGTGAGGTGAATGACAAGATAGGTTCACGTCACTGTTTTAGTTGAGTGCCTCTAACCCCAGTGGTCAATGGCCTTGGTGTCACTTATTGTCAAATTCCTCTTCCAGTCAATATAGATTTTTAACAGCAACGGAGAGTTTGCTTAAATTAGATTGTCAGACCAAAACAAAGTTGAGAACTACAACTCGCTACTTCATTCATTGTTTCACCTGCGCACAGCATATAGCACTAAATCTTCATTGTTTTAGATGCCTTTTCTCGGATAGAGAGCCCCATGGGCAGGAAAATTGTTCTATTTCTGCTGCTGTTTGTTTTGTCCTGTGGATTGGTTACTTTTGATGTAAAAGGAACAGCAGTAAAGGGGCTCTCTGAATAGTGCTTGTATCTGAGAGTTAAGTTGTATGTTTTGTACTGCACAGTTCCCCTTTTTCTAATTCATCACTGTCAGACAATTGATGGCGGCATGCCCTGCTGGGACTCTGAAGGTCACAACACCGGATCTGTTGATACTGTGTTCAGAGCCTCCAGGAGCTATAAGGATGATACACAGGGAACATGGGGGTGTTTCACAAGACAGAATAAGCAAGTCAGTTAATCAGATCACTTTGAAAAGTGTTAAGATGCATCCTATGAAATTTTTATTTTTCACATTATAAGCATAATGGTTAGGTTTTGTTTAATGCATTTAGATAAAAACATAATTAGCAGAAAACTAGCACACTTTGTTGAGGGATATTAGTTTTTAAGACACTCCCTCATGGCTGTTTGAGCCCAAACAGCCGTGATCCATGGCTCAATGCTCATGCCCCCTGCTCTCTGTTCTCCTTCTCCCCTCGTCTTTGCTAGCCCCCTTTTTTCCTCCCCTTTCCAATTGATGCCAGTGATAAATCTCATTTATGGCCCGTGGGCTGATTAGAGTGAGAGTGAAAAATGTGGAGTGGAGGAGGGGAATCAGGCCTAGGTAATATGTTTGATTCAGTTCCTGCTTTCCCAGAATCTGCCCTTCATTTGATAATAGTTCATGTATTAAACATAACATGGATATTTGATCAGAGGAGAGAGGAAGAAAATCTGAAAGATTTTACAAACAAGTGTCCATAGTGTTCACCGCTGCACTGTGACAAGAAACAAACCAGTCCTTTATGTGTATCCCATGTCCCAGCTAGTATCCAGACCTGAAGGTAATGTGGATCTCTTCCAACCCACATAAGAGCTCTGTCAGATGATTGAAATGCAGGAGAGCATGCCACTCTCTAGCATTCCACACCACTTTGCCTTAAGGATTTCTGTGAAAACAACATCTTTCTGAGAAATGCAAATGCTGATTTCAAAAGAGACTCATCCAGGAAAGAAATATGATTAACGCCAGTTATGGAAGACTGAATTCTGTGTATCATTGTTTCAGTTGTCAACTTGGATTTATAACCAAGCCCAATTTTACAAATAGTGAAGGAAAACAAACTGTCATTTGAAGACTGGCATACGGCTTGTGTTGTAAAACCTTTGTAGTAGCTAGTATAGTAAAGTGTTTGTAGTGTATATTTCACATTTTCCATATTTTAATGTAGGTTACAGGACATGAATCCAGTGTCACTGTTAAATCCATATATGGCAGAGGTGAGAGTTCGATGTAGACATCTCACAACTTGCAAAATTGCAAGTTTTCATCTTTTTATTTTCTCTCATCTTTTCAGAGTGCAAATTTGCAAACAAGAGATCACTATTCCTGTCACCTTTATCTTTTAGTTGACTATTGTTGCAAATACAGCTGCTTCCATTTTTATTCAGGGTAAAATCTCTTACACAATTCACAACCAACTTTTTTTTTTTTTTTTTTAAATCAAATTTGTAAATGACCTGCAGCAGTCATGATCAGAGTGGAAAAAAAAAACAAAAAAAAAACCCTAAAGTGAGTTCTTTGTGATGTGGGTGTTTCAAAACTAGAAGAGAAGGGAACATGGTGAGCCATTTCTCTAGCCCTCTGCGTGGCCACACATGTTAAGCAAATCAGTTTACCATAACAACAGTAACAAGCAAGGGTGGAGGCAGTCACAGCAAGATCCTGACCATAGCCATACCATCACTGGCCACTGTCCCTTCCTGGTGTGAGGGTATAAGGTCATTAGCATTTGCCAATTGATTGTCTTAACCCTAATTCTTTATTATCATGTGTCATGTATCATCTCTTGCCTTGGTGGTGTTAAAATTACAGGTAGTGTTGAGTTTTTATAGTTGGTGTGTCCATTAGACTTAAAGGAAGTGTATTTTGCTTTTATGGATGTTGTTAAAGTCAGTGTTTTGGTGAAGTTGTCAATATGAGTAAATATTTGCCATTTTTGTTTCCTAGAGGACTAACTCCAAATTGATCCCCAGGGCGTTGATTTTAAATGTGTCCATTAGGGATAGAGAACATCTTGTTTATCACAGTAGAGGAACAGTCAGTCTGTGTTGGTCAGCTGCTCAGACCCACTGCAGTTTCATTTATACCCTGGGCCTAATCTTGACCTGCTTCGTCCTGCTCTTTTTTGTACTGTTGGCAGTCTGTTTCTTTATTTACCTGAACTTGCTTTTGTCCTTCAAGATTGGTTTAATTAATCTCACATGACACGATCTGATTTAATTTATGCGTGTTTTTGTGAGGAAACAAGTTTCTTTTCCTTGTCTTCAACCCATCTTTCACAGTTGTGGGGGCAGTATCGAAGGTGGGATTTGTCAAAAGATTAAGTGGATTTTGAGCCAGAAGAGGATGGACTCTGGCGAGCATTAACACTATTATTACCATCATGCTGTTATACACTGGTATTCAGACTTCAGATCTTGTGTAAGTCATATTGTTCACTTGCATAGGCAGACTGATCAGAGAGTGTTAGACAATATAGAAATTGTTATAAAGATCTCCTACTAGTATTTAAAGAATAATGATAGATATTCAATAAGTGGGACATAGGCTCTATATATCTACATCTAACCCTAACCCACTACACTTTTCTACTTCAGGACATACCCATACATCTGCAACATGTTACTATACTTGGAAAATGTACTATGTAGTGTGAACACACTCACAGTACACTTGAAGATACTTCTAGACCCATGGAAAAAAAGGCTCAGCTTTATAGGAGCTCTAAATCAGGTAGGGCTGTAACGGGTCAAGTACAGCACACATAAAAAGTTTTTTTTTTTTTTTTTTGCGCCTCTGGTGTTGCACATAGACAAAAAGACATTGCAGTTCAGAGTAGGTCTATACAGTCACGAGTACTGTTCTGCTATAAGTTTTGTCTAGATTTTAGAAGATGTATTCACTGAGGGGGGTTACCAAGGTGCAGATTCTCAAAGTTTGTGCAGGCAGGACTTTCACCTAGTGGGGACTTGTTCTTTTTCACTGAGAAAAGACTTATTTTACAGTAATTAGAGTTTCCAACCCTTTCATATTGTCGTCCACCTAATCATTTAATTGTCATTTTTCGTCAATTTTCTGCACGATTAGCTGGATAGTAGAGGTGTATGATAGCAGCCGGAGTCGATCCCGTCAGTCAGCCAGCTTCTAGCTGAAGCCCACAGATGAACTGAACTGACCTTAACATAGAGAAGTGGCACAGACAGGCTCCCTGATGCTCTGCATGTGGTGCAATACTCTCATGCCTGTCGGAGGAGTTAGGTCAGTCTGAGTGGAGCACAGTATTTTCTAGATTTGGACCATGCTAAGGAAGAGTTGAGAAAACTGAACCTAACTGGCAATTTGCTTTGTCCATTTAGAAGTGCATTTTTTCCGCCACAGGGCAATAGTTGGTGATACAAGTGTTAATTTGTGTAAGGCTCCTGGCTATTTTGATCTTGAGACACTGTCCAGTCCCCAGTCCCCTTTTCTTTTTTAGTGGGTGCACAGGAATGCCTCCTGTTTGGGTTAGGGTTATGTACTATACATCATCATATTTGGACAGTTGGGCTTACACTTTTTTTTTTTTTTTTTAGGTCACATCTGTCAGGATTACAATACACATTTTAAAATCTGTGTTGTTTCACGCTGTTCAGTTCAGTAGCCCAGATTTAGCTTCCCTGTGCCTCGTTTGCTTGTGAGATGTGCATCTGATAGCTTTTGGTGTTACCACTGACTCAGAGAGTAACCACGACTGCGAGGGGCGTGTAAGGGGCGGAGATTCAGAGTCAGGGAACCAGCTGCCTCCAATCAGTAGCAGAGTCCAACATCGGGGTCAGACTGGGTGAGAAGCAACAGCCAACACCACCAGCTTGCTCTGACAGGAGGGAGCGAGGAAGAAGAATGAGCCTAAGAAAAATGGGGACATGGTGACATAGTGGGACATGTCTGCAGAGGGATTGTGATGGAAATAGGGAAGTGGGTACTATCACTGAGACAATATAGTGATGGGGACAGAAATGTAGAGGATGATTGTCCATATATAGAGAATTAGTCTGATGTTTACATGTTAAATAGGAGCAGTGAATTTACAGAAAGCACAGTTTAAAAAAAAATTATAATTATTACTTTTTTTTGTCTAATTACAAGTAATTTGATAATATATTTATCTGATTTTTTTGCGACCCCACAAAAATCCTGTCTATGGTTATATCTTTTCTGCCTTAGCGCTTTACATTTAGCTATTTTCTTGCTTTGAGTAAATTGGCAGCATTTTAAACAATGTTTTTGTGACCTTAGAGCAACATAAAATGACATAGGAATATAGCTTGCATGGCAATTGCATGCGAAAACAAAGCATTTATTTAAATATGGCCTTCTGTTTTCAATGAGTACTGTATAATAATTAGTCAAGGCAAAACAAGCTAATGTCTGTTCACCTAACTAGTTCAACTAGCGCAATAAATGGAGCTGCTCAAAGCTAGTATGTGTCATCATCCTTCTGTTCTTTGTAAATTAGATGACAGAGGAAAACGGGACAAACAGGCAGCTAAGTGGATTGTTCTCTCTTTGATCTAGTCAGCCTTTGATCTATTTCTGGTGGGTGCTGTTGGTGGTAGTAGAAGTAGAGGGATTTGCTCTCTAGATGAGTGTCATCAAGCCACTGTAAACTATTGTTTGCAATCTTTTCCTACTTGTCTGCTCTTTGCACCACTCTTGTCATTGTGGAACTCCTCTCGGCTCTCACCTTTCTTTCCTCTGTGCTCCTTGGCCCTTTCTCTCTGTCTGCCCGGTCCTGTATTTACCACTACAAAGGCATCCTCTGAGCCACCGGAGCTCAATTAAGTTCCCCCTTAATGGGTAAATCACTTTAATGTGCCATTCAGCTGGTGTTTGTGGGCACCATGATATTCATCATCATGGCAAAATGTTGTTGAATGGCCACTTGCAGTGGGTTGATGAGAATCTAATTAAGATGAATTGTTATTCCTTTATAAGTTGCTAAATCTTTGAACCCTTTCAGTTAGGCCAAATTGTTCCCACTGCCCTTTTATTCAATGTGTTCCTGTGTGCTCTCCCAGTCAAGACAGGCTCTTTGATAAATATTTGAGTGGGTAAAATGCAATAACAACAGGCTCTTAAAACCCAATTTGTTTCCATTTCCCGGTTTTTGATAAGACAAAAGATTTGGTTACACAGTCATTCGATCATTATTCTCTATTCAGTGTCCTACCCGGCTGCTAGGCTGTTCACAGCTCCTTTATGGCAGTGTCTGTAATACTGAATGGAAATTTGGTTTGTGGGGCGGGGAACAGGAACAGCTCATGTCTATGTGTTTAAGGTATGTGTCATGCATGTGTGCGCCGTTTGGACATGTGCACACAGTCAATTACAGGCCTTTTGTGTTGAAAAGGTGCTGATTAATAATGTAAACTGTTTTGAATGACGGAGCCTTGTGTTTCCCAGGGAAGTAACTTGTTCCTTTTTATGAATATTTCATCACAGTAACTAATGAATCCAGCCAATCAAGGCAATCATAACCAAGTAACAGCCCCCTCGCTGCCCTGGTGTAAAGCAGCTGGGCCATAATTATTTCAAACCTGATTACTGGTGATGCTGATGGAGTCAGATTGGTGATGAGTGAGTGTCGTCCTTTGGATTGAATGATCGCTGTCAGCCAGCTCACACTACCACACATGCCGATATTTGTGTGTGTACCTGCACCGTTGCAGTAGATGCAAGCCTAGAGAAAAGGGTGTGAAAAGCTGTTTTTTTTTTTTGACTGGGTTACTCTCTCATCACAAAGAAATGCACAATGACCAGAAAGACACTTGACCACCTCAAGGAAATGCAAAACAACAAGGAGACACAACAAATTCACAGTTAGTAAAGTGAAGCAAAGAAAGAGATGCAAAACAACCATAAGAACCATTTTGTCTGTCATTCCCCTTTCCTGGCATTTCCCCTCATAGACTTGTCCACTGTGATATTTTAGTGACAGCAGTTAGGTTAAGTTAAGCACCACAGCAGTTAAAGATGTGTCTGCATTTGATTTGTGCAGCTAACACTGCTGCACATGGCTGAGGTTGCATTTGAGATACACAAAGATATCCAGTACTGGAAAAATATACTGACTTAACTAGGCTTCTATCAGCGTAATGTGACAAAATATGTGCAGTGCATACACCCGCTGTGCAACATGTATCTGATTTAGAGAATGCAGTTAATGACAATGAAACAGATGTGATGAAAGATTTTCGCAGCACTGTAAGAAGGATTTAGTATCATGCCAAAGAAAAGCAATGAGACAAGTGAGGAAAGGAATACATGTGAGAGATGATGAGGCCACAGTTGTAAACAAGACAAGGGGGTGAGGTTAAAACAACGCACCTCAGTTGTTTTACTATAGCACAGAACAGAAGATGCTTGTTTCCTATACAGTTGTGACTCTTACTCGCTAGGAAATGAACTAATGTTGGGGATACAAAAGGAGGTAGGACAAAGACTCCTGTCTCAACATTAGCAAGAATTTTACATACATTCCCTTTTTAGCACTGCACTTGCCACAGCATTTGCATGGATACATGGATGCATCCATTACCTAAATGCCTACCAGGTAAATTCATGGTTATGAATTATTTGATAGAATTTTATACATATAATAGAATAAGGCTGCTCTTTTCATGCACACAATTAGTTTAGTTGTGTGTGTGTGGAAGTATGACTGGGTATTAACACTCCATATGTGAGTCTGCTTTTGCGAGTGAGATGGCACACGCGCCAGGCAGGGTGGTGGTTCTCCTCGTGAGCGTTAATCATGACTTAACAGCTTAAGGAAGTCACACTTCCCTGCATGATCCCCATGTGCTCTGGCCGCCACCAATAGTCAGTAAAGGCCACCAGCACACAACCAGGGAGTCCTTGCTCCCACAGACTGCATTTTGCATCTCGCCTACCTTGTACTGCCAAGCACATGTTGGGTGCTGTAACTAAAAACATACACACATCTTGCGTTTTTGAAGTGACAGGGCTGCGCTGCTTATTAACCTCTGTCTGGCTGACAGGCACAGTGATTCACACAGCCAGGGGGACCTGACGGCCTAGAATGTAGCCACACAGTTTCTAACTTAACCCAATTTCCATGTTTGCAGTCCAATCCTTCTTCTGAGATTTAACACACAGTCTGTTCATTTTGCCACGTCTAACACATGTTTCAATTTTTGAAGATTGTGCAACTACTGCACATAAAATGGCCTTATCTCCCAGCAGTGAGTTACGGCATCAGGCCACCCACAGTGTAGACTGCACAAAAACCTGCAGCAACCTTTTGAGGTAATTAAAAGGTCAATAACAGAGTGTCAGGGTTTGTGTATACTTTAAAATGGCCTTTTCCTCTTCAACATACAGGGACATACACATTGTACTTAGTCTTGATATAGTCTATACATTCAGATAACAAAAAAGAAGACAATTTTTAAGATAAACAAGCGCTCAGACAGCACAGACCTTCACCAAGACCAATGCCAAACAACATCCACGTCAAGGAAACAAAATCATAGTAAATGATCTGCATCTACCTCATAATTTAATGGGTTCTTCCCTGGCCCATACCCCGCTGCTCCAGCACATTTGGTGTGAATCAGTATTGTACTTTTTGCGTAATTCTGCTGACAGACCAACAAACAAGCAGACATATGTGAAAACATAACCTCCTTGGCGGAGATAATAACCATGCAGGGTTATAAAAATGATGTGTGCGCTGTTTTTTGTTGAATGGGCTCCCTTGTGCTGCAGTGGGCATGTTTCGTTCCTTGTCTTTTGTTTTCTTTGTCTCTTAACTGCAACCCTCTTTTCCCCGCCGATAGCTTTCTTCATCACCTCCCTCTTCCTCTGTGGAGGTTTGGAGAAGCAGGGGGCTCTGCTGTTTTCCGGTAATGAGAGGCCTTACAGGAAGGGGCTAGATGGGACCACTCTTACAATGATCAGTATCGATTATCCTCAGAGGCTCGCTGGAGGGCTCAGGGTTAGGGGAGAGGGGACAGCAAAAGACAGACATTTTTCTGTTGCTAAGAAACAGTAACTGGCATAGTGCTGGTGGCTGTGGTGGTGAGGAATGAGGGATAGGGTATTATGGGAAGACGCTGGAAATAATTGTTTTTTGTTAATACACGTCTTTACCATAAAGCAATTCGGTCTTCTGAGGAAAATAGAAGATTAAATGCTAATGCTAAATGGGACAGTGAGATGGAATGACAAGCACAAGTTGGATTCTTTTCAGCTATCACACTTATTGATCAATAAGTGCTGATTGCATACAACTACCACTACTATAATTTTGGGCAATTTTAATAATACCAAAATTTATGACATACACTACTACTGCTTTCAGACTGCTATCCCAAAATAATCATTGGGGTTAGTTATTGTTTGCGTAGTGGAGTCTACAACTGTAGTTTCATAAGCATCACTGAAACCACACAATTCAAAAGAATTACACAATTGCACCAAATGAAGTAACAAAATTAAGTTTCTGTTTAGTGCCCACCCATTTACATGCTCCCTCTCGCCTTCCATTACTTTTTTCCTTCTTCTCTTTATTTCTTATTATTTTTAGTAGTTAGATAGTCCACTTTATAAATGTTTTTCAAGCTTCATACCCAGGAAAACTTAATGTGCTAATGTAGAATTTTTTAACCCATGTGGAATACTGCATGTTAACACATTAAAACTTAGCCTGGATCACCTGTAGCCCTGAAAGAAGAAGAAGAAAGAATACTTTAAGAACGCCATGGATTAGCTTTGCGTCTTTAACCTTTAACCTAAGTTGAACTTGTGTGACATTTAAGAACCGTTGATAGAGCCAAGCCTGCAGTGCCCTAAGGGTGTTGCATTCAGTACAGTTCTGCAACACCAAAGAGGCCACTCAGGGCTCTGAATACACTCCCCCTGTCTAACATGAGCTGCCGTGCTTTAATCTTGCCCTAAGAGACTCAGAGATAGTTATTCATATTCAAAAAAATATCTAATATCCCTTTGCTTAAGACCTCCTGCTTAGGATGGCCGCCAGTTGGTTCCCCACATTTGCTTCACCCTTGTTCGGACAGTATGACACCGGCAGCCTGAGGGTAAAATGGCCTCCCTTTGTGTGTTCTGGCTCTCTCTCTCACTCACATACACTCACATGCACACACAAAGGCGCTCTTATTTAGACCCTCATGAACTCTATTAGGATTTATTACCTCAGCTTTGTCCCCAGTGAACACGTCTGGCCTATGTTCCATATTGGGGGCAAACTGGAGGAAGGAATGAAGGGAGGGAGAGGGGAAGGGGAAGGAAGGTAACAGTTTGATTAGTTTGGGGTAAGGGAGTGTTACTGACATTACACAGATGTGCATTGTGGAATGCTGAAAGATTGGATTGATTCAGCTGTCAACCTGGTGAGATTTGTGGGATATCTGTAAAGCTTTCAATCTGAAAGTAACAGTATTCAGTTATTGTTCTTTGGTTTTTGTTTTTTTTTTTTTATTGTGCAGATCTGCTGCTGGGGTGGTGAGCTAAACCTTACTTCATGCACATTTTCCAATTCATATTTTCATCAAACCTGAATAGTGGACAGCAGAAGAACAAGCCACCAGCTTTCGACTCTGTGAAACCAGATCACATTCGGACAGATTAAATGGGGAAATCATGAAATCTGATAATACTAATGCCACTTAGAAGGTATGCCACGCCCCCCCCCTTCATATATCTCGTATATATATCATTTAAATTTTTCTTATGCATGTGTGTATGTGAGGAAGAGGTTCATAAGTGAGGAGCGCGTTGCACAAAGACTTGCCTGTCTCCAAACAATCTTGTTAAGCCAGTCAAACTTGTCCTTGTATTGGACATGCACTACACTTGAGTTGTAAAACGCACATACACACATAGCTGGTTGTGACAAAAAGGGCCTTGTGTGGTGCATGTTATACTACCTGCCTGGTTGTGCTTTTTGGCTGTGAAAATGTGGAGTATTGTGCAGCTTAACTGAATGAATACATCTCCATCTCGTATGGCCATCATGCTATTGCAGACCTCCTGCAGTGATTTTAATTGGTTCTCCGATGAATGTGGAACCCTCAGTGTTGTCAGATGACTACCAGCTAATGAGGGCTGTCAATCAATGAGAATATAAGCTCACTGCATGATGAATAAGATCTGAATATATTTTGTGTTGTGACAGCCAGCTAGAATCACTATTTCAGTCTGAGGACAAATGATTTGACTAATTTTTCATCATAAGATAAAAGTAATTTGTAACTGTCAATATTATTCTGTTCAACGTTTTATTTTTTATTTTCATATCAAAGTCATCTGTGTGTTCTTGTGAAATGAATTTGTGTATTTATGTTTATATTCTATGGCGTATGCACTTAATTTGCATTTATTTACCGTTTGTTAAACCTTTTAATCAGCTTGTAATATTCTATCCTCTTTCCATTCTAGACCAGTGCGGCAGTTTTGTCACTACGTATTCCATAAATGCAGGTGGACACTTTTTCTAAGTTTTATTTAGTATGTAATCTAAAAGAAATTAGCCACACTTTTACTTTACCTACTTTACCTTTACCTACACTCCCTCCATCTCCACTGTCTTCCTCAGGTCATGGAGAGCATTTGCCCTTGTTAGAAGTACAACCTAGGACACAGCCAGCACGTAGGTGGCAGTCAGACGGTGTGTAGCCTAAGTCAGCTGGTGGTCATGTGTGAAGCTGTGTTCTGATGCCCACCCTCCCCTCAGCGCTGGCCATGGACGGGGAGAACTACCTGCATCCAGAGGGCCCTCAGCTGGACAGCAGCTTGTTCTCTGTGGCCGCCTCTAATATGGAGGTATAATGTTATTTATTTACATTCATATGCATATTTACTTACCTTACACAATTGTCTTTTAAAATGCAAAACAAATTTTTTGATGACTCTTTTTATTGGGGTAGTGACCATGACATGATCTTGCAAAAAGACATATGCAGAATTTTGTTGAAAGTAAATCTTAATTATTACTAGAGAATCATTAATTTTGCATTTTGCAGTTTTGTATTGAAATGCAAACATATATTTGAACATATTCTTTCTACACTTTCCAATATTTACTACTAGACATGGTGTATGAGACATCTCTGTGGTGGAACACTCATCTAGAAATGTATGAAAAAGGAAGTGATCCTACGTGTGGTATTACATGCCAGGCACAGCTGCAAAAAAATCTTTTTCATTTCCCTTGTAGAAGAGAATTAAGGGGTCGTGTCATCCAAATTTTCTCACGTACTCCTAGTGGTATTAGGTTTTATGTGCCAAGGTTTTAAGATATTTGCCACTGGAGAGTCCTACTGCGACTTTAGACATTATTTTCCATGACACTTAATGGAATTTTGTTTTTGGTGGTCAGTGTTGAAATTGAAAAATATTCTAAAATACTACTGTAGCAAATAGTCCCTACAGTTAAAATTAAATCACAAATTAAATTCTATTGAACTCTCACTGTAATGGGCTATTTACAGTTGTAGTTGTAGTTGTAGAATTTCTCAAACCTAACCCCATATAGCTGGAACTATCTGGTGTTTTATAATTTGCCCAAAGTGACCATTTAAGGGCATGCACCACTACACTGACACACAATGTCAGCATGCTAACATGCTAACATGTGGTATTCTGAAGACCATATGTACTCGAGATGCAGTTTGATCTTGAACTTAAAAGCCTGTGCGTAGTTTTTTTTTTTTTGTAGTGCAGGGCAGATGCACTGGTGTGATTGTGGTGGTCATATTCCCTTGAACTTAACAAATGTAATTTGATTTGATTTTTGTTTTTTAAATTTGTCAGAAGATACACCACTGGAGTGACAAATATAGAGTTTGTGTTGTTCATCTTTGAACATTATAAAAGAGCTCTGTTTGCACTTATGAGGTTAAATATTTTATATCAGTATTTTTATGCTTTTTACAAAGTTTGACAGAGTTTCATTTCATGTGTTATAGAGTTCAATATATGCCCCCCCTGGATCCTGGGGATCCTTTCCTCAGCAGGCTGGATACAGCATACACTGCCCTATGCAATCTGGAAACCAGTAAGTGTATAAAACTCACACACAATACAACACCTTGTGTTAACATTTTCTTAGAATATAAATCAGCTGAAAATCAGCTGAAAAGACAGTGTATTTGAAGTAACTCCATGGACTGCACTGGTACATACATGGGTAACAACAGGAAACAGATTCTTTATATGAGGTCTGTAAATCGTTGGAACTGGGAGATAACTACCCACAAGCGTTTCATGCATAAGCTAGCAAAATCATCGCAACAAATATGATACATTAAGTTATGTAGCAACAGAGACATGAAGAATAATAACTTTTTTAAAAATAAGTTGATACATATACTTGTATTTGAACATTTCTGACGGTAAATGTGTGGGCTAGTGTTTAAACTTGAATGCGAGTGATGCTGCTTCACTCTTCATCTAATCGAAGGCTTTGTTACGTGTCCAGTGTTTGATACAATGTTGAAATAAAATGCAGATATATGTGGGTGTAACAGCCCACCTTACGTTCCGTCTTGTAGAATTGACATCTTTCTCAGTGGGGCCCATTAGATATGATCTCATTGCATAGCTGACACTGGGGGTGACCAAATACAAATAATTCATTACACGACTTCCAAAACTGACACAAAATAACCAGCTCACATCTTTGACGGTGGTGTTCTTTTTTGGCTCCATTCATTCCCTGTAAAGAGTGGCCTTGCATCAGTTTACTGGGGGAGGGGGTGGGGGGTGGGGAGGGGGGGGTTGGTGCTCAATGAGAGTTGTTTGTCTCTCTCTTACCACATTGTGCATATGCGTCAAAGGCTATACAACACCTTTGCCAACATCAGCCTTGTAGTGTAAGCAGCTTGTCAGCCATGCAGCTGCATCTGCATCCCTTGTCAGTTTCTGTTGTACTGTATCCGTTGAGCCACATTAGTGCTGTGCATTTCTACAGCTCAATGCACAATCAGTGTAGTCGGAAAACACAGCAAATGTTCAACACGTTTTCCTACCTGGGTCCAGTATAACAGGGCCTGGACGATGGTCTGACTTTTGCAGAGCTTTAGTGAACAGAGATTTCTTTTGGGAAGGAGAATTTAATTTAAGGTTATTGACATTTAGACAACACGTCAAGGACCTTAAGACCCAGTCAAAGAAGGAAACCAAGTGACAGCACCATTATGCAAGTAAAACAGAAAGATAATGACATAAAATGCGGGAGTGTAGAAGCATCTGTGAATCTGTGCAAGAGGGAGGGAGTCTGCTGTAGGGCTGGGTTGTGTTGTGTTTTAGCAGAATCATTACACACATTCACAATGTTGACCTTTGTGAATCACAGTTCTGACACAGGTTCCTTTTTTTTCATCAGCTACCACTCCCATAACATGTGGACCAAATTTGAGATTTGTGTGGGTATAATACTTACAATCTCTTTTGTGATTCTGTAGTTAAAGTAGTTAGATATTTTAGAAAATCCCTTCATGTTTTTAGGGACAATGCTTCTAAAATGACTTAAATCTAGTCAGCACCATATGTGTCATACTATACATAACTCAGAAGGTGTTTTGTATTGTTATAGATGACGTGTGAGTGCAGCCTGTGGTTTTCAGGTTCACTCAAAGTGGAATTTTTTTACATCAAGCTGGTTTTATAAGACTCTTGTCTCATTTTTCATCTCAAAATATGCAAATATGACCAAATTTATGGTGTATCTCTGGTTAAACTCACCGTGACTTAATGTCATCTACCTCTCAATAACTGTATTGTATAGATCTTTGAAAGAAGATTGTGGTTTGAGAAGGTGTCAATTCAGTATTATTTTCTGTCAGTAAATGTTTTGTTCTAGCAGACATGTTAGGAGGTATTTTAACAAAGATCATGAGTTCTCTCTTTCACTGCAACCCTCATTTGGAAAGGAAACAGGTCACAAGTCTTAATGCTCCAATATTTGCATCTCTCCTTGTCACTAGTCATCATCTCTACTCCACAGTACTCCTGATACTCAGTCATGCTCTTTTTTACACTTCATCCCATCTTCTGAGAAGGTAGTATGTATAACAAAAACTGAGACACGATCAAAGAGCTGTTGAAACAACTCTGTAGGTTTCATTTGAGTTGCTGTTTTTAATCGCATGGTTTTCAGTTTTTAAGACTCAAGGACCTTAAACGGGGTCACTTGATATTCATGTCAGGTTGTGGGAGACCTCCAAAATGGACATATTTCTATTTCTTTTTGTTTTAAAGAAGAGGTTCTGGACTTGCAAAAGAAAAGCTTGAGAAATCCTGTTGTAAAGTGTCCAGATGACAAATCCCATCAACTGGGAATGGCTAAAATAGCCTTACAACAGACAACAGTAAAATCCAAAATAATGCTAATGTGTCTGACAGAAGGGCTGTTCTTTGGTTTTGGCACAAGCCAAATAGTGCAGCACCATAGCAAACTGGCATTTTCATGGGGTGTACCAACGTTATTTTCCTCTCCGGCACTTGTTCATCCTGGTGACTCGCTGTGTACCCTGCTGAGAGGAGCAACGCAGCAGAGGGTGTGTCATTGCCAATCAAGCAGTACACTGCAATCTCGGTGCCAAGGATAACTCTGTGTCATGCGGGCCGGTGTCCGCCTCCTCTGAGCATGTCAACAGCTCAGTGCACCTGCATTTGCACCTGTGTAATATTTTGTCAGGAAACACAATACTGGACACATTAGGGGGGGAAAAAAAAAAAAAAACTACTTAAAGTGTGACACCCGTTATTGGTCATATCGTTCAGGACTACAGGTGGGGAATCCAACATGAATAACAAATTACAATGGTATTACCGACCTAGTTGTCTTTGCCAACAATGCTAACATCCTTTACTCTTCCTCTGTCTCTCTTCCCATCCTGTACTTTGTCTGAATATCAGAGATATTGGTATCAACAACCACTAAACTGTTCCTACACGTCACTAGAACCTTGGTATCTTCCCCAGCGATGCACTGCCAGTCCCATACTGCAGCCATGTTCACCTCTTGTTGGTTTTGATCTGAATGTTAACATCTTCAGACCTAAAAGTCAGGAATTTAAATCTTTAAATCCAGTGTGCTTGACTACAGAACTGACACAGGGAGGAATATGTTACTATCTACTCCTAACGTTACAAAACAGTTTAATTCATTACAAACCTTTACAATGATCATTATGCTAATGGATTTCTAAATATACAGATTTCTCACGTTGTGCTTGTGGTTCTTCTAACCACTGTCTTGAATCTCTTTAGCAAACAGCAGTAATAGTTTGTGGTAGTGTGTGTTTCAGTCTGTCCCACACAGCTGAGGCTGGGTGTTTGTTTACAGCAGCAAAATAAGAAACAGACCACTGATGTGTTTTTATGTCTTGTATATTTCAGATTATAACAAAGTTATGAGTTATCAACCTGGAAAGCACAGATTGTTTTGCAGTACTTATTGTTAACATGGCGCCCTGACATGGAACCACACCACAGGCCACATTTCAAAGAGATTTTCTGAAGAAACATCAGAGCCTCTTTCTTTTACCTTTTTTTTTTTTTTAACCATTTTGCTGTTCACCTATTGATGCAATGAGACAGTGAGGTGAGTGAAGTGAATCTTGATATTCCTTCTCCAAAGTTTAGTTTGCTGTTATTCACTGTTGATACTGCCTGAAGCCAGACGGGAGCGTTTCCCAGTGCTATGACTCAAAGTTCACCTACAGCACACTGCTGATAGCGTGAGAGCTACATTGCATGGGTGTGTTGGCTGTAAGGAAGTCTTCTTCCAAGGAATCCTTGTAGTTATTGTCTAATGTCAGTGTTTACTGTCTGGTATCTAGTTGTTCAGTAACCATCTGCAGGAGCATTTTTGCATCATTTTGTTTTTGGTTAATGTTTCACTTGTTTTTATGTTTTTTTTTTGTTGTTTTTTATCCTTTCCTAGCAGTAAGAAATTCAAAGCATTTTAAACATTGGAACTCAAACCTGAGCTGGAGATTCATTTTTAATCACTGATTCAGTTACAAACAGCTGTTGGCAACCACCCAAAAGCTGGATGGTTTAGTGCGCATTGAGCTATAAGGAGTTTGACTCCCAGCACGGGTCATTACCCCTGCTATAATAATAATAATAATAAAAACACTTGTGTGTGTTTTCCATAAAGGCAATGACTTTTTCTTAACTGACAAAAACAGCAACATAATACATATTTCTGTGTCCACATAAATGCCACATGTCTGCCTTTGCTTTTACAGTCACTGAAGGGGAATTTTGCTAAGTAAATCTGACCTAGTAAAAGTCCTTCATGTGTCATCCTTGTTAATATAAGGTGTAAAGAATCTTTTTAAATTTGAGATTTGTTTTACTTGAGCTCTACTGATGTATCCTGTCACTGTTTTTTTTTTTTTTTGTTTGTTTTTTTTTGTTTTTTTTTAAGACTGTTGAAAGACAGCACTCCTGATGGACTGCACCATAAAACTTTATGATTGAACCACATTGTAATGTTCGAAATGACAGTGTGGTTCTCACCCACCCATAGTCATGGTCATGGTTTATTTTATCATTGATAGATATCGCCCCAGCCAGTTTTCACATGATAACCTGGTATCCTTTTTAACTTGACTAATGGAAATCAAGTGTCTATGAACAACATTGTTAGGTGCCCAATACGTTTTTAGTGTCAAATAAAATATTGTGCACTAATAACAAGGTTGATGTGATTGTCCATACTACAGACTGTAGTATGGTAAGGGCCACATGTACACAAACAGTAAGTCAATCACCTCCTTTGGCCAAGAGCCGCTAACCAGCTTTGTGCTGTTGGAAAGCAGCTGATGCGGCCTGCCAAGACTTCTGCTGTAATAATATCACTGTCATATCACTGTTGACTAAAGAGCCAGAAAGGGGATTTCCAGTGCGGAGGATTGTTACCATTCACTGTGCCATGATCTTTCTGAGAACCAACCAATTATTTACCTGTATGAGCTCATTAATCTTTTCTAGTTTATTGTCTTTACTTATGAATATGGTTTATAATCATTCATTCATTCAAATAACACTCAACAAACGTAAATCACAAAGTTATTATTTTGTTTTGACGTTAAGTCAAGCTGTGTAATTTATAAATATGCACTTGCTTTAGTGTCGTCCAACAGTGTGTTTCTGCGTGTGTTTAGACTAGGCATGATCAAGTCGTCGCACTAAAAACAGTGTGCAGTGTGGGAACAGTTTAGTTTAGTTAAAAGAAATCAATGTCTGAACCAAATATTTGCATTTGCAGAAACATCACACCCTACTGATGATTTCAACAGTTAAGATGAATTTTTCCATTGTTTAGCCCTACATTGAGTTGTCACATTTAACCTTTATATTTACATAATTGTAGAAACAACCATAGTAACCAAAAGTTTCCATGTTTATTTTTTTAAATAAATAAATAAATAAAAAAGTTTGCATCAGTAATAACAGCTTGAGGATAAAAAAAAAACAAAAAAACTACTGTTTGTATTGCAGCCCAGAGATATTTGTGGGAATCCAAAACAGAAACTCACTAAAAATAGAACATTTGAACATGGAAATAATTAAATATAGAATTTTGCCACATGTTGCTGTATTTGTGTTTCAAAAAGGAAAAACAAAATCACAGGAACCACATTTTCATAGACTGGCTTCTACACTCTGGCTTAGGGCTGCCCTTTCCTTTGGTGTGTTTTGTACTTAAATCAATCAGTCTCACTGATCTCTGGCCCGTGCTTGAGGACACAAAGCCAAATCCTGTGAATAGCTTGTGCCAAGCTCATTCCCTCTGAGCCTGAGCCCTGGCACATGATTGGATGAGTGGAACGTGGGATGGTATGACTACAGTTCCACCTTGACAAAGATTTTGTTTTGCTTTCATTATCAGCATAGTGTGGTGTTTTATTACGGAGATTTGTACTCAGGA
Source organism: Rachycentron canadum (assembly GCA_038496675.1). Lineage (NCBI taxonomy): Eukaryota > Metazoa > Chordata > Actinopteri > Carangiformes > Rachycentridae > Rachycentron > Rachycentron canadum. Next base: position 15,660,894 of record CM076656.1, on the reverse strand, counting down.
AGAAACTGAAAATGTTATAGTACGAGGTCTGTAGATCCGTCTCGGATATCAACAATGGGCTAAAGGAGAATGGTTGTCATTAACAAGAAGTGGACAGTGGATCTTTATGCAGGTCAGATCAGTTGTTACTCTCTAGGCCTTGACTTGACACCTTTCTCTGTTCACTCTCCCTCTCTGCCTTTTTTTTTTTTTTCAAGTCTCTTTTGCCATGTTAGATCTATGTACATGTGTTTCTGTCCTCCTTCTTTTATATTGGACATATAGATTTTTAGACATTCATTCTTAGGTACTTTGACATATACAGGAGTTTACAGCTTCACTTAACAGGTATCGGCCTGTCCCATCATTAAATGATTAGAGTGAGTGTTGTCAGCAAACCAAACTTAAGTGTTTTCACTTGTTAAAAAACAGGGCCTAATGTTGTATTTTAGTGTTAGATCAACATATTTGCAATATAACAACACTAGATTTGTGATATAGTACTCTCTTTAACCCTGCCAGTTGATCACATGAGACGCTTTTGAGTGCCACTTTCGTTTCCCTACTGGAGCAGCTTACTGCACAGTAGAGGACTGTGTTCTTGGCTGTCATAGGGTGTAAATTTGTATGAGGGTGAAGAAAACAGCATGTGTCAGTTTTATTTGGATAAGTAGCAGTTAAACACACTAAAACTCTCCTCCCCCCACAGGCAATACCACTTGAACAGCAGCACTACCACCACCACCACTCCGGATGTGCACATGGACATGTACTCGGGATTCCCTGACGTAGACTTTTCCAGCCTCAACCTCCCTAGAAATGGAGATTTCCCCCAGGTTGGTTTTGTATGTCGGCTGTAAATGTTGGAATTGTTTGTATTTACATTATACGCACACGCACATAAACACACAATGTAATGCCTACAAGAGCCAATATGAAAACACTCATAGCTACTCAGACACAATTTACCATGGCTCCCACCCACTTCTTTCATCTCATCTTCTGTGTGTATTCAGCTCAGCTTAATTTACCATAGAGCAGCCTGATTAAAGCCTTGTGTTGTCTAGACGACTGCAGCAGTACCTGCCCCGTTCCTGTCAAGGCATGTCATTAATAAGACACTGTAATTTAACATTGTAATTCTTCTACACTTCCACATTGCATCCTCAGAAACCAGTGCCACATTCAGTCTGGCTGATTGATTGACTTCTCAAAGTGAGATACATTTTGAGGATGTAAATTTGTTCTTTAAAAGTGTTTTTAAGTGTTTGTTAATCACTCAGTGTCTTCCTCTCTCTGTGGATACAACTGCAAGAATAGGAAACTAATTTCTGGATAGGAAATACTTACACATAGGCAGTGAAGGAAATGTGCAGTCTCCTACTCACTCACATATTTACCCCACCATTTCAGAAAGTTTCTATCTATCATTTGCATTTTCTATTTCTGTGCACTTTTGTGCCCATCCAGCCGTGTCCTTATGGTTAGCATTGTATGAATAGGAGCAAATTGTAATGACACAGACCAGTGAGTTTCTAATCTGGAGCCTATTTGGTCTGAGCTGATGAGTGCTATTATGGAATTATATTAAAACACAATATGCTCTGATGATGAGTTTTAAAGAAGGGCAGTCATGGGTTACCAGGCGGACTGGGAATATCTCCCGCATGATTAGCCTGTCTGAAGTGTAAAAACGCATAGCAAACAGGGTTTCTTTTTTTCTAGGTTCAACATAATGCCAAAGCACTAAATAATAAACTATAGGGTGAAATGTGACAGCAATCATCCTTGAACATGCATTTTAAGCCTTTCACTTCATAATCGAATTTTCTTTTTATATATTTAACTGATGTTGATTTGGATTTTATGTCTCCACAAATTCAAATTCTTGTTTCAATTGCTTGTTCAAAGAGTAGGAGTGAGTTTCAAGTAAACACACTGATAAAAGTTGTGACAAGTGTTGACAGTGAGTTCTGTAAATTATCCAATATAACCTAGATATTGCTTCTGGAAAGACAAGTCCCTGTTTAGTTGTAAGTGCTTTGAGAACCACAAATAAAATTCCATTTGATTAGCATCTCTGAGACCAATATCTCAATCCCAGTATTGAGCAGAAACCACTGCTGTCTGTGTAGCTAGATACCACAAGGTTTAAGTGAAAAACATGTCCTCTTGTACAGTGGGGTCTCAAAGTCTGAGAGCACTTTTCGGTTTACTTGAACAGGAAAGTGCTCTCAGACTTTTGGACCACACTGTACTTAGGGTAAGTCGACCCTTTTAAGCCGAAATAGAAAATGAAATGGCATCCTGCAGTATAACATTACACACTTATACTAAATCAGTTCTTTGTTTATTTTCTATAAATGAATCCACTTATTCACATTGCTGACTAATGAAGCCCATCGAACACAGAACAAGCATGAGCAAACATTACAATGATCACTTTTCATGCAGGTTATTTTATTTTTGCACGCATCAAATGCAGCGTCCACAAGACTTGAATGTAATAATAAATTGTACATTCCATTAATTCTAATAGAAAAGTAGATTATTTTGTTTCTTGTAGAATTTAAAATAAAATAAGATAATTCCACAGTGGAGAAATGTCAGTATCACAACAGCAAAGTAGACGGTACAAATAAGGGGGGGGGGGAGTTGGATATTTCAGAAAAAAAAAAAATGCTAGCAGCATATCATATGTATTGCACAGATGGTGTGTGTTGATTATTGCACACATATGCTTCGTAACTTGTCAGAGTAATAAAAGCTCAAGGTTACATTTTGAATTTTATTAAAGTTGATATTAAGCAAGGTTTTGCCAAATTAAGTTAGGTCCTTACAGGTGTACATTATTATGTGGCTGTCAGAGGACTGTTTTACTAATAAATAGCCACTTCAGTTAAAAGTCATAGAACAGTTCCAGGTGCCGTTTGATTTTTTTTTTTTCATTTAATAAGCTTTTGATGTACGTTTTAAAGCTGTATTAGACTTTTTTTATATACTTTTGTTGCACACCAAATCCATGTTAACCAATACTAAAGAGAAGTAGACAAAAAAAATTACACAAGAGTTTCACTTCATGTTTGCGTTCAGGTGTGTAAATGAGTGTTATGATTCTGTGGAAAAAAACAAAAATGGGGGAGGATGGTGTTCATGAACAAACAATACATGGTGCCTTTCATACTCAAGAAAGTGATGTCATCACATGTGTAGATGTGCTGGCATAGACTTTGTGATTCACATGGGGTTTCCCTAGTTTTCCATCTGCCTGTGTTAGCCCATCTGGCAAAGGCTCTCCTCCTTACAGACAATTGCAAGGTTTCATGATTATGTGGTACATGTCAGTCCTAATCATCTGTGCACAGATTTAGAAAAGTATGATGCAACAGCTGTCATTAATGTGTGGTTTGGTTTAAATTAGCACATTAATGATTAGTGCAAGTATGGTTTCCTGGCACTGGAGATGTGGAATGTTGTGTTGCCTGTGGAGAGAGGGAGAGGGAAAGGGAGAGAGAGAGGGATGTGTGTTGCGCTTTCTCAGCTGTTCTTTCTGGTTTTGGACACTCCCTGCCATGTGAGGCATGCAGAAAAAATGTAACTCACGGGGTCATCGTGACTAATACACCACCTCATATTCAGCACCCTTTTTCATCCTTCAGTCCCCCTCCGTCACCATCGCATGGCGACCATGCCTGTTTTTTCCTCAGTATGTCCACAATCAGAAAGCAGGATTTCTTGTTTTCTCTCGAACCATGATCGTACAGAGGATGTTGTTTTTATGTGGTCGATTGTTTGTCACTGGACTTCCATGTTAACCTCAGCCAGTTCTCTGTTTGAGTTCAAGCTGTAGAGTCACTTTGGTTTGCATGGCTTTCCACAGTGTTTTATAGTTTGCTTATGCAGTTCACCAGAGCTCTGCTGGAATATCCTCATATCATACGGACACACGCTGTTGCAGCATGTGGACAGGATGTCTATCTCCAGATTGCTTGTATCTTGAAAACAAGAGCCAAATGTTTGTTTGTATTAGATTTAATAGACTTCGCTTTGAGACTCGATATCCCTCAGCTTGTCAGTCAATTATAATACGTCATTAGCTAACAACTGAAATAGAATACATGAGCATTGTGCAGTGATGTGGATGAAACGGATGTCTCACTTTTTTTAATAACATTTATTTGATACGGACAATAGAACTGGGCTTCAATGGTGCCAGAAAATGTCCCAGTTACATTATATTAGAAATTTCAACCAAAACCATTTTTTCTAATGATGCATCAAATCTCTCATAATATAAGTAATTAATTCATATTTTCTAACTACAGGCATGGATTTGTCATTAGTCATTTCCAGGAAACTTCCTCAGACAGATACACTTTAAACTCTTGCTCAGCAAACAAAGAACCATTAAAATGAAGCAAACATGATCAAAACATTCAGTTTGAGCAAAAAAAATTAAAAAAAACAATGAACACAAGCTTTGACAAAACAAAACTTAGGCAGCATCACATTTGCTAATCTGTATCAAGTCTGTACAGGAACTAATGGCAGGTATTATCTCGCTGGACAAATGACCAGTAGTAAAAAGAGCTGTAACCTGGACATAATGCTACCAGTACCATCAACAAAGCACTAGTACTGTGCTATAAAAGTAGCTGAATCTTTAAACTAAAAGAATTGCACACTTTGCTGCAGTTACATGTGCACACCTGGGTCAGTTGTGGATGTAAAGGAAGTGAGGCTTTTTGTAGTGTCAGAATGAAAACAAGACTTACTGGAAGGCAGGAAAAAGCCAGAGCTGCTTCACTAACCACTCTGCAAGAACATACATTAATACACCTATATACCCCAGGTATGCACCTACACAGTACATGCACATGTACACACTGTAAGGCATGTTTATTATTCACAGCCTGTGTCTTGCTACGTACCCACTCTATCTCAGTGTAGTTTTTCTTACTATTACACACAGGTGCTTTTCTGTGCACTTCTAGTAAGCGTTTGTGTGCATCAAGTCTGCTTTTGCAGCTCCTTTCAGTCTTGCTGCATGTAAAATTAGAATCCCTTTATTTGCTAAATGCATCATACCCAAAAATTCTGAATGCTTCTCCAGCAATGGTTAGCTCCTCCACAACACCCATAGACCAGCTGGAGATTAAAGGTCAGTGCCTTTGTGGAAGAAAAATCCCTGAGCACCCATGTGGGAAAGAAAAACCTAAACCTATCTATACCACATTTAGTCTCAAACTGGCTTGGAAAATGCTAAGATCGACTGATTCCACTAATGTGTGCATTTACTTAAAATAAATAACGAATTATTTATTATTTATTTTATATTAAAGGTATTTGAAGGAAAATGTAAAAAGAGAAAGTTAAATGTGTTCTGCCTGGTTTTATTTTACTGGCACAGAGGTCCTGTTTTTCTTGACTTATTTCTTCCAACAAGCAAATTATGATATCAATCAGTTGTTTTTTTTTTCAGTTATTTCCTTATAAGACGCACACTAACAGTCATTTGGACGGCCTAGTTTAAAGAGGAAGTTAAAGGTTAATATAAAGGTTGTTAATAGGTGCATGTACAACCTGATGTTATCTGGTGTTATTTTAGCTTTGAATGGTCCCACCACCACCTATCCTGCATTTTGAGAACTGATCATTGGTTAGAAAATGTACATTATATTTCCTAAAAAAAAAAAAGACCTACTGTACTTTTATTTACATTGTCAGTCTCCATATATTGTATGTACAACATATCAGCTCATGGAAAAGCTATTAGTGATATAGAAAAGCACAAATACTGTGCAAAAAAACCATTTCATGCAACGGTTTCCCTAAAAGCATTTCCTGCAGCATGGTACAGGTATTTTATATATTGTAACACCCCAGTGTAAACTAATAGCTTGTCCAGTTGAAGTCAAATTGGAACTTAAGATCACAGAGAACTGGAATCAAAATCCGAATATGAATATTATTTAAGTAAAATTTAAGCAATAAAAAAAGTTCTGCTGGTCTGTGGCCACAATCAAGCACGAAATGTCACAATGTTTTTGAACCGCAGTAAAGATTTGTATATGACCAACACTTCATATTAATGTGCTAATTTGTTTATTGCATTGTGTGTTGGCAGTGAAGTCATGATGAGACATGAGGGATGGAACCTTCTTTCTTTAGGCTGTGATGCAATGAGGTGTGCGTTTGAGAGTTTGAGTATTTGGCAAAAGCTCATTAATAATTCATAATTCCCCAGTAACCCTCTATGTCCCACAGAGGCACGCAAGCAAGCACGCACGCACGCACGCGCACACACACACACACACACACACACACACACACACACACACACACTATTCAGAGGATTCCCACTCAAATGATGACACCATGAACAGGCGCCACAACGTCTCTGACAGTCTGACTCCCCTTCAGTCCAGCGGAGATGGACATTACAGTACCTCACCATGTTTGCTTGATATCATTATTCCTGGAAGCTGGGAGTGCAAATGGAGCCCTCTATCTATTCCACCCACGAGGGAAATAAATCGCATTATTTTTGTTTTTAAATACAACAAATTTCCTAATTTGTGGCTGGTGAACTTTTTTTTTTTTTTTTTAATCAAAAAAATAAACAAAAACAAACAAACACTGCCCTTGATCACCATCTTGGACTGTAGAGTAACCCTTTTGCCATCAGATTCCCAGAATGCTATTTATTTATTTTTTTTTTAAACTATCATGTCCATAGTTCCAGTAAGCCATCTGTGATTCTGTGATATTTGTGTGTGATGTGCACAGACAAAAGTACTGGCTGATGCCTGAAAGACCCTGCAAATAGGCATATTTGCAGCTTTCACTTGAACTGTTAAAACACTTCTGGCCACTTTGGCTATCTCTTTGTTATTGTCAGCTGTCTCTGATATTTTACACGTAACATTTATTGGAGGAGCATGTGAACACTCTCTCAGTGCCGATTAACACAGCAGAGCTGAATTAACAAGCGAATGTTTTGACAGGCTGACTGACAGCGCAAGTCTGCTGTGATCAGAGAAAAGACTCGCCTCCCCAATTAACTAGACAACTTCTTTTCTTTCTTCTTATGAGCTTGTACACCTCTCAGCTGTAGATCATCACATTAATCAGTAATCATTACGAGAATAGCAGTCTTGAAATTGAGCCTGTGCAGATTAATAGCAAGACAAGGAGCAGAGTATGAAATAGGACAGGCAGCCAGGCAGGGAGTTGATCTCTAAATATAATGATCATTAAATAGTGGCCCAGGCCCATTAAACACAGCAGTAAGCAGTGGGGTGTGAGGAGCGGCAAGGTCCAGAGCACAAAACTGTTTACACTACAAATGCGGTTGAGTTACACCATGTACAGTAAAATGGGCCCGACTGCCAGTAACTCTAGTCACTTACCAACAAAAGCATCATTTCCTGAAAGCTCCTCCCCTCCTCCCTCCCTCTTCTCCCCACCTCTCCCCTCCCCACCCCTCCTCTGCTCTCTCACTCACTCTCCAACCACCTTTTTGAGCTCTGAGGAACTAGTCCTCAAACACTATGACTAAGCCCTCTATGCAAATACCTGACTGTCCCACGGAACTAGGAAGCATGTTTTAGACTTGCCCTTGTCTCTGTTTGTGAGAGCAACAGAGTTTGTATGTGTGAGCTCATTGCCCAGAGAGTACCTGCGGTAGAGGCAGATGTGTGTGCTGAGGAACTGGCAAAGGGCTAGGTAGAGTCCACTGTTGGGCTGAAGTGCACCAGCTGTGAGGTGAATACCAACACTTTGACCAACACATGGAAGAGGCTGTCGCATTCAGGGATTCAAGGTGAAGCAGGAGTATATGTTTGTGTGTAAGGTACCCCCCATACTGCAGCGTTTGGACCCATGTCTCTCATGCAGTTCTGGACTAAATTGTATTCACAGCTGGGACGACCCCTTCCCAAGGTTTGTTTGCTTCTTTTTGCCACATATCACATTCAAGTCTGTTTTGAAAGCTTGTGCTTATTTTGTTGAAACCTACTTTTTATTTGTGATGTCATGTTCAGTAATTGAAAAGTTTTTTGTTTTCCTTATTGAGAAATTTGAAAAATAAGACCAGTAAGAACTTAATTATCTACTACTTTCTTTTAACTTTGATTTCCTTGAATGAGTTTTAAAAACACTTCCGTGTAATTACAGCAATAATGAGGGCAGGTCTATGATTTCTTTCTTCTCTCTGTACTTTCTTTTTGTTTAGCTGCTTGACTTGCACTGGAATTCATATTGTTAAAATAACTCATCCAGTTTATGAAGAAGTTAGTGTTAGATTAACTGAGAAGAGAAGTGTCAAAGAAGATAACGCAGTCTATGGATTTAGACTCGATGTTGAGAGCAGACCTGTCAGCCTGTGAATTTTTGTGCTGGCAAGCCATTGAGCAAGTCAGTCACCCGGTGCGCCATTGAGACTCTCTCTCCCAGCCAGGAACTATGACAAATGATTGTCTGTCTCACTCCTTGCTGTCTTCCAGTAAGTGCTTGAACCTGATATCTTGTCAGGCTAAACAGCACTCTGTGTTGTCTGTGTTGTGGATGGCTATTAAATATGGCCATTGTTGCATTTCACTGTAAATAGAACTGCATTCTTTTTTAAAACATGTAGCACATTTAGACTACACAGTGTTGATGTAAACTTGTCATCAATCTAATGACATCATTAGTGCAAGGCCTGCTGAGCCCGTTTTCACGTAATTTCTGAAAAAACTGATGATCTTATATTGCCTTCTCAGCATTTTTCAAAGATTGTGAGAAATCACATGACCAGTGGTCATACTTTGCACAATTTTTTTCTCTAATTACACGAGGAAAACGTACACAGCAAACTGTGTACGTACAGTTAATTTGTAGTCTTATCTTGGATCTAATATAACTAATCAATAATTAACTTATTAGGCTGTACCAATGATACAGATGACTGAATATTAGCTCAGGCTACAAAGGATCCCGTACTCTAGGCCCATTTGCCCAGTTTCTTTTTGACAAGCTGCTGGATGACTTGTCCTTGTCCCTGTCTGCAACATCTTTAATATCACAGTTAATATCCAGATATCAATATTGTTATCATTGTGTACTTACCATCTTATGCCACAAAATCTTATGCCACAAAACCATCCTTCATCCTGCACAGAGAAGGATGGTTTTTAAAATCTCTCCCAAAGAAATGGCTAGGTGCTCATGTGAGACATTTTGCTGTGATTCCTGCTCATATCAGCCATTTAGAGATCCCTTCTTGATGTGTTTCCAGTGCAGCGATGGGGCAAGAAAATAAACATTTATCTGAAGCTTGCATGAAGCTTCAACAGTTGCAGACAATTAGACTTCTTTGTGAGTTTCTTCCAAGAGACTTTAATGTGCAATATACTGGACTATGGTTTTAAGAGAGGCTGGAAAAATTGTGAACCTGTTCTTTTAGGCCGACTGACAGGTCTGCCTCTCGGTGGACACATGTCAGTTTCCTGATATTACAACAAACCTCAAGCATGACTTCGTGCAGCTTACGGGAAGTGAATAAACAATGATGGTGAGGATGAGTGAGAGCATGAGGGGGGTTGATGAGTGAGAGGATAGCGGATGGGTGCAAGTTTCCTATGCTACTAAGCTGGAAGGAGGAAAAAAGGCTGCCACCTTTCATGTCTTGCACATATGTCTTGGCATATTTACCAATATCTAACCACGTCTACATTAAGTAAACTTATCTGAAGAGCATTGTGTTAAAGCTGCCACATAGTGGTAGCGGTAACTTGAATTGCAACTGTCGAGTAACTCCAGGATGGCGCAAGGTAAAAAGACACCAAGATGATATTCTAGTTAATTATCGTGGCCTTAAAAAAGATTCATGGCAGGAGTTACGTCAGGAGTTACGGATTACCTGGTTTTACTGTTAATAATTTATTTTTAACAGGAGTCGCTTGTAGTGAAAGTAGAAAAGGTTCTATTTTTCTCTCTCTCTCACTCTTTACATTAGTGTCATCCTTTTTTCTCTCAAGTTCAAAGCATAGCATTTTTTAAGTTGAAAAACATTGTTAAATACTTAATTCTAATGAGTGTTTAAGCAGATTCTAGGGTAAACTGCTTTTCAATGAAGGCTGTATGTACGTTCTCATCAGAAACACTTTGCTAGATGCAGCCCACAAAATGATCATAGCTGAATTAGCACTTCACTGGCACTGGTACAACTCAAAAAAAAAAAACCAAAAAAACAAAAGGAAGGGGTAGATTTATTGCAGGTCCTCTTGTACTGGATCAGTGGTGGGATAGCAGCTCAGTAGTTAGCAGTGTCATCTCACAGCACAAAGGTCCGAGTTCAAATCTGCTGGCAAGCTGTTCTTGTCTGCACGAAGCTGTGTGGGACACTCCAGTAGTCGAAAGAGATGCGTGTTACATGGCTCCAAGATTTGCCTCTGTATCTATGAGCGATTGTCCTGTAATATTCCAGCAACCTTTTGCTCAGTGTGTGCATTCATGCCAAGGGCCGCAAACATCTACCTCTACATACTCTAGGTTTAATGGGTAGGTCACAATTGAGATGCTATAGTTTTGTTTTTGTGGTTTTTTTGTGTTGTATGTTGTATTATCTTTGAGTTGTTGAAGTTTATTACATCTGTAATAAAAGGCATTTGTGGTACACAGTACATTTGTCAAGAAGGTTTAAAAGGTCTTTTTTTCTTGATGGGATGGCATGTCTTGACTGGCGTGATGGAAATGATTTTGCAGTCACTGTGTCCCATAAGATTGGACTAATGCTTAATATATTCAGTGAATATTCGCTGTAAAAAGTTTGAGTTCTCTTTCAACATGGGAGTGTTCACTGGCTAAAAACCAGCACACATGTATCATGAGGTGAAAGTGTAGTTAACTTGTCGTACTAATCTGTTGTCCCAGACTCTGCCCATTGTTGTAACAGTGTAAACTCTCATACCAGTTACCAGTTGATTCTTGGCTGAGAACTCAATCTGAAACGTGTGGGCAACAAGCCCCTCATCCTGAGTCACAGCATGACAGGGGCCTACTGATCACAGCCAGGTGAACATGTGGGTGTGTGTCATGCAGATGACCGAAATTTTATTTTAGATAAAATGAGAAGATGTAAATGTGCATTTCAGATGTTTGATTTCATACAGCTTGGCATCATGTGTTGGTCTCTCACGCAGAGCAAGTAAAAATTTGGTAAAACACTGCCTCTTGTCAGACACATTCACTTTGAATTTCAATCTAAACTCTATTGTGTGTCTTGTCCTCTAAAGATGACATTTTCTACTTCAGTAGTGACCAGTTGACACAGAAGTATTGTTTCACTCAAAATGTTCATTTTTCATTTTCTGTTTCTCCAGGTTATTCTCTATATTGTGACTGTTACAAATGAAAGCATTTACCCATGTTGCAAGTGTGTGTGTGTGTGTGTGTGGTATGCTGTGTTGAAATTTCTGCACAACTGAGACGTCATCTTGCGTCAACACTCCCCTCACATCCACATTTCTCAACACTGTAGATGCAGGCTCACACATGTGATTGGTTTCTCTCACACACACACACACAGACAAACGCATGCGCACAGTAACTGTCACTGTGAGTCTTCTTTTTTTACTGTGCAAATCCACTTCAGAAGCTCATTTTGTTTTATTGGACTTGTATGTTATTTTGTTTCCTTATTCAAGATGTAGGTTTAAACTATTGAGACGTGCCTCTGTGACTGCCAACACATTCTCAAGGCACCCAGTTGTGGGTGACTTCCTCTTAGAATCACCCTAAATGCACAGCAGTTGAAATTTCCCTTGTTGGTCTTTTTTTGTGGGGGTGTGGGGTGGCTCTCTCCCTTAGGATTTTCTTAACTTGTACTACGTTACACATTTAATTCTGCTTGTCCTTCTTCATGGGAAAAAGACTCCTATGACAGGTAGATTTATTTTGCAGGCAGTACTGCGTGTTTAAAAGTAGTCGGCTCAGCATAAGCTCCAGGCTCTTCTACACACACAGCTAGTTCTTTGAACTGGCTCCGTCATTCACCCACTTGCTGGGACACTTGACATGGCATCCTTTTATGTCCCAGAACATCTGAAAACACTGGAAAATTCCAGGAGGCTTGTAAGCAGCAAGCTGTCCCTGGCTTGTTTTACTCAGACTTGGCACTGCATGAAGGCCTGCCTGTCAGGAGGTTGCTGGGCTGGGTTATACCGCTTTGATTGGCCTAGAGTAGTTGGTCTGGGATCGGCTAGACTTGGCTGTCTGTTGGGTAGATGAGGATGACACAATAATTTTCTTATGACCCCGTAGCTATAAAAGTGTAAATAGTTTGAAAGTTCATTTTTCATAGATTATCAGAATATCCCCATGAAATTAAAATTTAATTTCAGCTTGGTTGTCAAGCATAGTCAACCTATGTCCAAGGAACGAACAAATGTAAAATTTCAAAGCGATGCAATAGTTTAGCCAGAGGTTTGTTAGAATCAGTGTTGGCTTGGCAGAGATCCTAAGTGCAGCTCTTAGTGGCCAGTGAAACTGCTAAATCTTTGGTGAGCAGCTCTGTACACCAAAGACTTTAAGTTCACTGTTACGGGCTTTTAAAATATTTGGATGTACTTCTGCTTAGAGGTTGTCTAAATTGTCTGTGCTCTGTGAAAAGCGAAGCCGATTTATGTCTGTGTGTGTCAAAGGAGGCTCATACTGTCCACAAAACACCTGGGCTCAGAAGCATACCATTACAAATGAATTTAATATTGAAAACAAAGGTCTTCTCAACAGCAAGTTAACCAAAGACTTGGTTTGCCAAAAAGTCAGTGTCTGCTTCAAGTCTGTGAGAAGGTCAAGGAAAAAAGGCTCAGAGCTGTGCTATTAAAGTCACAGCCCAGCAGATATGTCAGGGATGTAGGACATGCAGACAGCTTGGCATAACGTAATCCAGACAGAAAGTGAGACACCAGTGGTGGCTTTTCAGTTTCTGGCCTGAGACCCCATGATGGAAAAAAAAAACAACACCAAAAAAAAAAAAATCAACACACATAAGGTCAACAGCCTTGGGCGGGGCTTGTTTCAATCATCTGATCATAGGAGCGGAGCGGTGACTTAAAACCCCTCTGTCTCACCATCCCACCCACATACACACAGCACAGATACTGACAGATAAAGACATTTCCCTGCACCTTTTTCACTCACTGACAGGGTTGTATTTGGTCAACCTTATATAGCTCTGTTTTTAATGATTACAATTTGACTCACGCACAACCACCACTACTGTTATTGACTCAGAGTCATAAATAGGAGTCCACAGCTGTCAGTGACTTTTTTTTTTGTATAAAGGCTGTTCAATTTTAGTTGACATTGATCAGTTGCACACACTACAATGTACTGTATTCTTTAATGTATGTATGAATTAACCTCATCACATGGTGCATAGTGTTAACATAGTGTTAGTGCTCACAATGCTGTCACAATGCTGTCTTTGTCCTCATTTAACTTTGTGGCAGGTAATATATTTCCTAAAAAAACAAAAAAAAAAGAGGTCAACCAACATGCAGGCTAATGTCAGTGGAAACTTAAGTGTTGGGTTAAATAGATTCACTTCCTGCTGCAGTGTTCTGTGGGAAAACAAAATTAGGATAAACACACAGCACGCGGCTGAAAGGGCAGAGAGGGATGCGAAACGGGGGGATGAAGTTTAAAAGACTGGGAGAGAATAAGCAAGAGATGACAGAACTGTATGGGTGAGATGGCAAGGTCATATGAGGTGTGTTTCTGTATATATGTATGTGTGTGTGGTAAGTGGGAGGCCTGGGTAACTTGTTTCCTGGCCTTGGAAAAGCAGCCAGGCTGGCAGTGTGTAGGAGGGGAAAGTCCTGGGGCTGGCCTGACTGTCTGGGGCCTCGTCCTTTCTTTGCACTGCAGCAGGTTATTGAGTTTAACAGGATGTGGCCAAGGACTATATACAGTTTGTACACCTGAAGTTTGCTTTTTGATAGTAGGGGGCATTTTAGCTTCTAACATGTAGCAGGGTTAGGGTTAGTAACATAATACTAAAGGCAGAAATATATATATAAATTTCTGGCTGGCTTAGGAAATTGTCAACCTTTGACGTGGTCATAAGCTGCATCAAAAATAATTTGGGTCTTTCCAAAGTGGGAAATCAATAAGGAATCATCCCAGCAACAATATGTTGACATGTTAACAGTTCATTTCCATCATGCCTAACAAAATGCGTGTGAAAGGAGCATAAATTCTCCAGGACAACAGTGGAGATAGCTGTGACAAGGAATACAACAAAGTAAAAGGGGGAAACAAACATACAAACCAAAAACTATCCACAGTTTGATGTCAGAGACCATGGTTGTAACATAATGCAACTTAACAGGAAATACAAACCACCCACCCCCCCACCCAGTTTATTCTTTTTATATCATGTGCTTAGCAAAGTTTCCTATCAAACCTATATTTCAGCCCATTCAAAGAGGTCTCTGTCAGAAAGACACAGCTATCAGTGATGGTTCTTTTGATAGGAAATCGTTTTTCCTTTAATAGGAAGGGGCAACATTTTTAGACAAAGAAGTACGCAGGCCCATGGAAATTATTGTTTAGAAAGCAAACTAAAAGATAGGGCTGCTAGACTTCCTTGTATGGTAGTGCTTGAGCTTATCACAGGGCAGTGTCATAGCCAGTGTCATTGTAATCATTATATTAGAAATGGTGAAACTATAGATAGTTGCTTTTTTTTTTTACCTATTTCTATTTTTCTAATATGCAGTTTCCTCTTGTGATTAAGGATGTGCCGGGATTTTTAAGGGAGGGGCACATATATGTTTTAGATTACTCATCACACTGTAAATACATCTGGTTTGTGGGTGGTTTATGTTTAGAAGTAAAATTTTCCAGGTCTGATTCTTAGAGCTGATAACCACCGTCTTTAACTGCAAACATCAAGTTACTTTGCAGCTGCGCAGGCGTCTTGAGAGCTAGAGGAACAATTTTATTAATCACTGTTGTTTGTGTCCATTAAAGATGTAGGCAGACAGCTGTCATCCTCCTGACTCTCGAACACAGTTAACTGTCACTGAGGATATGACACAGAGCACAGTGGGTTTTTTTTTTGTTTGTTTGTTTTTTTTTTTACCATAGTAAGTCACAAGGTTGTTTAGATTGTGCCATGTTATACACTAGTGATCAGATGGATTTGCCTGTGGCTTCTTTTTTTACTCCGTGCATTGTAACAGCAAGATATACAGTAATGCTGGCTACAGCAATTTTAGCAGGAGAAAGTGAAGTCAAAGAGGAACACGTGAAAAGCAAAAAAAAAAAAAACAAAAACGGGGGGATAGACAAATGACAGGGAAACACGTGCATGTGGGATTTTTTTTTCAGCTATTCATAGAAATTACAATTAAGATTTCAAGCAAATTTCCTTCCCTGAAAACTATTTTGAAAGAAATGTGTGCACACAAAGAAACACACATTAATTTTTTTTTTTTTTTTTTAGCGAGAGGGAGAGAGAGAGGCAGGATTAGAAGTTTCACAGTTTTGTGGCAGTGTGCTGTGGAAGGAGCCAGATTACCATCAGAGCAGTTGGAATTCAAGCCTTATCTCTGCTCGGCAGGGCCCAGTCTTGAGAGCAGTAGATGAACTAGCCCTGGGTACAGGCCTGCTGGGGGACAAACACTGCTGCCTCAGTTACGCTCTGCTTAACAACTCGATTAGCTTCGTACTGAAACTCAGCCATGTCTGGGTTAGCATCAACCAAGACAGGGCTGAGTTGTCTGTGATTCCTCTGTAACAGGACTGTTGGTCCTTGTAATAACACTGCACCAGCACAGTATGCTCTGTTACATGGATTTCCATGATGTGGACAGCCTAGAAGTCACATTGTAACATAACGTGGAGCAATGACCCTCAGGTCTAAATACAACTCCCATATTTACAGAACAAATTGATTTAGGGCTAGTTTCAGCTTGAGCTTGACTTAATCCATTTTGACACAGCACACCAAAGTCATTAAGATTTTCCAGGTTTCAAAACAACAAACTTTTATAAGGAAAGTTTTTAGGACAGCTCATATCTTTAATTATAACCCAGCTGAGTCTGTATTTTCATATCAAAACTATTGAAGTATTTTTTAATGACGTGATGGATGTTCCCCCTTATCCACTACTAGTGTTTTATTCCGCTGCTTTCCATGGTGAAATACATGTGTCTGTGCTATTCTGTCTCTGTGGAATGATGCCTCTGGTGACACGGTGTCCCTTTTCCAAGCCTTGTTTACTCATCTATGCACAGTTGGAAAAGCCAAGAAAGGAGGGAACAGAGCAAGGGATGAGGCGGGGAACAGGATGAGTTGCACAAATGACAGGATAAACAAACAAAATGATGACAGGTTGTGTGTTTGGGAGTGGTGGCGATATTTTACAGAGGATCTACATCCGTCTGTCACCCCCAGAAAAGGCAGTTGTTCCATTCAGCTGTCTGCAGGGTACACCAAGTTTGGTGAGGCTGCTTTAGGAGCTCATGCCTGATCTTGCCATCAGGGACCACAAGCGCGCACACACACACACACACACAGACACACACAGACACAGACATAGACATGCAGAAATCCACAGGAAGAAAAGAAGAGAAAGGTAGGGTGAGAGAGTTGAAGAGAGAAGCATAATCATGAGCTACTCTGCAAACAATGATAAGCTGAGTGCTGTAGCCTTTAAAAAGCACTCTTTCCAACACACAAACAACCATGGTCAGTGAGTTGTTTCTCTAACGTCAGAGGGCAAAAATATACACATGCATCTGTTCGCACACACAGGGCTGGGTCTGTGTATGTCTGCCTGCAGTTTACCGACCTCGCTGGGGCCCATTCCCACATGAGTGTCTCTGTGTAGTCATGTTAACACAGAGAGCCCCACGTCTTGTCTTCTCATGCTTGTGAAACATTTTTAGCTTAGCTGTGAGCAATGGTTAAAGCACAGCCATGAGGAAGCCAACGCAGCTTCTCAGCCTTAATCAGTAGCAGCGCATTATTAAGGTTGAGTCAGCATCGCAATTAATCATTGCTCTGCTTAACTGTTTCCAGTTTTTACTTTAGCTCTTATTCCATCCTAATATCATATTGTGCTTCAACCCCACTCTTCACCACTTCTGGATGTACACAATTTTTATCTGAAGAAATGTAGCGCTGGGTGTTCTGTACGAAAACCGTGTAAGCCTGTTTAAATGCAGGACAGTTACAGATATGTCTGAACTGAGTGTATAATATTTGTGTTCCTTGTGTGTGTAGCACAGTAGTGTGTAGAACCAACCAGACCTTGAGGGTAAAAATTCAACATTTTGGGAAGTTTATTCGGTTTCATACTGGGAACTGGATGAAAATATTGATGTAGCTCACATGACTGTACACTAAACATTACCAATAACCAGCTTAGCATAAAGATTGGAAACAGTGGAAAGCTGCTAACTTTAAGAGTGTTTCCAAAAATGTGGAACTGCCCCTTTTTACAGGAGGTAAACAGTGAAATGAAATTGCTGAATTAGCAAGTTGGAAGCTCTGAGTTGTGTTTACGGCAGACTCATGGTCCTTTGGAGGGTTTAGCTGGAACACGGGGGTGTGGGAATCTCCACACTTGGTCCACAGGGTATAAAAATACACGCATACAGTCACACACGTTGAGGACTACAAGCAGATGCACACCCACACAATAAAATGAAAAGATTCATACTGCCTTTACCAAAAACCGTTTCTCAGCTCAGCTTGTCTTTGTCTACCGTCTTCTCTCCCCCGCCCATCACTCAATCCCTATCTCCCCACATCCATGTTTATGTGTCTCAGGGGGCCCAGGGGTGCCAGTGAGAGTCTGGTTAAAGAACATGGCATGCTAATGGTTTGGAAAGGATATGAATAGAGGGGCGACTGGAAGGCAGCCATGGCTAAAATGACACACACAGACATAAGCGCACTCATTATGCTCGCTTTCCATTTTACATGCTCACCCTTACACGTCTGTTTGTGATTCGATTTTGTTTTGGCTTCTGGTGTTCCTGCAGTATTGGCTGAGGTCCAGAATGAATGTCACACCTTTTACTGTCTGTGTTCATTTCCATTCATAGGTCTCTTCTTTCTATGGTATACAATTAATATCCCTCTGCTGTTGATGTCTGCTGTGTCTGATATAGGATATACATTTACATTTTATTTTGCCTTGACTAAAGATGGGAAAACTGTATCTGACTTGGTTTTGGTTTTGGAATCTATGTGTCACTTTCACAATATAACACCTCTCTTTTTCTGCCCTCAGGACCTGTCCTGCATTGATGACCTCTCCACAAACTCTCTGTTCTCTTCTCCGGCTGACTCATTGTCGGAGTATGCTGATGCCCAGTCCTTCATCAGCACAGATAACCTGGACACAGTGCCCACCCTCTGGGACATCAACACTAGTACCACCACCACACCAGCACAGAGCCAGCTAGAGGTCAGCAGCAAGCACTCAGGCACTCATGTCATTACCAGAAACACTGGTTACCACACAAACGGCTCATCTTACAACTATTGCACAACACAAACTTTTTTAAATAATCACTTGCATGTGTGTACTGGGGGTACACACCAAGCACCAGCAAGCAAGGATCAGATTGTCCCTCTCACTCAGTAAACATTAGTGCTGATCTGGAAAGCAGCAACAGGCTTCATTCTCACATGGGATTTTTATGGTGTAGCTTTGTTTATGTTCTTTTGACAGTAGAGAAATGCCCGTATAATCCTCACTGCAAATGTGTTTTGATCACGGCAGCGCTGTTATCTACTCTGAAAACAATTGTTTTCTTCTATTAATATTTAATATTGATAGCACACATAGCAGGACAGACACGTGGGACTATGGTTGAGGGAGAGATGTTATGCATGTTAGTCACCCGTTTGCAACATAAATGGTCAGTTGTTTTAATCACGTTTCTCTCGACCAAGATTTGAAAAGTTTAGCAAAACCTAAACTTGCATTAAAGAGAGAAAAATTGAATACACTTCAAATATGATGTAGCCTCAGAGTTTAGCCTCAGATACAAATCAGTGTCACCATGTGGCTATTCTGACATTGCAGCTGGAGGACATCAGACTTGCATCAGATTTACATCGTACATCACATTGTTTACTGATGTCACAGTGGTGACATCTCCAAATTAACGACTGGGAGGAACGCGAGATTCTGTAAATAGTAATTATCTTTGTTTTTGGAGCACAGTCTCTCCATAGGGACTCATGGAACTGTAGTGTATTGTGGTCTCCAAGCTGGTGAGCTTTTCAAAGGTTCTCCATTCCTGCCTGTGATGCTGTTGAAGCCTCTTTGAGTTAGAAGGGTCCGAGGATATTTTGTTTTATTTAAATCAGAGCACATTTATTTCTCCTGCAGACTGAAAGCCTTTAATGTTTTCCTTTTCATTCTGCCCTCATTTCATCCATTATGTTTCCCAGACACACACAGCTTTATCTGCTTTTTTTGTTGTTGTCACTGGCTTTTCACTGCCAGACAACAAATTGCATTTTGTTGAGTGCTGCTCCATCAGACATCCACAAAATGCCCACACGCTCTCATACACACGCATATACAAATGACAAACACACACACACAATGATTTCTTGTGGTTTTTTGTTTCTGCTTTCTTATGCATTTGGCATTGTGTTCATTTGAGTTTGTATTTCTTTTCATTTTATGTTTTGTTGACAGCAGAATGGCACCAGCAGGTTTCATGGCTTGGCCAGTTTGGATGATATAACTGCAATTATCAGCACCCCACCTTTAGGAGGATTCCAGGTAGCCACACCAACGTCTCCAATCTGATGTTGAAATGAAACCAAGCTCTAACTAGATGAGCCTATTCATTGGCCGCTGTCAGTAATGCAGATATGTGTGCCTTGTGTCTAAAGTGCAGCTGTTATTACCCTGTGTGTTTGCATTACAAAATAAGTCTGAAACAGTTTTACATAGAAACATAGCATGCCACTAATCTAAGAGTGGGGGTCACATATTGACAATGTAGTGCATGAAGGTGGTAGTATGTGGTGCGTGAAACTCTAATGCCCCTGCCTTCTTTGGCAAGTGTATTTTAACATAGATGATGAAAGCATTGCATATACTGGACATTCTGCAAATGCACATTGCATAGGGACCAAATGATACCATATACTGCATCTTTGAATTGTTTATTTGACAAAATAAGAAGCTGTTTAACATTGATTGGTCAAAATGAGACCCTCCTCATTTCAAGTTTCTCAAATAACACGCATCTGTTGCCTGAATATGTAAACCACTCTTTTGTTTACGGTTATAAACATGTTACAAAGCCATCTTTCATGCTGTTTTTTTATGTACGTGGTTTTATGCACCTTTTAATGTCATCTGTTATTTTAGTCTTTCATATTCCTTCGTAAGGAGTTTTACATGTGATGCGCTTACTAACTGCTCACCAGCCTCTAACTTTGAGCTACAGTCTCTTTCTTAAAAAAGAAACAAGAAACTGAAGAAAGAAAACTCCCAAATGTGACTACTGGTAATGTGAATTACATTGATGAAATGTGTTTGGTATTTCCAGGCTCAGAGAACCCAGACTGCACCAGAGGAGGAAGAGGATGCTGAGGAAGAGGAGTCAGAGGAACTGGGTCACGTAGACACATATGCTGAGTACAAACCTTCTAAATGTAGGTCACCAGATTGAATTTCAACAGCGACTTACCTATTATTTCATCTACTTTGTTTTTAATACGACACAACACTCAGTTTGTTGTTAACATGTTTGTAAAAGTTTCCCTTCTTTAAACCTCTCTTCAGCCACCATTGGAATTTCTCATCCTGACATAGTGGTGGAGACCAACACACTATCCAGTGTCCCTCCTCCTGACATCACATACACTCTGTCTATTCCTGAGTCAACAATCAACACTGGCCTGCTGTCTGCTCTGCAGCTAGAGGCCATCATCTATGCCTGCCAGGTATACACACTGGCATACAATATTATAAAGGATAAAGAAATAGAAATAGAAATATAGAAAACTTTGTTCACGCATTTGCTCTTCATGCGTCCTCAGCAACATGAGGTGATCCTTCAGAACAACCAGAGGGCAGGCTTCCTGATCGGAGATGGGGCTGGGGTCGGAAAGGGACGCACTGTGGCAGGAATCATCCTGGAGAATTACCTTAAAGGAAGGAAGAAAGCACTATGGTAAGAGATTTATTACTGTGGTAGACCCCATTCAGGGGCCTTAAAACAAAGCTAAATAACAGCTTAGGTGTCACTGGTTTACAATAGTAGGTTTATAGGATTGTGCTTTGTTTTCACTTGTGTGCCCGGTTATATTGGAAAAGTAGGATCTAGTCTGTGCAGTAACTGACTGAATAACCGACTGAATGACTTTCCTGTTCCTGCCCTCAGGTTCAGCATATCCAATGACCTGAAATTTGATGCAGAGAGAGATCTCAAAGACATAAATGCACCGAATATTCCTGTGCATGCCTTAAACAAGGTGGGTCCAGGTGGAGTTAGTGTGACAGCCTGGGAGCATGTAATTTTTTCTTGGCAGCAGAAGTTATATATGCATCAGAGGAAAAAAAAAGAAACAAAGCAAGACATAATAACATCTTTTAAATGCTTGATTTGTTTTTGTAGATAAAGTATGGAGACACAGCTACCTCAGAAGGAGTCCTGTTTGCAACTTACTCTGCGCTGATTGGAGAGAGCCAGGCAGGAGGGCAGCGTCGAACAAGAATTAAACAGATCCTGGACTGGTGCAAGCCAGATTTTGATGGAGTTGTATCCTTTTCATTTTAATAATATTAACAACCTTCATCTGTCTAGCACACAACTGGTATACCATGTGCTGTTCCACCCTGCTTTCATGTGGTCACCCTCACACCCCAATATTGCTTTTACACAAATTGGCATTGCATGTCTGTGTTTGCCCTTGACCTTTCACCTTTACAGATTATTTTTGATGAATGCCACAAAGCCAAGAATGCCACATCTACAAAGATGGGCAAGGCAGTGCTTGACCTGCAAAACAAGCTGCCACGGGCCAGAGTGGTGTATGCCAGTGCCACAGGTAGGCTGGTACACAAATAAGCACACATTCATACACCTAATGCAACACTTCTGAAAGAAAGTTTAAAATGTATGCGTGTCATCCATGCCTCAGGTGCCTCTGAGCCAAAGAACATGATCTATATGAGCCGCCTGGGAATCTGGGGTGAGGGGACGCCCTTCAGAATCTTTGATGACTTCCTGCACGCCATCGAGAAGAGGTTTGTAGGAAATTCACTGTGGAGCATTATGTTTTCTGAGAGGTGTTCAGTCATGTGGATACATATCTTCATATTGCTGTGCTTACTGGAAAATTCCTTACAATCAGTTTGCGGTTATGGCTGGTTGACCTGCAATTGAATTATGTTGAATAATTTATATGACAGAGGTGTCGGTGCCATGGAGATTGTTGCCATGGACATGAAAGTGAGCGGGATGTACATTGCCAGGCAACTGAGCTTCTCAGGGGTATCTTTCCGCATTGAAGAGATCGGACTGGACAGTGACTTCAAACTGGTCTATAACAAAGCTGCCAAACTGGTGCGTTATTCCTCTCTCACATGGGGATTAGCTGCTAGTATTGTTTCTTTAGTATGTGTGACAAAAAAAAACTTTTTTACTTTAAACTGACCATCACATCTGGAATCTGTGTCTAGTGGGCGGAGGCGTTGCAAGTGTTCACGCGTGCAGCAGATGAGCTGGGCCTGGTCAGCAGGAAGTCTCTGTGGGGGCAGTTCTGGTCGTCTCACCAGCGCTTCTTCAAATACCTCTGTATCGCTGCCAAGGTCCGCTGCCTGGTGGAGCTGGCCCAAAAAGAGTTGGAGGCCGGAAAGGTCAGCACAGCACTCTTTTGAACACTGACTCATATACTGTGTGCATAATCTAGAAGATGAGAAATCATAAGAGGAAGGTCTAAGTAAACAATATCAGGAGTTGATTTTATAGATATTGCATGAGTGGGAAATGACGGCAGGTACAGAATACTGCAACTGCAAAAAAGCTTTTGTCTACATAGGAACAGCGAAGATTAGGAAGTTATTTGTTGAAGCTACAAGTTGCATCCAGTTTTTTCCATTCCCTGTAAAAAGCTTGATAAATTTGTTTTCATCTAAAAATCCATAATATTTGCCACCTTGATTTTAGAAAAAAGCTCTCAATATAGTAGTACTCCAGGTAACATGGTAGAATTGTTTTGTTGTTGATGTTTATTATTTTCCCACTGCAGTGCATTGTTATTGGCCTTCAGTCTACTGGAGAGTCCCGCACCAGAGAGGTCCTGGATGAGAATGATGGGCATCTAGACAGATTTGTTTCCGCAGCAGAGTAAGTGAAATGGAAAACGCTGCCTGTTTGACAAAATGTCTCACCGTCTGAACAGCTACATGTTCACTCACCGCTGTAAGGTTTTGCAGGAAAACAGCACAATTTCCATTTTCTCTGCTGATACCTAGGAGCCAATAGCAGTCTGAAATGTATTCAGGTCATGTTTAAATCATGTTTAAGTCCTTACTGCTTATTTTTAATGAAAGCAAGCAATTTCTTTAATTATTAGCAGCTATTTAAGTGACAAATGACTCTTCCAACAAAAACACAAGAAAGTGGGAGAGGTGTCAAGTGCTCTGAAATTGTTTGACCCTAAACCTCTTACAGCAGACATGCCTGAACGTCTGGGTATATTAGATCACACGTGTTGTGTGTTGTTGTCTGTCAACACCTGACACTGACAATGAGGCCACATCAGGAATGTACGGAGTCTAACTGTCTGAGCTACCCTGTGTTGTCCTTATCACTTTTCTGTCAAAATAAGTTTCTTTCTCCTCTTTCTTTTTGCTTTAGGGGGGTGTTTCAGTCCCTTGTACAAAAACATTTCCCTTCAGAGAAACAGAGGCGAGAGAAGGCACCAGGAAATAAGAGAAAACGTAAGTGAGAAGGATGCATTTGTCACAACATGTCAGCATGTGGACCCTTGAATAGTGTGCCTTTATTATGCTTTGTTTTTTTTTGTTTTTTTTCATTCAATGGTTGATTATATGTATTTATATACTGTATATTGGTGTATATCTAGTTATTTGTGTGCCATTGTGCACCTTTGATTCAGATTCTTCTTCTTGCATTCTGCATTTATTTCTCGTCTTCCAATCATCTCAGTGAATAATTACTCCAAAAGTTTTCATGTTTTGGGCTGTTTTTGTCTAATATCATGTTGTGGCTTCAAATCAGGGAAGCCAAGAGGTCGCCAGCCCAAGGTACCTAAGCACACGGTGGACAGTGGCGGTGTGATCAACATCACTGATGACAGCACTAGTGACTCCGATGGCATGGACACAGACTCCAACTCCTCACCTGACTCCCTGCTAGACAATGATGATGTCATCTTTGTAAACCACACTAGCTGCCAGACAGGTAGGGAGGCGCCCCTGTTTTTTTTCTTCGGTTTGTGTTGTTAGTAAGAATAATATGATAGAATGTGAAGAAGATACAGCAGCCCTTTCAGAAGTTTCTCAATGAAAAATATGAAAGAACCATCCACTCAGTATGTGACACTGTAACCTCGCTGTTATTTTTATGACTTGGCTTGGGTTACATAGTTAATGTCCCTTTTGCTTTGTGTTCACAGCAAGGATAGAAGAGATGAAGCAGGACCTTCTCAACAAAATATCTGTCCTGGGAAAAGAACTACCTCTTAATACCTTGGATGAGCTCATCGATAGGTTTGGTGGACCAGATAAAGTCTCAGAGGTACAAACTATACACACTCAACTACAAACTCTCCAGCCAGTGGGATCTACATGTTCTCCACCTGCATTTTTTTCTTCAGATCAAGTGGATAATGTCTTTTTTTCCGCAGATGACTGGTCGTAAAGGTCGTGTAGTTCGGCGTCCTGATCGCAACGTCCGTTATGAATCACGAGCTGAGCAGGGTCTTACCATCGACCACATCAACATCAAGGAAAAAGACCGGTTCATGAGTGGAGAGAAGGTCAGATACCTCAGATTGATATGTAAAATAATGCCCTGACCGGCTCCAATCTGTTAAGGAAATATACTGCTTTCTAAACATTGGTTAGTGAGATCTGCAACAATAATCCAAAACTCACTCTTTTTTCCAGTTGGTGGCCATCATCTCAGAGGCAGCCAGCTCTGGGATTTCCCTGCAGGCAGACAAACGAGTGAAAAACCAGAGGCGCAGGGTCCACATGACCCTGGAGCTGCCATGGAGTGCAGACAGGGCTATTCAGCAATTTGGTGAGCCAAAGAAATTAATCTTGCAATGCACAATGAGCCTTTCTGAGGTAAAAGGGAAATTACTTCTTCAGAATTAAAAAAAAAAAAAAAATGTTTTCTTTTTCTTATTCAAAGTAAGGGTGAGGAATAAGTCTGAAAAATGACTCATTATAGCTCATACTATTGTGTTAACAAAGACAGATGTGGCTTGAGTGTAATGTGCTGACAATTTCTTCAGCAGTAAAGTGGGTTTTTCTGCTGCAGTCTGTTGTATAACAGTTTGAAAGATGGGCTGGGCTCTGCATTTTTTTGTCTGAGCTTCAACAGCTTTCTAGTATTTAGTGAGGATGCTATGTGAGTTATCTCACACAGAAAACAGTATTTGGTGCAAGTGACATAAAGTGACAAAAATACATTCTCTGCTGTTTTCTGCATCTGTCAGTCATACACACCATCATAGAATTGAAATAATTATTTGTTCACAGTAATTATCAAGTACAACTTTCCACAAGTGGCTGTTCTACTCTATATGAAAGTTATAACTTGTTTGGCAGGTTAATGCTCACCTACGCCAGAGCATGCATTGTGTAAATACACATATACACACAGTTATTTACTCATAAGAGAAAAACAAAACATTCCACAGGGTTTTCTATGGAAATCAGGAGGCCTGTTGTAGTTGGTTGATAATACATGATAATACCTGGCTCAAACAGAGGATCTTTTTCAATAAGAGCAAAGATTAGATCTCTCTGTTTTTTGATATTACAGATCACCGGGAATATCCCGTCCTAACTCTTCCAATTGTTTATACTGTCAGTGAGTGCGGCGTGCGAAATGAAATCAGTAACTTGTTATTGTCAATCTTTTTTTTTTTTTTGTCTGTCTGGTTGACATCAATAAAGTCTGTTGAAACCAAATTACTTTCAAGTGGAATGTTTTCATTCACTTGGTTAGATATGTGTTTGTGAGACATCATCACAAAGATGTCTGTGGGTACTTATCCATCATTGTTCTCAAAATCAAATCAAACTGTGGACTTAAGCTTTTAGGAATCAAGAAGTTACACAGCAGTACACAGACAGGCTTTGGTTGCATCTCTTTAACTGTTTTAGTTGTACAGGTTTTGTATTATGGTCGTCTTTTCCTTCTCTTCTCAGGTCGGACCCATCGGTCCAATCAGGTGACGGCCCCAGAGTACATCTTCCTCATCTCAGAGTTGGCTGGGGAGAGACGTTTTGCCTCTATTGTGGCAAAAAGACTAGAGAGCCTGGTATGTATTTTTGCCTTATAAATGTGTTTGTGTGGAGATGTGTGCTGCATTTGCTCTTTTTATTTTTATTTCTATTTATTTTATTTAGTTATTTATTTTCTGCCAAATTTTCCCTGAGTGAAATCTGCATTGTGGGAAAATAATCCTTTTCATCTTCTTGTCTTACGGAGGGTGTGATGAATTGTTCCACTGTAAACGGAGAGGATCCGTGTTTTGTGTTTATTGATTGTTGTGCTCTGGGTTGCCATATGCCCTGCCATTTGCATCTTAACCCTACTCTGACCCCCGTTCTTCCTGTTTCACTGGGTGTTCCCTACTCTGGAGACTGTAGACTATAAGGTCTCTTTTATTGTTGGGTCGCTTGAAGTTACATCAACTTTTCTCCACAAACCTCAAGAGATTCTGGGTCTTTCCCGTCTCCAGCTCAATAACGGAAAACTGAATAAGCAGAAAAAAGCAAAGAGCTTGTCTGGATAATTTATAAGTCTGTGGTTATTTTCCACAATTATTCAATGCATTTCTGCACTAGCAGTCATTTATTTCCATAGTGACACAGCATGACAGTTCTTTTGGGAAAAGAGTAAGGAGGGTGCAAGGGAATGGCAGTTCCAGGAAGTCATTCATGTGTTTGCCAGCTGCGTTCGGTAAATCTGCATCAAGAATAGGCCACATCTCGTCTGGGCTCTTGTCTGTCTGAACCCGATACAACACACGCAACCACTCCAACTAGGCGGCTGAATACCTTTGCAAATGCTGACTCCAGATCAGCAGTGAAGTCATAATTGGCGAAGGCATCTCTTTGTTTTGGTATCTCAAGGCATTTTTCTGTGTGGGCAGAGCAAGCAGCTCGGTTACAAGGCTGGTCTGCTGTTGACTTGGCTTCTTATAAACCTTCCTTCACATCACTCACAGTAAACAGCACAGAAAACAATCAAACACAGACAAGAATTCTAAATATACTCAGCTATTTTAAGTATAAGTGAGATTTATGTCTAAAATGTCTAATGTCTAAATTGTCTGTCTAAATTTTTCTGCTGTTTGATGCAAAGAGAGACTACTGTCACAGGTTAGGTCCTAGGTCATTTTATGTTTTATGTGAACTATTACAGATAGTTTGAATAGATTAAAAAAGTTCATCTAAAAAGTATTCAATTTTTATTTATTTTTTGTTTCAGTTTCTCTAATATGAGGATTGTATGGCATTTTTCATGGTCTTGTGAATATCCACCATGCATCCATTATCTATACTGCTTATCCGTCAGGGGCAGGCAGGGTACTATGAAAGCAGGAGTATCTGGAGAGAACCCACACAGACACAGGGAAAATGTATATTTAATATATATAATCTGCCATTTAAATTATAATGATAATGAAACTGGTAATAACTGGTCGTTGCAGCCTTAAGTTAAAGTGGTGGCCAAAGAGTCTTTACAGTGGAGATCTATTTGAAATGAAATTAAATGAAAATATGCAAATAAAGTGGTTTCTTTTTTTGATATCTATAAATTACAAAAGTGAATCCACACCAATACATCGTAGTGTTAAATTAAAAATCATAATAATCATTTCATGTAGAGTAACTTTATAGTAATTCACATGTTGTTAGCTGTGGATGTTCTTCTCTCTCATGCCTAATCTGAGCATTGAACTCAGTTTGTATAAGCACTGATTCAGATCACCAGCAAATATAGATTTATCCCACCTCATTGTGTCCATCTGTGTAAGTGTGATAATGCTACTGTGTCTTTAAAACAAACGCTGCTAATACTAATACTACTGCTATTTCCACTGTGCAGGGCGCATTAACACATGGAGACAGAAGAGCCACTGAATCCAGAGACCTGAGCAAGTACAATTTTGAAAACAAGGTAAACAAATTTAAAAAAAGGATATTCTGACATTCAAGGGTAAAAAGGTGGTTCTTCACTTAAACTACTTCAGTTTTAGCAGCATCTGAGAGAACGACTGCGTACTAATTGTGTTTTCCTTTTCTTGCAGTACGGTACTAAGGCTCTGGATAAAATCACCAAAGCAATCCTTGGCCACATAGAGAACAAGGTGCCCCCTCCCAAAGGATACCCTGGGGGTGATGCCAACTTTTTCAGAGGTATATTTTATCTTCTGCAGCTTCACCAGCACAGAGGTTACTATGGTTAATCAAAACTAATATCTTTTTCTTTATTTCAGAGATGAAACTTGGAATGATGGATGTGGGCATCTTTTGTAAGGAGTCTCGCTTTGGGATCAGTACTGAGAAAGGTAGGGTACCTAGAGGCAAATTCAATGCTCAGGCCACCTACTGTAAAATATAACGCAGCTGTGTTTTGTGATCATCTATCAAACACAAAATTATTTGCATTAATTGTTCAGTGGCCCATTTTTATCTCTGCAGACTGCAGCATCACCAAGTTCCTAAATCGTATCCTGGGCCTTGAGGTCCATAAACAGAACTATCTCTTCCAATACTTCACGGATAACTTTGACTACCTGATTGAGAAGGACAAGAAGGAGGGGAAATACGACATGGGAATCCTAGGTACGAAATCATGCGGCACTCAAAAATACCAATTTTAGATTTTGCTTGAGAAAACAATCTTTAATCCTAATTATAAATGTAATGGTAGCCACCGTAACACAGAAATGGAATCTATCACTTTAAAATGTTGACAAAATGAGCTGATTATTATTACAAGAAGTAATAGTAAAGTTATAGTAGTAATAAAACGCAATACTTCAAACTGGATTGTAAATTGAACTTTAGCTTTAAAAAGTTCTTGAGTGTAATTATTTTTGGTTCACTTTGTGTCTATGACAGACCTGGCCCCAGGTAATGATGAGATCTATGAGGAGAAGCAGGAATCTTTCCTGACAGCTGGGAACCCTCAGGATGGACAGGTTGTTCTCTATAAGGTATGGACTTCATAACCTCATCTCAGGTTTATCTGTACGTCATTTTTGGACCACAGTGACACACCATGATGCAAAAAAAATCTCATTAGTTATCCTACAATGTCCACCCTTAATTTTAATGAGGCCAAATTAAGAATTGTGTCACACAAATCAGGAAAAGACCACCAATATGGTGTCATGCTGTATATAAAATGTATCAGCTTCAGGAAGGACAACAGGAAGACGGTTGAGTGTGGGCATATATGTGTAATATTAGGCCAAAGCTATTAAGGCATCAGACGTCTCTTTAAGATGTGATGGTCTTTGCCTTGTAACAGATTGAACAGTGCTTTGTTCTGGCAGCCAAGGCAGCTTGAGCATTATGAACCAGAAGTGATTCTATGAATATACATGATACACTGTTTTCTTCAGTGAAAACTTCATCAATGGCATCATAGGTTACAAAACACAAACCAGTTTCTTGACAACACGATTAGTTTTTGCATACAAAGAGACCTGGCAACACAATGGAATTGTTCCACATAACCTGCACTCTTACAGGTTGTAGCAACCTCTGCAGTTAAATGTGTTTTGTTTTGATGGATGTCACTTTGCTAGCAGTAAGACTGTGATCATACAGGCTTAGCCCTGGGCTAAGGAGCCTATGTAGACACTAGTTGTAGGTGGGAACAGGATAATTACTAGTATTTTCTTCTTTTCGCTGTTGGCTGCAGGCTAACCTGCATTTGACTTTTCAATGTTGGCAGCAGAGCAGAATGCTGCACAGCCAGGACCAGTTTAGCAAGTATGAGGAGAGAGCGTTGGGTTTATGCCTGACTGTGGTAGACAATGAGTGTTATTCACTTATATATCTGTATAGCTATATGTTTTGAATGACATATTTGATTGCTCTTTCTATGTAAGAGTCTGTCTCACTTTCAAGGAAGCAGTGTGTTGTTGCTCAACTGCTTAGCTCCCTCACTTGCTTTAATTTGACTTTTTTTTTTTTTTTTTCCCCCCTGTAGATCAGTGTGGACAGAGGTATGCCCTGGGATGAAGCCTACAATCGATCACTGAAGCTCAACGGTCCTGATGAGGGATTTTACCTGTCCCAAAGAGTGAGTTCATGTCATAGCAGGGAAACAAAACTTATCATTTAAACCACGCCTCACAGAATAGCAATATGATGACACACTAGATGTTCACTGAAAGACTTTTCATTAACAATAATTCATTGTGTGTGTGGCCTGTCTGCAGCTACGGGGTAACCATCCGTGTGTGCTGCTGGCTGAGCAAGGAAGGGGCAAGAACTTCATTGTCTTCAAACCCAACATTGGCAAGCAGACCCACCCCGAGAGCCTGGACAAGCTGCAGGAACGTTACCGGAAGGTAATGGCCCAATTGTCTGTTGATGATCCAGTCAATAACATTGGCTATATATCATGTCCCTGTGTATTTGAGAAAAGCAAACAAACAACAGCTTTGAGAATAGACCGGGTTGCACATTTTCAGGAGTGATGCATCATGTCTGCTGAAATGATTTGTAGTCACCATTTGGATGGTTTACAATATGGAGTCTGCTGCCCCCTTGTGGTCATAGGCACTGAGACTTTTATTACACTATATAAATAAATGTCAGTGGGGATGACAAAGTTCCTTTACATTCATGTAGCTGTAATTCAAGAGCCATCTCCTCCTTCAACACAGTCAGGGAGTATAAAATGAGATAAAACTATGGTCTGACTTTGTTAAGTAACTTAAAGACACCTCTTTATTACCAAAGCCTTTTAAAGCTGACTAGTGAAGCCCTTAGCTAATTTCCATATACGTTTCCTTTTCAGGTGACTCCGGAGGAAGCCAGAGACAGCTGGGAGAACCAGTTCACCTTCTCCCTCAAGAAGTGTAGCCATGCCAACTGGTAAGCAGGAATCCACAGTGTCCCTTGGGATTAATGGCTCACTACATGCAATCAGGCTGGTACTTATTAGGACTCAGTCAGGGTGGATTTAAGGTCAGATGCCATTCCCAAGGATTTGCAGATCACCTGAGAACTAGTCATGGTGAAATAACCTGCGAGTCTTGCATTTGCCATTGTCAGGATGTCTGGGTGACCAGCTAGTGGTTTTAAAAATGCCAGTATGGAACAGTCAGTCCCTTAACCTGCCTCACAGTTTTCCTGAAATTTGTATTTGTGGAATATATTATAGACTCCTGTGGTGCATGTATAAAGATGTGACTATTTCTTCTCTGCTTCCTTCCTAGGAATGGGAAGTGTAAGAAAATTGAGGAAGGTCATGAATGTCTCCAGGGCATGCGCCTCCGTCAGTACCACATGTTGTGTGGTGCTCTGTTGCGTGTGTGGAAGCGTGTATCCGACGTGGTGTCTGATATCACCAGCTCCAGCATCCTGCAGATTGTCCGCCTGAGAACCAAGCAGCATAACAAGCAAGTTGGTAAGTAAATACCCCTCCCAAGCATGATGTGGAGTTCACTAACAGTGAACAGTGTGCATCTGTACTAGTTTTTAGATTTCACATCACCAGGAATGATTAAATGATGATGATTAGATTTGCAGATGTCAATGAGTTGTTTTCATGGTAAAATGGGATGTTGTCAAAGTGCTGACACCGCTTTATGTCAAATTGAGGAAATGAAATTGATGGCCACTTTCTTTATATGTTCCCAATGAACTCTGTTAGCTGCATATTAATGCTAAATAACCCTTTTAAAACAACCTGACCTGAAACACAGAAACTGTTGCAATTCAGCTTCACAGCCTTGAAAATCCAACAGTGTGAGGACACACTCTGGAGATACAGGGTCTGGTCTATTTTCTCCACCATAAACAGAGTTCACAAAGATATACAATAAGATAAAATACTCAAGATTTATATCATACAATGCAGCATTCATTGCAGCAGGACACAACTGTGTATATTCTGTGATAAACCTGTCTTTTTACTCATTTAAATATATAACCTTTAAATGACAGTCTGTTTAGAAACATATTTTTTTCATTTTGGAAAGTGTATTTAATAATTATTTTGGTGATGTTTAAGAATTAAGCCTTCTTCTTTTCTAGGTATCAAGATCCCAGAGAACTGTGTGGCCCGTGTCCGTGATGAACTGTTGCTCATGGACGAGGAGGTAAAGAGGAAGAGAAAGGAGAAGGAGCAGCGACTCGCTGAGGAGCGACAGCGTAAAATGGAGCAGGATCACAAACACCTCCTGGAAAATCTATACACCCAGAAACCTTTGCTTAACCAGACCCTCACTCAAGGACTATTAAGGACACAAAGTGTGACCGCCTCTCAGCTGCAGAGATTGCAAGACCAAACACAGTCCACTTTACAGTCCTTACAAAGAAATCTCACCCAACCCCAGCAACGGACCCATAACTGGCCCAACAGCCCCACCACCACCTCCAACCAAGGCCCTCTGCCCAATACAGTTAGCCTCAGCTCTAATTTCTCTCAGTTTTACCCCCAGTCCTTCATCCCTCCTTTTTCACACCTGAAGAACCCATCTCTTTCACTCCATCAGGCCAGCTTGTCTTCCAAGAATCCCCTGAATGATATCTTGGACCTGACTGTTAGCTCACCATCCCCCTCCCCAGACAGCACAGAGGGTGGCCTGAATCTGGAGACTCTGACAAGACATACAGCAGCATTCGGAGATGACTTTAATCTGGAGTCTTTGATTTCCCAGAATGCACCGAATGCCCAGCACGCTGCACAGATACAGCAGCCTCTTTTGCTACCACAACACCAGCAGCAACAGCAACATCTGCAGGCCACGCAACAACAGCATCAGCAGACTCACAACCTGCTGGCCAATAACCACCACCAGGACTTATTAGATTTTTTTGACTTGCCCCTGTCTCCTCAGATGCACACTCAGAAAGCCAGCCCTTCATCCTCTACCTCCTCTTGCTCTTCCTCCACATCCTCCACCTCTTCTGTGTCAAACAACCTGGTGTCTCACATTTCCTCTGGCCTCATGCCCTCATCTACCCTCAACCCAACATCATCTTCCTCTTCTCTTTTCTCCAGCCCAGCTCCCACTTCTCTGTTTTCCAACTCTTCCCACTGCTTTCCCGCCAACTTTCTCCTCCCCCAGTCAGACAGTCAGCCCTTACCCAACGGCCACTGCAGTTCTGGCATTCTCGACGTTCGCGAGGCTCTGAACAGCATGCTGCAGGCCGGACCAGACCGCCAGTCTGTCATTCAGTACCGGCAACAAGACTAAGAGTTTATAAAGAGCAACAGCTCGTCTGGACTTTCTATTTGTCTTTTAAAGTGGAATGCGTCTTGTTAGCTGCTGTCTACGATTGCACCCCTCGGACCTACTCCCTCTCCCCTCAGGGCCTATAGTCACGTCACTGCCTGTCCTGCGCTCTGCTCACCCTTCTCTCTACCCACCTGTAGCGTTCACCTGCTTGAGGCTGTCGAGGTGATGGCGGGCTCAATCAATGCCAGATTTCTACACCAAAGTGTGTGCTCCACAGTGTAAGGCAGCTGTTAAAAGAAAAGTGGAAAAAAAAAAAAAAAACATTTGATAACTGTATTTTATTGAAGATATGAGCTGTCCAAACAAAAGCTCATTCATTGAGGTGTGGAAATCTTATCTTAAACCTCCCGCTGCTGATTTTTACGAGGTATGATCGGTGAAGTTGCTGGAAGCTCTAAATGCCTTTCACCAGTTAACACCACATCTTTAGACTTTGCTTTACTGTTACTTTGCTTCATGGCCATTTGTCTTGGCTAAAAGGCTGTATGCAAGGCTTGGTTTGAGTGATACAAAAGATAGCTAAACTGGAAGATGAGAAAAAAACATGAAATCTTTTAGCTGATTTAGCTGATTTAGCTGCCATGAAATGCCTCAGTTTTCTTCTTTTTTCTTCTACATGCTCCCTCCTGTTTCTCTCCCTACTTGTATGAACACTAGTGTGAGGAAAAAGGGAGAGGAAGATTAGTCTGCTGTTGCAAACAGTGCCTTTGGAGAAATCTATAAATGCAGTCTTTAAAAAATCCATGTAGCCTAATGTATAGAGTTGTACTTTTAAAAGCATTGGTTTTCATTTTAATTTAATAAGGTGTATTTGTATTTAACTTTTAGTCCCCTCAGTCAGTCATCCTTTGTGTTACAATATGCTGGTGGTGGGTTTCAGGAAGAAGCCTCCATTAGGCTTGTATGCGCTTGTTTGTCTGTAGAGCTGTGACAATGTGCTAGGAGGTCAGTACGGCACAAAGTGTTAAGCAGCATGGATAAAAACTGTGTCCCAAAATTTTTTTTCCCCCTTTTTTTAGATGACATTTAGCGATATGTCTCCTGGTTTGATTTGACTTTGAATTTCTCAGGAAAGTCTCAAAAGGTTTGTTGGGTTGTTTTGTGTGTCATTTTGACCAACATAGATAATGAAAACATTGTTTCATTCTCTAAGAATTTATTCTCTTGAGGTTTGAAAAGCAAACCCTGTTGTTTTAGCAAAAGCTTCACTTTGATAGCAGCGAGCCTGGTTATGTTTTCTCAAACACTTGAGTTCAAGAAGAATTCAAAATATAACAAATATCAGATTAAATCTGTTTCCATTTCAGGCATTTAGGATATAAAGACATCTGAAACATGTAGACTTGTAAGGTTCACTGTGTGTAATAGTACATGTGTAAAAACCTGTGAGATCTGGCCAACTTTGAGTGATGTTGCACTGTTCATGACAAAATGCCAGGATAAGTTCAAGTGATCAAAAAGCAATAAAACCATATTCTACATTTATGATGAAACAGAAATGCATAAGTAGTGTTAAAGCTCAACAGGCAAAGCTTTACTCCTACCTTTGCATGGTATGAATCTTCTTTCTGTTGTGCTTCAAAGTCTTTTAGTTTAATAGATTCTGAAATGCATACAGCCTTTGTATAGTAAGTTTTCACGGGATGAACGCAATGCGTTCTTGATGTTTTAGTCATCGTTATTATAAAAGTTATTGTTATTTATATTTAAGGGATATTTAGATTTTAGATATGTTATCCTGCTTATTAGAATAGTTAACAAAACGTTTGGTCAGGGAAGTTTCTAGTTTTCAAGATTACTATAAAACAAATTCTATTATAACCTGCCACCAAATACAATTGCACTGTTCTGTACTGCTGTACAGTGTCTGGATTTATTTCTGCTCATTTCAGTTTTGCTCTTCTCACCTAGAATTGTTCCTCCAGCTTTGTCAGGTCTGCTCCAGACCTTTGTCTGGCCTTCAGTTCGCAGAGAGATACCAAAGTATTCCACAGACACCCCTAAAGTTACTGGCTCTAAGATATCAGACCTTTTATCAATCTCAGGAAGAAACCTACAAGAGGTGTAACAGTGGGGCGTTAGCAGAAATATATAATTTCCCCTTATAACAGTGGTGAATCTAACCAATACATGTGCTGTTTTTTTTTTTCCTTAACTTTGTGCTGTGACTCTTGCTGTATTTATGTTTTAGACTCAATGTGATGGGTTTGTCATTTGTCCTTGTGAAAATGTCTAGTGATTCTAAATGTTTATGCCTTCTTAGGGCAAAGATCAAAGGCTGTTTCTTTGTAAGGAACATTATTTTTCT
Source organism: Rachycentron canadum (assembly GCA_038496675.1). NCBI lineage: Eukaryota > Metazoa > Chordata > Actinopteri > Carangiformes > Rachycentridae > Rachycentron > Rachycentron canadum. Next base: position 15,624,862 of record CM076656.1, on the reverse strand, counting down.
GTGGACATTGTTATTTTTATTTTTGTGTTGCAGATGTTGGACATTTAATTTCTGTTAAAGCTGACAGATTTTGGAGTCAATTTGCACCCAGTTTATACTGAAATGTGCAATTGATCTGTCCAAGCCTTTACACCTCCCTCAGTGCAACAGATGTTTAGGTTTAGGATTGAGCTGACTGACTCACAGTGTCACAGTTTCTTGTCAATGTTTGGGTTTTTTTTTTTTTTTTTTTTTTTTTTTTTTTGCAGCTTCTGAAAATAGCATGTGTACCTTCGTTAATTCTGCTTTTAATATTCCTCATCAGGCACATTCCGAGACATCAGTCTGCAAAAGATTTGCCTTTGATTCTACGTGTTATAGTCACACCAATAAAGCTTTATGCATTTGAGGGATATGGACCGCATTTTTAGGAAGAAAAGGCCTTTTTTTTAAAGAATCCTTTATTAGTGTAGTTAGGCCTTTTATCATTTTATTATCATTTTGCACTAAGAATGGCATAATCAAGTTACTGTTCTCCTTTTGGTTATGATTGAGCATTGCAAGCTTATTGTGTTCCTGACTTTTGATAGATTCTTCTGTGTATACTGTAACCATCTCTCTTGTTTCTCCACCATATTATATAAATGTTATCACTCTCAAATAATTTATTGCTAACAAAAAATGAAACAAAAAACATGCTACTGATTGTATTGTTATTGTATTTTTAAACAAAGCCTATTTTTTCTGTACAAAAAGAAACTGTGTTCAGCACTTTTATTCTGGGTTGTGCTTTTGTTTTCTATATATTTATAATTTAGATCCAAATGTATATATTGTAAAATTTGTGCCTTTCAACTAATTCTTTAAAAAGGTTTTCTACTCATTAAAGGAAGGACTATATGAAATTGCAATCTTAACTTTGTAAACAAATAAAAACTTGAAGATTGCTGAAACTGATTCTCATTTATTCATCTGGTTCATCCAGTTTCACCCCACCCAGGTTAGTTTAGAAAAAGGCCTTTGTCCTGCCCCCTGCAGGTTTGTGTGGTTATGTAAGAGAGGGCAACATGTTAGACGTCTCTCCTCATTTATTTATGTTTAAAATACTGTAGTGGGAAGTAACAAAGTACTAACTTAAACACTGTTCTTTACAGTCAGGAGGTGTATTCACTTGATTATTTCTGTCTATTCCATGCTTATATGCCACTAAATATTGAATTTTATACTATTTTTATTTTACAGTTGTAGTATGTAGTTAATTTACAGATATATAATTTAAGATTTAGCATACAAATCTATAAATATCTAAGAGAGCAGTAAAAATTAAAAATTCTGACATGTTAATGTAAAATAATAGTTATATAACACTAACAAGGGTCATTCTGAATAATTACTTCAACATTTTTCTGATAATACATTTGTACATCTACTTCTAGGTTTTGTATCTGGTGAATTTTTATATTGTGGTGCCAGTCTTACTTTGATAAAACAAAAGGGATGAACTGTTGCACTGAAACATCTGTGCTCAGAAAGCAACCAATAATGTTAACATTCATACAAAATATGAAAATAACTAATAATAATAATTTTCTGCCAGTGGTCATCCATAGTATCAAATTATTTATTTATAGATCTCAGTAAGTTAGTTTTCCAGCATCAGCTGTAGAGTTTGGGATGTAGATTATTCATAAGTGTGGCTCCACTGACGGTTCCTTTTTGTTCATCATATCAAAACAAAAGTTCACAACTGAAACACAAAGCTCAACAGAAACACAACGGTTATTCTTCCCCGTTTATTTAATTTTACTGTAGTCAAATTATCACAAGCAGAGCAGGGAGGAGGGGGATTCATTTATGAGGAGCACACATTTCCTATTGGTGGCGGCGCGCTGGCGTGATGACGTCGTGAAACTCACCTGTGCGTTTTGGCAGTCGAAGCCCCGCCTCCTCACCTGTCTTCAAGATCACTTTAGAGAAACTTTTCAAACTACAGAAAGGGAGCCAAACAGCCAAAGGGAGGAAGCAAGAAAGACAGAAAGACCTAAGAGATTTCTAGTGGGAGTTTTTAAACTTGGACGTCGAGCCGACAGAGAAGAAGAAGTCAGCAGGTGCGTCGGCTTTACTTCTGTCAAATCTTTCCTGGTCCACAGGTAAAGTTTGGATCAGTTCACAGCACTGGGCTGACGAGGGCAGGCGAAGTGGAACAGAAAGAGAAAATTAAGTTAAAGTAAAGTCCAAAGAAAGCGTTAAATGTTTGTCAAAGCCCGGCAGCTGTTACATAAGATTTAAGCTAACCAGCTAATTAGTTAGCTAACGCCAACAGGCTCATAGATTAAGACACAACTCATGTTTATATCTATACTTATATACGTTCTCTATGAGTATGGTGGTTTTCATATCAGCTGATATCATGGGATGTTCATTAATATTTCAATTAGATTCAATTATTGCTTTGGTGTGTGTTGTTTTTGTTGTGGGTGTGTGGACATGTGCAGGGAGTGGTGGTGGGGGGGGGGTTGAAGAGCTTGGGGTGGCTGTCAGTTTCAAGTCCCACTTTCCTCATCCTCACCTTACTGGTTCTGCAACGCAGGCAAGTTTCTACCTGCCCGCCAAGAGTTTCACAATAGTTTCGACTCTACATTCTCCAGCAGCTGCGTCTTCCTTCCCCTTTGACCTCACTCAGTGTATTTACTGATTGACTAAGACCCAGTGCATTAAGTCTTCCCTGCACTGGAAAGTTCCCTCTGACAGATATTGGCTCCCCTCTGGATCTTTGTGGTTTTGGAGGGTAAATTCTGATCTAAATGAAGTGTTTTGATCAGTGTTGAAGGTTTCTGTCAGGAGCCATCACCTGCAGCATAAACCTCTTGCTCTGTCTGTCTGTCTGTCTGTCTGTCTGTCTGTGTCTGTGTCATGTCAGCCATGATATTAGCATTTATTGTGACAATGTATATTTTACATTTCATGGAAATCAGAAGTGGAAATGTTAATGCATAGAATAACCAAATACAAAGCTCTGTTTGTATATTCCTGCAAATAAATACTTAGTACTGACGACATGTAAACATCTAATATGGCTATAAAGCGGCTTTGCCCACAATAGTCAGTCACACTTACAAATAGGGATGGATACCTCTGTCCAAACTGTATGGCATTTACCATATGGTATCTACTGTCACAAGTACATCCCATCATATCACTCAGTCCTAAGTTCATTCTTCATAAAAGTGATTCATTTATTTATATGAACATTTGTTGCAAACTGAAGCATGATAGTTACATGCTTGAGGTTGTTGTTAAACAGCTCTCCAGGTAGCTTTATGTCATTCATAATGCCCCTGTTATTGTTTTACATTTCACAGTCCAGTCTGACACAAGCCTTTTTGCACTTGCACTGATCTTTTTATTTATTTTTTTGAATCCATTTGCTGAATTGTGAAGAGATTGAATCAGTTGTGTGTGTGTGTGTGTGTGTGTGTGTGTGTGTGTGTGTGTGTGTGTGTAATTCCTCATAACTCATGTTGATTATTAGTCTTTACATAAGTCTTCCTGAGAGTCCACATGGATGATTACTTAAACACTGTTGTCAGTCACAACTGTCACTGTTGTCCTTGAGTAACTTGTAGTAACATTGTCATGGCCTGTGTAATTACAACCCTTCTGTGGGCTCTGTAAACCTTTTGGAGTATTTGTCCTCCAAAGTTCGATATTTACAAAGAGAAGCTTTGCTATTGCTCATTAACCACTAACCACAGTATGTAGTCCATCCAAGGCCTTTTACCTCCCTCTCTCATTAATGTTTATTAGGGTGGCTTGTTTGAATGATGCACTGCTGAAGAATCCCAGTTATGCCTCACACTAAAAGTAGGTCTATGTATTTACAATGGAGCTCAGAGTTTAGCTCTGAGCAAACCTGCAGTGGAAAAAGGTGCTCTGCAGTTGAGAGTTGGTAGTTTGCATGTTGGTTGGCCAACAGGAGTGGCCTCAGCTTAGAATACAAGAAACACACTGACTGAACAGCCTCTGTGGTGGCTCCACTGCTGAACACACTTAAGTCCTTAGACAGGAATGAGTGGCTATTTACCTACTACAGGGGGCACACCCTCACTAAGTGTTTGTTTTAGTAACAGTAGTGCTTGTTTTCCAGTAGTTTTCTTCAGACCTATTAATAATTCAGCCCTCACGCCCTGGCTGACCAGAGGGAAGCTGTTCAAGCTAGTTGAACCCAGGCCGAGGACTTGCATCTGTTAAAGTATGTGGCCATCACCTACTCCGAGACTGATACATTTTGATGATACAGACAGCAATCCCTTAATGAAAGCTCTCTGGTTTAGGCAGTGATTAGAAATTTGATATCACATTTTGTGCACCCCTGAGGTACATAGCTGTTCTTCCCCCTAGTGCCACCCTCCTTTCCTCCTCAAGTCACTGTGACTATAGTCCTGATGAGGCAGGACACTGATAATCAGTCTAACAGAGCAAGAGATTGCAGCACGCCCATGCTTTGGGGTCTGCATAAACGTTAACCATGAAAGAGAGATACCATCAAAGCTCTGTTGCCACAGAGCTATTTCCTGATCCTGAAACACAGCAGCATCTGTGGAGGAACCCAGGAAACTTTACTCAGAGCAAGCAGACCTATACCGTAGCAAACACCCCGTCAATTATTAACAGCCCAGTGCTCTCATTCCCTGGACGTAACCATAGCACCCAGTAGACTGAAACCCAGCCAGCAGCCTGGGACCTGCTGCTGCCTTGTGGGAAAGACTACAAGTTAACCAAGAAGCTCACATACCACTTACAGTGGGGGCAAGTGGACCTTTTTGACTTTGTGAACCTTTCAGAACGGGAATAATTGTGGATACATCACTAACATGAGTATTAGACTCGTGACCTTTCTTTTGGAGGCAGAGGAATGTCAAATTTTTAGTGGGCTTTTTTTTTTTTTTTTTTAGATTTTAAATGGAATATTTTTAGGTGTCTTTTTGCTGTGGTGTCTGTCTGTGGATTGTTTGTCTTTTGGGGACAGACAGACTACAAGGGCATTTACTGTCCTGCACTGGCCCATTTGGAGTTTTTTGTGTTTTTGTGTGAGCTAGTCAGCAGGTGTTTTTAACAGAGAAGAAGAAGCAGGCAACACTTATCATGAATCTGACGCAGCGAATTAAACTGTTGAAACACTTTGGCTCTGTGCCACCTGAGCCTCCGCCACCACTTCTGGTGGTTCCTGTAAGTGTAATACAAGCCAGTGCTGCCTGTGTTGTTTTATAGTTGATCATGTACCAGATGCATGTTTGTACATCTTCATTAATCGCATTGGAGAAGATGAGTTTGCAGTCAAATTTTTAAAGCGCGGTCAGGTCCCACAGATCACTTGGCAGGTTAATTTCTTCAGGCTCCCAGAGCTGTGCTTTCAATTTAACCAAAAACCCCTATGTTTTCAAATAAGTACTAATGAGGATATTGATTCATTAACCAATTAGTTTAAGTTCAGAAAGTCAGTAGTTTGTGATAAGTAAAAGCACCACATCTTTTTTGAGGCCTTGATGAATTAATATCTTATGTTTGCTAGTATTTATAGTTGATATAAATGTTTAAATATTATCAGCTTTACACTTTAAAAAGGTAAAATATGCAAATTCTTTTTGCACACCTACCGTATATATCCATCGGTGAGAAATCCCAAGTTGAAGCTCTGATCAATTGTGATTAACATTTTGTCATTATCTTATATGTTTTTGACTAAATTATTAATATATTAATAAATTGATTTGTGTTGAAAAACAACTGATGTGTGAAAATACATTAAACTTATAAAGCATCAGATCTGGCATGTTGAACAAGGAGTGCCTATGAAACTGCAGAAAACATCAAGGGCTCTGCTATTTGAAAAAGTCAGCACAAGTTCAGTTAAAGGTTAAAGCAGTGGCACATTCACAGTCATTTTAAATGTGAAGAAATATGTTTTCATACTTCAAATGTACCAGCTTTGACCTTTACTGTATGAGGGATCATTAACTGATAACGTTTTCTTCTCACTTGTATTGTCTTATATATATTTTTATTATTCATTTTAATTATTTCACAGTAGTCAGTGTTCATCACTTGACTGACATAGGAGGGCAAACCTCTTTGTTGCATTTAATACTTCACTTTTCTGATGTCTATTTATGGTTTATGTACAGCAGTGCAGCTCCACCTTAAATCCATGTCTATTAAAGGGCACTAGAGAGTGACTGAGAGAGTGGGCAAAGGCTGAGTGGGGGAGGAGCACTGCAGGTGAGGGCTCTCCTAGATGTTTTTGTTCTTCCTTCTCTCCCTGCTGAGAGAGACACACCACAGCTGGTCATATTACAAATAATTTCAGGAGGAGGATCAGGTTTCTGCTGCACAGGAGACATCCATGTGGAGCTGATTTGAAGAAGAAGCAACTGGAGTTGGATGACTGTGGGATCTTGTTTGGCTTTTGGTGTTGCCATATGGAATATAAATAGCAGGCTGCTGTTCATTGAGCACTGGAGGCCACAGGTGTTTTGTTCATCTTAGAAATCCCAGAGGGAAATGGAAGTGAGGTTTAAAGACCAAGTGGTAAGTGGACAGTGAGGAATACAAGCGGTCTAACAGTACAACACTGTGTGGTGTCTCTGAAGGTACATAAAACGAAAGGTGCATAAAAATGAACAAAGGACAGAAATTATTCATAATCTGTAATCATCCTCCCCCAATGTTTGCTTAGTGCTGGCAAGATGACAACCTAAATGGGTCAGAGCCACAGGCTGTTAAACCAGGCTTCTGATGATAAACAGAAAATCAGTCAGCTTTGTTATGTGTTTACATTTCTTCCTTTTTTTTTTTTTTTTTTTTTTGAGATGGTACATGATTTTTTTTTTTTTTGAGATGGTACATGATTTTTTTTTGAGATGGTACATGATGTTTAGTGCAGACATGCATTGCACTGCTCTGCTTTGATCTCACACCTGATTTTTAGGAAAGTACCTAGACTGAGGGCTGATAGCACAACTGCTATTTGCATGTGGTCTTAATGTCTTCCTTTACTTTCAGTTGAGTCAATATCAAATGATCGACATCCATCGTGTAACATGACCATATACCTGTAGTTAAAGTTTAACTGACTTTATCACCAGTGATTTAGCTTCTTTCTGAAAATAGGCCCGCCTGAGAGTTGCAACAGTATATTGGTGGAGATGTCCTCGTCATTGGGACAGTTAGGAAGTTGTTTTACAATCCTGTTTGCTCTTTGCTCGTGCATCTCTTTTCTTCAGTCGATACTTCTGGTTCTACATCCTGGTTCCTTTTTCTTGTTGAACTTTTAAATTAGTTCAAGGACTCAGCAAACCAGCTGCCGCTTGACTGTTGCTTTCACTGGCATGTGATAAATTGACAGATTTATTCATCTTTTCAAAGATGAAGACAGGCCACACTTTCTTGTGTGTGCGCTCTGTTTCTTGCTTTGCTCGCGATGGCCTGTGCACCTCAAGCTACAACTAACTGCAGTGAAACGGCTGTATCAGTTACAATTTCACACACCACATTTCAGTGGAGATTCAAATGCCGTCAGAAAAACCATAGGCAGCTTTTATTTGAGCAATCAGGTCAGTTTATGATTAACTTGGTCAAACAAACAACCTGCTGTTCACTGGTTACACCCCTTCATCTGCACTCCTGGACACCACCTACAATGAGTTTGAGTTGAAATAGCTTAGTGGTTTGTTTATTTAATTTACTGTATTGAAAGGAACTGGACAACCTTAAAAATCTTTGACAGAATTAGTAATAGTGTTTTTGTGTGTTTGGAGGATGTTTGTACTCAGAGAGTTTATTTAAAGTTGTAAATGTCATTCGTTGTGCACTGCTAATGCTAACTCATGTCAGTGCTTTGTACTCATTGTGTGTTTCACTGTGGTGTTTTTGGTGTTTTTTTTTGGTTTTTTTTCCATCACTTGACTCTACCTGTTCTTATTTTTAGCAGGTGTCATCCTCGCTCTGTGAAGCAATGGCCAGCCTGCACTTTTTTCTTTGTTTGGTTTTGAAAAGTCCTAGTATGTGGAAAATGAGAAACACGAGAGGCATGCTGTCATGTTAGTGCAGATAGATCAGAATTGTGTTTTTTTTTGTTTTTTTTTTTTTGTGTGTGTGTGTATGAATTAGTGATTTATGGTAAACATCGCTGTTGAGAAAAAGTGCTGGTTTTAGGAATAAATAGGATCCTATATGTGAGAGTGGGAGAGCCCCTCTGACACAGCAGTTGCCAGGGCCAGGGCCGGATCTGTAGATGTTTTTTCTGTATGTGTGCGCTGACTGAAACAAACCCTGGTGCTATATGGTGTCAGACACATACACTTACACACACATATACACACAGTCACAAAGTAGCCCCTCCCCCATACCGGTCAGGCAGGAATGAGACAGGTGAGAGCATGCTAAGATCAGGTTGAGTCGCACACACACTCTTTTTACTCAGCTCTGGCTCCACTGTCTCAACGTGTAAGAACCTGGATTATATAGTAGGATTAATAAATTATCATTTAATATTGTCAGAGTTCAAATATTCATTGGCTAAAGTATAGTATCATTCTCATGATTGTTGTTTTATTTTGTTTTTTTCTTTCCAGAAACCAGGAATGGAGGAGTTAACAATATGGGAGCAACATACAATAACACTAAACAAAGTAAGTGGCCAAAAATAAATTATGATGCTTTATTTCAGAAGTAAACTTGTTAAGGGTTATGATAAATTTGAAGAGCAGACCACTTGTCTTTGGAGCCTTAGTGCTGTTTGGTCTGTGCTCACAATGAAGTGAAAGTTGAGCCTCGATGTCTGGCACAGAGGAAGTTTCACTATTGTTTCCAAGGCTATTGTGAAGGATTTGTGAGGCTTGAGGTGGACCATGCTTCAGACCTCTCACAGCTCAGACTCCAGGAGGAATTCAATACACGCCCTGCTGCACCCCTCAGCACCAGCTGTTGACTGGAATGTGCTCAATCTCCCTCTATCTCTCTACCATATCTCCTGCACAGGCTCATGCTCTACTCACCTGCATTTTTTCTCTTCACCTACAATGTCTGTCTCTATCATCTCCTTGCTGTCTTTTTCTTTATTTCTCATCTCCTGTTTTTTTTTTTTTTTTTTTAATTTATCTTCTCATAATTGCAGGATCCCAAGCTGGGGTTTGGGTTTGCCATATCGGGAGGCAAGGACAAGCCTCACCCAGACAATGGGGATACTGCTGTGGTGGTGTCAGATGTGCTGCCAAATGGACCAGCCATGGGACGACTTTTGTGAGTTGACTACTATCCCCCTTACCTGACTGCAGGAACTTTAAAGATTAGATTGTTTACATAAGAACCATATGATTGCCTGATTGTATCTGTACCAACAGAACCAGACTCAATTGTGTGTTTCCTTGTGTCTTGCAGCACCAAAGACCTAATTGTCATGGTGAATGGAACGTCCATGGAGAATGTTCACTCTAACTACACCATTCAGGTCCTGAAGTCATGTGGCAAGACTGCAAATATAGTGAGTACAGAGCCAAAACACCAACCAAAACCTAAATTGCGTATTACTGTTTACTTGTGTCTAAATCTCTGCCTCTCTCCACCATTCCCTCTCCAGACAGTGAAACGCCCCCGCAAGATCCAAATCCCAGCCACCACCAGGCCATCTCGGGCCGCCTCCCACTCCAACCTGCTGGACCAGGATCCTCCCAGACGAACGCGACGATACTCAGACGGCAGCGACAACCGAGACTCCAGTCGCTACCGAGCCCGCAGCTCCACGCCCGATCGTAATGGGCATGGAAACACACTGCCGTTAATGTCGTCGGGCTACAAGAGGCTGCCACACCAGAACGTTGCAGACAAGCCCATCAGAACGACTCTGATAAAAAAGAAAATCACAGATGGTAAGACTTTTGGAGCTGAGGGATCCTACGTTTGTTTGCCCTTGGAAAAGATAATGCACACCTCTCTTTTCTGAAGTGATTTCTGTCTGGATGCCTAATGTCTTCCTCTTTCTGCAGAGTATGGACTGAAGCTGGGCAGTCAAATCTTTATAAAGCACATGACAGAAACAGGCCTGGCTGCAAAGGAAGGCACCCTGCAGGAGGGAGATCTCATTCTCAAGGTGAAAATTTGACTGATCTGTAATGATGATCAGTCATCAACTGTTACAAAAGCCTGGAAGATTTCAGAGTTCATCAACAGTATATGAAAGAATGTACTCCTCAATTTGTGTAACTTGATTATGTTTCCTTTGACCAGATCAATGGCATGACAACGGAGAATCTATCCTTGCTGGAGACCAAGCACCTGGTGGAGAAGAGCAGGGGCAAACTGACCATGACGGTCCTCAGGGACGACCGCAAGTTCCTGGTCAGCATCCCAGAGGTGGAGGACAGCGCCCCGAACAGTGAGGAAGACCGCCGCCGAGACAGCAGCTCCGAACTGGAGGGTAAGGGAGGGGAGAGGAGCCATGGTTGGGTAGTGAATGTGAGCGTCACTCGCAGAATTGAAAATAAAGCAACTCTAAATTATTCTCATTGTGTGAGAGAAGTGGTAATGACATGAAAAAAAATACAATGGAGGACTTACTAATCAAAGATTTGTTTAAATCATTATTCTTTTCCATTTCCCAACAGACATTTCAGACCTCGATGCAGATATCCCCACTCACAGAACATCCCGTCAACCCACCAGAGAGAAAAGGACACGCAGGTACACAACATCTTCGCCACCACCTGATAACATTTGATTAACTTATAGCAGATACAGTAGTTGCACACCAGTGTGAGGAAACAAAAACCTGTCTCACCACTCACATGTTAGTTTCATTTTCTAACTACCACGTCATCTGCCACCATCTGTCTCCACAGCCTTTACACACTGATTTGATTTTAAGTGGGACTTGTTTGAATTTCTCATTTTCCTCAGTATGCCCAAGAATTATAACGGCAGTTTAGGTTATAGTTTGTGATAAAACAAATGTGACATTCTTCAACTTGTAAAACCTGAAAAATTAAAAATGGCTTCAGATTCTTATTGTTGAAGTGAAAGCATTGAAAAAGTCCTTTAAAAAATCCAGAACAAGAGCTGAACCTCCTCCAGCCAAATCTCGGGATTCATCACCTGTGCGCTCCACCTTGACTCGGCCTCCTGCACGAACCTACGCATCTCGCAGAGGTCAGTCCTGCAGAGAATCTCTCACTCATACCAGGCATATACATAGGTTTCTGATCACATACTCAAACACTGACTGTGTTACCTGTAGAAGCATTTACAGCCTGTCAGATAAAAACATGAACAGTTTGAGAGATGATGCTTGTTATTGTTTCGACAGCTCCATCTGAGTCGGAGTCTGATCGCAGCACCTCTCCTCCTGTCAGGAGAGACAGAGACAGAGACAGTTCGGACATGAGGGATCAGTCTGGCAGATACAAGTCAGTGCAATTTATTTATCTTAAATGGTGACAAAATGATGGACAGCACATGGAACTTATGTGGACTTTAAACATGTACATAAATAATTAATCATGAAATTAAACATTCAAGCTATATGTAATATTTATTACCTTTTCCAGCAATATAACCAGGGTCATTATTTTATCGAAAAATCAACTTAGCAAAAATATATTGTACTAATTCAGTGAGTTTTACAGCTGTTTGTAGAGGACCAGTACAGGACATTCAGTGAATTTCTAAGGATCAGAATGCAGACGGACATAAGCTTCTGTTGTTTGAACCACAATTCACAATAAAAACTTGAAAACATTTAGACTTATTTATTCTATATTCAGTTTTATTCTACCTTTTTAGTGCAGTTTAGAGTAATTATCATTGCTCCAGACCCCATATTTACTAGAAACATGTAAAAGCAGCCAAGAAATCAGACAAACTAGACTGGTGTGTTTTCTCCTTAATGCCTTAACTCAGTTTGGATTACCTAAATATTTTGTAGTCAGGTCATTAAACAAATCAGATGGAGATGACAATTTCCAGATTGTTTAAATACATGTAAATGCCAAATAAAGTTTTTCAATAAAGTTTTTGTTTTTCTCTGCTGCAGAGCGCTCTCTGGTGTGTCCACCCTCCCCAATCCCCGGTCCTCTCCTGTAGTGAACAACTGGGCCACCTCCCACCATCCATCCTCTGCCTCACGGCCCCGCAGGCCAGTGTCAGATTCGGACTCTGACCGCAGCGTCTCCCCTCCTCCACGCAGAGAGAGCCCGCGCCCCGACAGCAGATACAAGTAAGGACAACGCTTTATTCTACTTAAATTAATGCTCTTGACAATACAAAATGCTGATTAACAACGTGATGATATCTCATCAGTAAGATAAATAAAGATTGGAGGACATGTCAAGCAATGCCCGGCTCAATCACTGCCACATAGGAAAATAAAATCTTTTCACTCGTCTAAACGGTTTGACCTCCTTCGTCTCGTGAGATTATTTTCTCACCATATTTCTGTCTGTGTTGTTGTTTTTCTCTGCAGAGTTCTCCCTGATCTGCCCCACCCGATCAATGTTCGCCAAGAGCCACCAAGAAGGGTCAACTCACCCCTCAGAGTCCCACCTCCAGGTCAGCAGACACACTCGCACACACAAAAACAATCCAACTTCCTTGTGATGGTAAAACATCCTGGACTTTAAAATGTTTTTGACAATATTTACTTTATCTTTCAGTGTTTGCTGCTGACAAATGTCAACAGGCAAATGAAACTCAAGCCAGAGCAAATGCTCTGTTTTATAGTAGAGGCTGTTTCTCCACATTATTTCTACATTTATGAAAAAGAACATGAAGATTTTTTTTTTTTTTTTTGCACAAAAGATCAGTGTTGTGTGACATTTGATGTGGTGACACATGTATAACAGGCAACAAAGAGACTGTGCTAGTTATTTATGCGCAAAATATTAAAGGGTCAGTTCACCTTAATAATATTAATATTTTTGTTTAAGTCATATATTGCTTATATTACTGATTTAAATATTTATAATCGATAAAACACTACATGTATCAACTAAAAGTTGATATATGTATTGTTTTATCGAGTAAAAAAGCCATTCTCACGACAGTAGGAATTTAACCACATTTTGTGACTGTTCTCTTTCGTCTCAGACTCAGAGTCCGAATCGGACGCCAGCTCGCCGCCTCCTCAGAGGCACAGCACGTCACGCAGTCAAGACTCCCTCAGCAGATACAGGTACAGATGAAGGTCTGCCCAACCCCAACCTCCACCCCTACCCACACCCCCCTCCTGAAACCTAGCAAGATCTCACGGACTGGGAACTGAGCAGACTGTGCATACAACATTAACATACATTAGCTAATCATACGTTTTTATTTACTTTTAAACCATAAATTACCCATCTTTGTCTTGTGATTGCTATTGATTTTCTCATTTTGTGCCTTAAAGTCCCATTTTGTAGCTTTTAACTTGATTTGTGCTTTTGACTGTGTACTGTGTGTAAGTGTTTGTGTTGGCATTTTGTTAACCAATGAAATAAAAGTGACTTTCACTGAACATGTCCCTCTCCTGTATGTGGCTGATTTGATTAAGCAGAGGAAACTTGTTAATTAAGCATCAATAAGCCAATCAAACATCTGTGAAAAAGTTCCCAATGTACTGATCAGTCCTTGCAAATCTGTTTTATTCAGCTTAAATTTCATAGTAAAATAACATTTCTGAATGGTGAATTTTGATCATTTAACCATCAAAGAGAGAGCTTCCCTCAAAGATAAAAAGGTGAATATTCAACATTTCGTATTGTGCTCTCAGCAATAATCATCATATCAGCCATGGCCCCCCGTCTCCAGATGTAACTGAGATTTGTTGTCCTCCTCCTCCCTCACTCCCACCTCCCTCTCTTCTCTTCCAGAGTCCTGCCAGATGTTGCCCTGCAGCCCCATGTGGATCCACCACGATGGAGCGCCACCAATGTCACTGCCAGCAATCCACCACACAAAGGTGTGTACATAAATGAAGTGTCTGATTGATTGATTTTTTTTTTTTTTTTAATTTATTTTTTAAAAAATGTATTTATGTTGTGGGCTAAAATCATTGTGACAAAAGCACAAACCTATATTGTGTTGCTTGAATCTGTATATTTTACCAAGAGAGTCATCTACATTTTTAACCTGGTGAATGAATTTCTTTTCTTTCTTTTTTTTTTTTTTAAAGCATTTTATAATGACAGACTTATTTGATCCTCACAGCTCATTCAGATTCTGAGTCAGAGGCCAGTTATGCCTCTGTCCCTCGCAGGGAGTCTACAGACAGTGGAAACTCCAACACAGTCAACAACAGATACAGGTGAGACTCTTCACATTTCAGTGTCAGTAAAATGTTGACTGTCTTCAACATATGCAGTGTCTGTTGGCAAGATTTGTCTGAACAGGCAAGTTACAGTCATTCAATCACATGATAGTCGAGTTCCAAAAGCTCAGATCATTTAAAAGTTTCATAACTAAAACTTATTCTTTCATAACCACAAACTATAAGCATGACTTAACATGGACTAACCAGAAACCTAACCCTAAACTTAACCAAGTATTTCCAGGGCCTAAATTTAACATCAACACTGTTGACAGTAAACCTGTAATCTATTGAACTTGAGCAGGTGTATTATCAGTACATTGACAGATCACATAATATTTCTTATATATGTGATCAACTGATCTTTACAAGGAGTTTATTGTCTGTCCCTCTACCCTACCAAAAGTAGATTATCAATGTAAAGTGCTTCTGAAGGAGTCTGTCAGCCAGGTTATTCTGGTTCTTTATGACAGAGAGACCTGAAAAAATCATCTAAACAAAGCTGGTCAGAGTTTGGACGTAAGCAGGTTTCTAGGAAAGATGCAAAAGTCCGGACATCAAAAACAACACATTTAACTGGAAGTAGAACACACACACACACACACACACACACACACACACACACACGTGTTGTGTCTTATTGTAAAACACTATGCACACACTGGTGCACATGACACGACTTCCTGAGAAGATTGCATCACCCAGTGTTTCAGTTTAACAGTTTCAGTTACACTGCACAAAAACAACATGATATGTTTGATATGACTTGAATTTCTCGGTGAATTCACACAGGATTATCGTTTCTTGTTTTGTACAAGATGACAAGAAAAGGTGTAGAGACACACTATTGTTTTTTTTTTTTGTTTTTTTTACACGTATTTTTCTTCCAATCCCTGTGCTTCTGTCAGAGTCCTTCCTGAGACAAAGACCACCTCAATTGCTGTGAAGCAGGAGGCTCCTCATCGGGTCCCATTACCCACCAGACCACCTCCTGATGGTCAGTTAATTCCTCTGTGTGTCACACTTTAATCTCCTCCTCTTTATTGTCATCTGAAGTTTTAGACAACAAACTCTCTGTGTTCTCTGTCACTCAGATTCCTCAGAGTCAGACCAGCTGTCACATCTCAGGAGGTCTGGGAGCTCTGAGCGGGAGGAGACACACCGCAGGTAAACAGTGATATGATTAATTTCATCAAATATACAAACAAGTGTTAAAGCATATCAGACAATAATGGGAATATGAATAATATCTCTTTTTTTTTCCTCCAGCACTGTTGTAAAGTGTTATAGTAACATCACACATTATGTCTTATCCTGCAGTGTTCCTCGTGCTGCTAATGGCACTGGCACCCTCAGGTCTGGCATTTCAGTGAAGAGCAACCCACCACTTTACAGTAAGGCTAAAAATCAAGCTCTGAGTTTTATAACTTGAATTCTGTCATTGCACTTGTGATCATCAGTGACTTGTTTAGTAACGCAGTAAAGTAAAATTATTGGTGAATATAGCACTGGCTTATAGCTTTGAGTCTGATTGCTCCAGGGTTTGTTAGAGATAGGAAAGTAAGGGACCAGGATCAATAGATGGCAGTAAAGCAACTGCACATAATAAAAGCATTAAGTTAGAATGAACTAAGCATATATAGCAATAATGAAATTAATAATCTCACATTTTCCATGCCCCCTTCCAGCCAAACCCGCAGAAGAGCCCATCTACTCCTTACCTCCAGATTCTTACCCATCACCTAATCCAGGGTGAGTAATGGTGACAGTAAAGGCTCATTCATCTGGATATCAACATATTTTCCATCATATTTGAATTCACTCTCAAACTAATTAAATCAAAATCTGCTGTACGTGTGTCCCCTGGTTGTCGGACTCTCAGGTACTGCTCAGACATGCACACAGTTTCATTCATGAAGGAGGGCAGCGTGGGCCTGAGGCTTGTGGGAGGCAATGATGTCGGCATCTTTGTAGGTGGAGTTCAGCCGAACAGCCCCGCATATGACCAGGGAATGAAAGAGGGAGACCAGATTATGCAGGTGAGATACTGGTCCTTCACTTCAGCTTGTGCTTAATTAGTTCATTATTAGCACTTGCAGCTAAATGGTAATGAGGAGGATAATATTTATTTCAGCATCCATATACAGAAAAAATGTTACCCGTTGTAAAGCTCTATATTAACCCCTAGTCAGCTGATTGTCAAGATTATGGAGAGTTTGCATCAGCTGGCCAAAAATATGACTGGTCAGCACAGTTTATGTTGTGTGTAGAGGTTTCACAGTAAATGTGAGACTTCAGAGTAGTTGGAACAAGGATGGTTAAATAAACTGATTTATTTTAGTTTCTACGACTTGAATTTCAACCAGTCTGAACATGTATGATCAGTGATGTGACAGTAAATTTAAAACAGCTTGAGATAAAACATTTAAAACATTATATCCTTCAAATTATTTTAACAGACCTCTGTCTCATTTTTTTTTCTTCTTAGGTAAATAAAGTTGATTTTGGCCATTTCACCCGTGAAGAGGCAGCCAACTTCCTTCTGAACATCAAGAAAGGAGAACAAGTGGAAATTTGCACACAGAACAAGATGGACCGTGAGTTTGGCATAATAGTGATCACAACTTCCTTTGAGTCTTGACTAGTAATCAATCAATCATCAATCCTAAATTTACTTTCTTTGCTTTAGTTTACAAGAAGATCATCAAGTCCAACCTGGCAGACAATTTCTACATCCGTACCCACTTCGACCATGAAGCAGAGGGCCCCATTGGTCTGAGCTTCACCAGAGGAGAGGTGTTCAGGGTGGTGGACACAATGCACCGTGGGAAGTTGGGCAGCTGGCTGGCGATCCGCATGGGGAACAACCTGCACGAGATGGACAAAGGCACCATCCCTAACCAGGCCAGGTCAGGAAGAGAGAAAAAGAGATTTAGATTTCTAGTTAGAGCAAGAACCATAGTTTTATATCCATCCCCTGCAGGGCCGAGACACTGGCGAGCATCGAGCAGTCACAGCGGGTGAGTGGAGAGAGGACAGTGTCAGGACCGAGAGCAGAGTTCTGGAAACTGCGAGGTCTCAGAGGGAACAAAAAGAATGAAAAGAACATCCGTCGGTCTCGAGATGACCTGCTGCAGCTCACCATTCAGGGCAAATTCCCGGCCTATGAGAGAGTCCTGCTCAGAGAAGGTTGTTTTTCATCCTCACACACAGATGATGTCATGTACAATCACGTCCTAACTCGTTAACTAGTTGAACAGGTTTTGATACTCCTGAATTGTTTGTGTCTGCAGCTAATTTCAAACGGCCTATTGTCATTTTGGGTCCTCTTAATGATATTGCCATGGAAAAGCTGGCCAGAGAGATGCCTGATGAATATGAGGTGGCAGGTTGGTTTCTTATTTCTGATTCTCAAGTTCAAAATAACAAAATTTCTCAAAATCTCTGTCACTTATTCTCCTGATATTCTATTTATTTTTCAGAAATGGTTCCTCGCAGTGGTGGAGGAGAGAGCGGCTCCACAGTTATTAAACTGGACACTGTGAGGAGAATAGCAGAGAAGGTGAGCAGTAAGAGCCCAAACTCAAATAAACAGAAAGAAGCAAACAAATAAAATCTGTTTTCTTTAGTGTTTTCTTTACTCCTCACACCCTCTTTGCTAATGTTTCTCTTTTCTCTGTATTTTTAGGACAAACACCCTCTTCTAGACATCACACCCACTGCAGTGGAGCGACTTAACTACATCCAGTACCACCCGATGGTGCTGTTCTTGGACCCTCACAGTCGCAAGGACGTCAAGGCCATGAGACAGAGGTATAGCCCCAACTCCAACAAGAGCTCCAGGCGCCTTTACACTCAGGCCCTCAAGCTGCGGAAACACTGCAGCCACCTGTTCTCAGGTAATGGCACATGAATAATGTCCTGCTATGCACATTAGACTTTATATAGTACACTAGTCATTAGTAGTAGTTTTGTTTATTTATCCGTTTATCTAGATTGAGGTGTACCAATTTCTAATGTATAATCATTGTTTGTCTCCTGACATTCCCAGCAAAAGTCGATCTGCAGCCCAACTCCAATATTTGGTATGAGAGTCTGAAAGATAAGATCCGCCACCAACAGTCCAAACCTGTCTGGGTGTCTGAAGTCACGGTATGACACATGGCCCCTTCTGACTCATGCATCTGACTCTTTCACATTTAACCCCACATTTACTTATGTTGCTACAATCTCATGAAAGACATTCAGAACTGGCATTTACTAAATGGCATTTACTTACTGTTTCTGAAATATATGATTCATTTGAAAGTGATTCATGGGTCCAGTGACTAGGAAACTTTCCTGACCCCAAAAAGGATCATGACATATGTCAAATATATAAAAGTATTTAATCTGGATATTTAACTAGTATGTTATATAGTTTAAAGTTAAAGTTTTTTTTTCTCAATTCAAGAGAGCTGGTACTTGTATCTTCTATCCTGTTTGTTAAACATCTCTTGTTGTCAAATAATACATCTTCTCTCTCTGTCTAGTTGGAGAGTGGTGGAGAGCACGACTTGGATGCTCTGGACCAAACCCAATCAGACTACCTCAGTGCTGCCAGTGACCTGGAGGACACTGACGGAGAGGCTTTCACAGATGGAGAGGCCTACACCGACAACGAGGACCTTGAAGAGGCTTATCCCGGTCAGGAGGTAGCCAGACTTCCACAAGGCACCAGGTCAGCTGGAGCTGCTTTGGCCCGATCATCTGAGCCGGCCTCTGGTTACCGCAGCCCCACCTTGGACCCCGAACCTCACGTTGACCCGTACTCAATCAGAGAAATCCCACCTTTGATGCACGTACCTGAGCTCAGATCTACCCACCAGAACAGATACAGCCCACCTCACAGTGGTGCTGAGGGGGAGGACCCCTCTCATCGCAGTTTCACAGACTCAGACTTCAGCAATCTTGATGTAATTGCACCCACCACTCCATCAGATGGACCTCCAGATTTTATAGCCCCTGACCCCACCACTCAGCACACTGTCAATGAGCCCTCATACGCTGAGGTGCAACCTGAGAGCCCAAAACATGTAAGCCTGTCTGCCATCGAAGAGAAATTACAGCAGGTAAATAATGTTTCTCTCGTTTAAGGCACTTAACGATGAATCAAATATTTTAGAAAATAAACAGATTAATTGATAATGATAATGAACATTAGTTGCAGCTGCCGTGTGTATTTTTATCATAAAATAACAACCTAATTGTTTAACCTAAATGTAAAGATCATGGTAATTTTAAGGTTAGGCAGGTTTAAAGTCACATTAGTTCACTATTGAAACCAGTGGTAACAGTAACTGCTTTGGAAAATGGACATGAGGATTGTAAAGGATATGTGACTTGTAGTAAATGAGCCTAACAATCCAGAAAAGTCGCACAAGAATCTCTGTAAAACTAAGAGCAGTCGTGCTGTCGGTGTTTGCAGTGAGACTAATCAAATCCATTTTGCATTGTTATGAGTGATGAGGAACAAAACTGTGACGAATCCTTGTTTAAACATGTGCCCGCCCTCTCTTCTAGGCTCGCGCTGCAGAGCCACAGGCCCAAGCTGAGGAAAAGAAAGCCCCTCAGTTCATCGTGTAAGTCTTCTGGGTTTATATGTGAGAAGAGTATAACCAGACCGAGGCTCTGTGCTAATTGTGACGCTTCTCTTCTGTCCATCGACAGGCTAGCACACCATCACCAAGCAGTCCAGTTCAGACGCACACAGATCCGAGGCAGCGACAGCTCTGAGGATGACGAGGATGAAGAGGACGACATTGAATGGGGTCCTGCAACAGAACTCTAATCACACCAAGGATTAAAACTGAAGTCCAACGGGACATAGGAACTATTTCACCCCCCTGAGAAACTCCTCTTGGATTACTTAGCTTTTTTCTGCAGAACTTAAGTTTTATCTGAAGATGTTGGTCGGTCTTCTAGTTTCATCCTCTTCAGATGTGGAATAGTAGAAAATGCTGTGTTCAAGATAACTGCTGCTTTTTACTACAAGTGTAAACATCTGAAAAAATGGTTGCTCAGATGTTACGATTAAAGTGCCTGATCTCTTTTCAGGTTTTTATTTAAAGGACCCTACGTGAAACATATCAGTTTGGCTTTGTTATTGCTTTAACATGTAACATAAACAAATATTAAAAACTAAATGAGACTTTTTATAAAAATATACCAGTACATTTATGAAATATTTGAATGGCTCATTAAAATGTTTTCCTGATTTCAAAGTGCTGAAGTCTGTCAATGTCTCTGGTGTTGAGTGTCATTTTTACCAGGTTTCACACAAGTCAATTTAACCCTGATGTCTTGTCTGGACATGGACAGGGGAACTCTTAACACAAGATGTGACAGAGAGTGTGGTAATAAAGGTGGAACAACGTGGAAGTTCACATTAACTATGAGTAGACAACTAAGCAAAGAAGGAAATAACCTGACTTTACAAACTGGTTTTAAAGCACAATGTGTGAGGTATTTTCACATCCTCTGAAGACACTGCCTTGTGCAGGAACAAAATCTAGTTGTAACTACTCTGACAAGTTATTAGATGGTGCATATGCTTAAACAAATCCGGGTGTGATCAAATTATTACAAACAAACTGGAGGGAGTGGGTTGCCATGAGGGGGGCCACGAATTTCAATTCAGTTCTTTTCAATGGCAGTATGATTCAAAAGTACATTTAAGATTTGTTGTTGTACCTTTTTAAATCAGCTGAAATGTTTTTAACATTTTATTTTGAAAACCACATATGTAGTTGGAATTCTCCACTTTTACTTTTTTTTATTATTATTATTTTATTGTTATTGTCACTTTTTTTAAAAAACTCGGTAAATAGTCATCTGAAAGACAAGAGCTTTAACTTTAACATTTCATTATAAATACAAATATAACCCTCGAGGAGGCCTGAGACGTGTCTTCCCGCCTCCTGAAGCGTCGTGTCGGTGTTTTAATCTTCGGAGCAGCCGGTGCTCGGGGAAGCTGCGGGTCACATGGTGGAAACACACGTGCGTCAGGATGAGTTGTTTTCTGTGAATTTGAACAAGGCGACAGTTGAGTGTGTGTGTTTGTGTACGTGATCATTTCTTATTTAAATCAGTCTGCCTTTGTGTGAAAGTTTCACTTCTGTGTCACAGTTTGTTGAGCGACACATAATCGGAATCAAACATCCCAAAGTTTGGTGAACAAAGTAGTGCCGCGTCCTCCTCTTCCTCCTCCTCCTCTTCTTCTTCCTCCTGCCGCTGCTGCTGCTGCTGCGTCTGGCGGAACTGTGCGGACGCGCAGAGCGGATGCTGGGAGCGCACAGACGGTTTGCGGTGAGCTGTCTGTCTCTCTGCCAGTGAGCCTGCGCGGCTCGATGTGTGACAGCAGTAGGAGGAAGACAGACAGACAGTTACCGTGGCTGAAGCTCGGACTGGATGGCACCGAGTTCCCGCTGAGCGCCAGCGGCAGAGCACCTAAGTGGCGAGTCGGGGGGTGGGTGGGGGGGCTGTGTGTGAAACTCAAAGAGGTCGGGATGGACGGGAAAGGCACCCTGAAGATGTTCACCAGGAAGAAACGGGAACTGATCAAGACGCCGTCCATCTCGAAGAAGAGTCGAGCAGGAAGCCCCGGGCCGCAGAGCAGCCCGTCCTCTGTGAGTAACGCATCACTTCTGGTTTGAGTCTGGCACTGCTGCTCAGGGTGTGGGAGAGGTCAGATGACCTTCAGCTGCAGAGGACAGGGCAGCAGAGGGGCTCCACACCGGTGTTGGTGATAGTGTGTGTGTATGTGTGTGTGTGTGTGAAGTCTACTTCTACTTACACCTGATAAATACTGAGTTTTCTCTGTTAATGGGAGCTGCTTGAAAACATCCATTGTCATGCAGTGTCTCAGGGTTACATCTTCAGATAATTGTCTATGTGTGTTCCTGACTGCATACTGACTCATATCTGTCTCATAGGAAGTGTATTTGCTGTGGGGTTTTCACCCATAAAACAGTGACAGGCTGGAGTGACTCTGTCTGTGTGTGTGTGTGTGTGTGTGTGTGTGTGTGTGTGTGTGTGTGTGTGAATGCTCTTGCAAGATCGGTTTCAAAAGCTGAGTTGTGCTTCAGTTAAAATGGAGAATAGGCCGTAGGGGAAAGGAGCATGCTGAAACGTGGTAGTAAAAGTAGCTACAACCCTTACGCTACGGGTCAGAGAGTTAAAAAAGCCGAGCTGAAAGGCAAGGACAGACTGGACATACTGCCCAACAAGCACAATGTTTGGCTTAAACAGGTATGTGTGAGTAATTGCATGTCGTCTTGTGTATCCAAAACAAATGGGAACTACATTAGGATTCATCTCTGTTTTGTATCTTGAACATTTTGCATTCACTGGAGCTGAGAGCAGAGCTCCTTGGATTTGGTTGCCAGGCCCAAAGAGTGCGAGGCATTAACTATGGACTAAATATACCAAGAGATGCACCAACGTTTTACTTTGTGTGCTTTTGGGGCAGATGAGATTATTTCCACCTTCTTATTCCAGAACAGCAAATGACACTTCTGTTACTCTTCACTCTGATCGGTTTGCCACACCCAACAACTGCTTGGAGTCAGGAAGTGTTACACAATGAAACACAGGATCTTTTGAAAGTCCTTATGTGTTTACCAACAACAGCACAGCTTATGTTCTAGGACACAAAGAGTTGTCATGATGATGTTTTCGTAATTCATGTGATAATCTTGAGTTTTCTTGCTCTTCCTGTCACAGTTGTCCATCCTCCAGGAGCAGCCTCGGAAAGATGCGGGCGACATCACCCTCTCCTCTTCCCCTTTGCCTTCTTCCTCTTCTTCGACGCTCACTCCAGCCTCTGCCGGGCCCCAGGACCTTTCTGCATCCTGTCCAGGTACCCCGAGCACCCAGCACTGCAAGATGCCAGCCATGCAGGGGATTGCCTGCCCGTCTCCTGTGTCCACCCTGAAGAGACCCACCGCACTGAGCAGACACGCCAGCGCTGCAGGTCTGGTTCAAACACATCAGTACCTGTTAATGACACACATGACCCGACGCTCCCCGCCTGAGCCGAAACAAAATCTGGACTCGCGATACAAAATATTACCATCTTCATATAGGTTCTTCTAAATTTGCTCAGTGCAAATGAAAAGTTTCCAAAATGTCCCAACATAGTGAAAAGTGCTCCCCCAGTGTCCCAGAGCCCAGGGTGACAGTTTGTTTAGATTTAGATTCATTAGGAAAATTCAATTTAAACATCTAATTTGCAGTGATTTTTAAAAACAAAAAAGCAGCGTATCAAGTTGGACTGCACCTTGGGAAGTTTGCTTAATATTTTTTTTAAGAAGATCGATGCCATTGTTGCCTGTCTATTAGCTTAGCATCGATCGACCTTGTTGATTAATTCTGTCAGTTCAGTGCTAGGCTGGAGGCTGAGTGATGCTCTCTGTCTCCTCAGGGTTCCCGCTCCAGTCATGGGTGTTCACTAAAGGCCAAGGGAAAGGGGCCTTGACCCCAACTCCGCCGTCTGAAAGTCCAGAGAGTACGGCCATTGAAGTTGAGGACATCCCAGCTCTGCTGAGGGACGTGGCTCGATTTGCTGAGGCCGTTGAGAAACTGAAGGATGTGGTGCTGGCTGAAGGTAGGATCCTTTTTCTTTTGCTTCCTCGTTTACAAACTTCCACCAGTCACAAATCTACCCACAGAAATATTCCCATTGATGTTTGATTTTTGAAATTCCCAATTATTTCCTGTCTCACCTGTCACAATGAGTTTGCCTGTTTGTCAGGTGAGCTGCTACTTTTTTGCCATCTGTTGTTTGCTGATTTAGATTTGACCTGAGCTGGGGACACTGTGTCTCTTTTTTGTTTGAAGACAGAACAATGATAATTTAATCTCCCTTTTCCCCTTTTGCGTTACACACTCTAGACCATTTTGTCAGGGGCTCACATGGAGAGGACATGAGGAATACGCAAAAGGTTTTGCCAGTCTTTCATAAATTATGTTCATCCACATGTGTAAGAGGGAAGGAGGGGCTAAGTAACCCTGCACAACCAAGCTAAGAAGTGACTGAGCTTCCTCTCTCCAAATGAAGGGTTGCATTTCCGCTGCACCCACAGAGTCGACCGCACTCTTGTCTCCTGCAGGAAGCCAGCTTTTTGTTTACTGCAGCCTCTTACACACACTCCTCCTGGCCTCCTCTGTGATGAAGCAAGGCCTAAAACTGCAAAAATATACACTTTCCTCATGGGGCGAATGTTACTACATTAGACTTAACAAACTTTGACCTAAATGGAGGCAGCGTCAAGTTTCAAGTCATGAAGGTCTTGCATTAGATTCTTATCTTGTTGGAAAAGGCTGTTTTCAGAGCAGACCTCTGTAGCTCAGAGGAGACAGAAAGATGTTTGTTTTTGTGTTTTTCCCTCTGCCATTATCTGGCTCTGTTCTGTCATGGTCTCCACCCAGAGTGGGCTCTCTAAACAGGAAGCCATGATGGATAGCCTCTGACAGAGCAGCCGCATCCACACTTCCTACTCTGATAGGTTGGCTGCATCAATGTGACCTGACACCTCCTCTTCTTAATCAGCAGCACAATCAGAGTTTGGCCCTTGTTTCCTCTGTATTGTGATCCGGAGGCCTCATTAATCTGGAGCTCTGCTTGTCATATGCTCTGTCATACTTTGTCTTTAACATGAACTGTTTCTCTAAAACTGACAGTAAAGTGTGAGTGATGAGATCTTTGTCAGCCTCAGATGTAGCACAGCACCAGAATTGGTCTCTAACATTACAATATAAAAGACCACATCCTCTGAGCCACAATGTTCAGGTCACTCTGTTCTTCTCTGCTGCTGCTCAGACACTCACAGAGGGAGGATGGGGGGGACCGGCTCCCCTCTGGCCCCATTAGAAAAGGGTGTGTGTGTGTGTGTGTGTGTGTGTGTGTGTGTGTGTGTGTGTGTGTGTGCAGTGACATTGAAGCTGAAGAGCTGACATTGTGTCTTGACTTGACCTGTCTGACACTGACTTGTTTTGACCTGTCTGACTGTCTTAGCTGTCTGCTCTCAGACTCTATGTCTCAGACTTAAAGGAATAGTTAGACATTTTGGGAAATCTGTTTATTGGTTGCTGGCAGAGACTTAGATGAGAGCATCAATACCACTCTCATAGTTTTGTGGTGAGTGTAAAGCTAGAGAGTTGCCTCTTATGTTAGGGAAAACAGCTAGTATGGCTCAGTCTAAGGGAATAAAATCTGCCCATGGCACCTGAAGATCATGAATTAGCACACATCTATTATTTAAATATACTATTTCTTTAAAACAGAAATCCTAAATTCACAGCAGTTAAGACTTAATGAATTTTATTTTTGGTCTACCAGGTTGTGATGCATTTGACTTTGACATCTGAGAATCGTGAATTGTTACTAATCTTCAACCTTTGTCCTGAAAGCACAGCAAAGGAGTGATTTCACAATGGTCTCAGTACACAACTACATTACTAAGCTATTGTGGTATAATTTTGACACAACTGCTTGTTTCATCTGTCACATCTCCCCCATCCATTCTTCCATCCAGGTAAGAAGGAGGCTCAGAGGCCAGTGGCCCATGAGTGTTTGGGCGAGGTCCTGCGGGTGCTGCGTCAGGTCATTAACACCTACCCTCTGCTAAATACTGTGGAGATCCTCACAGCTGCAGGAAAGCTCATATCCAAGGTCAAAGGTCAGTTGGTTCAGGGAAACCTTGAACAGCCATAAACAGAAAATGAATGAAATCAAATGTAGACATAAAACTTTTTTTTTTAAAAAAATATTTTTTTTTATGCAATGTAAATGTTGATCACACACAGCCACAGATTTTACTGATCATGGGACCCAATATGCTAAATATACTGGAGTTATAATAGCATGATGTAACTCATGTAAAGGTGTGTGTGCATTTATTTGGCAGTGTATTCATAACCACAACTGAAACCTTAACACATTCATGGTTGTGATTTTTTTTTTTTTTTTTTTTTTCAGGTTTCCACTATGAGGCTTGTAACGAAGCCGATAAAAAGGACTTTGAGAAAGCGATTGAAACCATTGCAGTTGCTTTTAGCAGCAAGTAAGTATCTTATATAGTAAGTCTCATTGTCAAATGACAGCCTCGTCATCTGTTATAGCCCTATGGTAATTATCACTACAGGTACTTGGTGTTGGTATAGTTGCCATCCTTGCTCCAAAGGCTGTGTTTGAATGCCAGCGATATAAATGCCAGTGGTGTACAAAAAGGTATTGCAATGCATTCAGAAAGTACTCGGACACCTTAATTTTCTTCACTGTATGTTTCAGGTTATTGTCATCGTTCAATCATTTTATTGAAAAAGGAAAACCTGAAGTATGACATGAAACATGGCTCTGAAAACATTAAATGTGAGCCTTTGCTTTGAGCCTTGACACTTCAGCTCATGTGCCTCACATTTCTGTTGATCATCTTTGATTGTCCACATGTGGTGGACAATCGATGCAAAGGCACATGTACCTATGTGTATAAGGTCTCATATCTGTCAATGGCACAAAAACCAAGCCATGAGGTGGACAGAGCTGTCTGCAGAGCTCAGTGACTGAGAAAGGCCTTGGTAAGAGAGGAGACCCAGGACCTGACGGTCACCCTGGCTTCATATTCCAGATTCTCTGTTCTGAGACCAAGATTCAAGTGTTTTGCCTTGACTCTGAGAGTCATGCCTGGTGAAAACCAGCCAGTGCTCACCACCTGCTCAGTACCATCAGCAGCAGCATCAGGCTGTGGGGTATTTTTCAGCAGCAGGGACAGAGACTAGACTGGTCAGGGTTGAGGGAAATCGTAATACAGCAAAGAGACATACAGAGATATTCTTAATGAAAACCTAGTCTAGAGCTGAGACTGGGCTGAAGGTTCACACTCCAACAGATGAATTACACACACAGCTAAGACAATACAGAAGTGGCTTAAGGACATATCTGTGAATGTCCTGGAGTGAACCAGCCAGAGCCCCAACCTAAAACCAATCGAACATCTCCTAAAAGTGGCGAACAGTCGCCTTCAAACCTGAAAGAACTTGAGAGGATCTGCTGAGAAGAATGGCAGAAAACGCCTTAACATCCCAAATCCGGATGTGCAAAGCTTGATGTCAGGTCATGCCATGTCAGACCCTGCTTCAACTAAGTACACTAATGGTCTGAATACTCATGTCACTGTGATATTATAGTTATTTCTTTTCAATAAATCAGTAAATTATCATCTTGCTATTTCATGATGTGGTGTTTGGTGTAGATTGAAGAGAAAACGTGAATTTAAACATAAGGCTGCAACAAGGCAAGATGTGAAAAAAGTATAGTAGAATGCACTGTGCCTTTTCTAGGCAGGATATATAATACTATTTGTCTGCGTGTGTGTCAATGCTTATGAAGCAGTCTGTTGTTGGGAATGAGAGAGAAGTGCAGTGATGTTGACACATTTGCATGAGGCAGAGCTGAAAACAGGAAGTGGTTTTTCTCCTGCTGTATGACACAAAACCAAAACTTGATAATGTTGTTCCGTACCTGGCTGCTAAATGAACCAATTGCTGCAGACAGAGGCGATAAATCATTACAGTGTTGACTTGAATACAAATTAAGACCAAATAAATTATTAAATATGGCAACCATAAAATCATCAATCTGTGTCCAAGATTAACATTTTGACCTGACCACTTTTGATCTTTAAATCTTGAATGTTAAAAGCAAACCTTGAGTAGAGAAAAGATTTGTTTTTTATGCAATCGAAGTATTTTGCGCCAACAGTTAATCACATGCTTGTCACAGGCATTTTGGGGTTTAGATATCTGTCACAGGAGGAAGTGAGCTGGCAGAGGCAGTTGAAATCTGCCTGACAAGTTTGTTTCCTCATTCTCTCCTCTGGACTCCTTTTCTGTCATCAGAAAAACACCAAGATGGAGACTACACCTTTCCTCCCACTTAGCAAACTAGATGTGACAATGATTTTGCTTGAGTGGATGAGGAATTTGTGTATATAAAGTAATTCCCACTATTTAACATACTGTATGAAGACCAAAACATTAACCTGATAGACAAAAGTCTCTAAACTTCATGATACTTTTATCACTTCCTGTCTTCATTGTACCTGTTGAGGTTTCCTACAACAGCCCTCAGCTCTTTTTTTTTTTTTTTTTTTGTTCTTTCACTTTTAAAATCTGATCTCAACACACCCTCTTGCTATAGTATATTTGTGCTGAAGGTGTCTGTTCTCTCCTCAGTGTGTCTGAACTGCTGATGGGAGAGGTGGATAGCAGCACACTGCTCTCGCTGCTCCCCACAGAGAAAAGCAGGGTGGGTGAAAGTTCATCACAAAAGCATAACAAACTGCCAGTTTTAAAACTAGGGTAACTTTACCACAGTTTAACACATCAGCAACTGTGTTGCAGTTTGATACAACTCAAATAAATATCACACTTGATAAAGTGATTTCTACTCCCAGCTTTTCACTGAATGTAGGAAGGAAGGAAAAAAAAACATCCCAGAGCTGACGAGGAGCCTTGATGTGTGTTTGTCAGTAATGAATCATGTCTGTGTTGTGTAGTCAATGGAGAATTTGTACACTGCGACTGGCCAGGGACCAGATGGCGGCCAGTTCAGGAGTGACCTGCAGGACATAGGTAGGTCATGGGCATTTAATCACTCTTTTTAAACACTCAGAGGTGCCATTAGTCACAGCTGTAAAAAAGCTTCTTTCAGACATATTTAGATCTTGGTTTTTCTCTGTTATCAATTTCCATTGTAAAATGGTGATCCAACATTCACATTTGTTGTTCCAACACTGAATTTCTATGAGGTCTCCCCCTGGTGATATAAACAATGTGGTGCACTGATCACAATAAGAGTGACAGCTAATAGAAGCTCAGACTTTATTGCAGAAAGGCAAAGAAGAAAGCAAGAGAGCAAAGTGAGTGTAGAGCTAAAACACAAAGGTTTCCACCAAAGTGAAACCCCGGATGTTGGAGTTAAATCAGATCTTGTCAGATCTTCACGTTATCTGCATCTGCACGTTATCTACGTTATCACCTCACACAAATCATAGTCAATGAAAACATTTGGTCACAGTAACAGTTTGTGTAGTGACCCCAGTTTGTGTGTCCACATGTAGGCCGTGTCGAGGAAGTGGATGTGATCTTGCAGCGCAGTGAGGGAGGGGTGGACTCTGCTCTGCTCTACGCCAAAACCATTTCCAAGTACATGAAGGACCTGATCAGCTATGTGGAGAAGAGGATTTCACTGGGTAAGTGGTAAAATAACAAACGGTTAAATTAATAAGTAAGTAAAGTAAATTCAATGAAAATTCATTTATGACAAAAGCAATTTTAAGACATAAGTTTGGCAACTTGTGATTTGTATGTCATTATTATACAGATGTGCTAAATGATGATTAGAAAATGAATCGATCGGTTGTTATAGCATTTGTGAACACATTGTCCCATTTGTTATGTTTGACTACATTCTTCTATTTTACCAGAGACTGAGTTTTCCAAAGGCCTCCAGAGATTATACCAGTCCTGCAAACACAGCATAACACATGTAAACAGCTTTATTTTTTAACCACCATGTCTACATTAATTATCTGTGATATTAAACTTTAAAAGCTATAGAATAAACATAAATTGTGACACTTTATCCATGTGTTTTTTGTTGAATATCAAACCCTTTCTTTCTGTGTTGTGTTCATTCCCTCCAGCCCCACATGCCTTTCTTCTCCATCTACTCTCTGGCTCTGGAGCAGGACCAGGAGCAGAGTGTGGGGCTGCAGCAGGCCAGCACCACCCTGCACAGCCAGACTTTCATCCAGGTAAACTTCACTGAACTGTGCTGTTAATACTTAAATCACCCTGCAACAGTCACTCTTAACCTACTCTTGTTGCTAATACGTGACTGTCCTGCAGCCATACACATTGGGTTGATTTGTGTGTGTTTGTCCCTGCAGCCTCTGATGCAACGGAAACAGGAACATGAAAAGAGACGGAAGGAAATCAAGGAGCACTGGATTCGGGCGAAGAGAAAGCTGGTACAGTTTCATATTCTGTATATGTGAGCACATGTAGCAACAGACTGTTCTATTCACCTGTAAGTAACAATAAGCAAATAAGTGATAAGATGAAGAAAAATGACATGGTTTTTCTTTAGCTCGAGTGTGAGGTCAACCTGCGGAAGGCCAAGCAAGTCTACATGGTCCGCTGTGAAGAGTACGACAAGGCCAAAACCGCAGCCTGCCGGGCCGAGGAGGAGGGAGGAGGATCTACTGCTAAGTCTCTAGAGAAGAAGAAAAGATTAGAGGAGGAGGCTCGCAATAAGGTTTTAAGCAGTAACTATTTTGAGTGTGAAGTTTCTGAACTTGATCGCAGTGAAAATTAAAATATAGAAAATTATTTAAAACCCAGATCTTTTTCAGTAGAATTGAAATTGTTTATCTGGCTGTGAAAAACGTGTGTGTGTGTGTGTGTGTGTGTGTGTGTGCAGGCAGACGAAGCAGAGGCCACCTATCGGACATGTATAGCTGATGCCACAGCTCAGCAGCTGGAGCTGGAGCACACAAAGGTCACAGTGTTGAGACAACTGCAGGACGTCATAAAACAGAGCGACCAGACCCTGCGCTCGGTCAGAAGAAACACAAATGAACATCAGAATAATGCCAACTGGTGAACTTCTGTGTAACGTAGTGTTCATCTGCTCCTCTTCCAGGCCACCATCTCTTACTACCAGCTCATGCACATGCAGACGGTAGCCCTTCCCGTCCACTACCAGACTCTGTGTGAGAGCAGTAAGCTGTATGACCCAGGGCAGCAGTACGCCGCCCATGTGCGAGACCTGCAGTTACCAGAGCAGCCAAATGTTCACTACACATTTGAGGCATATTCCCCCTCGAGCTCATCGTCACAGTAAGCGCTTCAGTTATCGTCAAGAGATATAGAGTCAGCGCTTGACGAGAAAATGTTGAATGTTACCGTGAACTGTTCCTTTAAATAATACCACTTTGAAAATATGTACCGTATTATAATTCCACATTGTTGCAGCCAGGGCCACAGACCAAGGAATGACAGCTTCAACACAGAGCAGACGAGCCACACAGACAGTCCTGCTGCCAGTGTGGAGACAACAGCTGGTGACAACAGAGACACAGAGACTCGCTGCAAGAGTAAGTGCTGTCAGCTTTGCAAAAAAGAAAATGATAATGATGATTATTATTATTATTATTGAGACATCCAGCCATTTCACTGCATATAAACAGCAGGTAAAAGATGACACACAATTTAGTTTTTAAATCTAGAATACTTTTTTACAATACAAGGGGACAAAATGGACCAGAAAATATATGTAAGGATTGTATGCAGTTATCTTAACTTAGTACTCTCATACTGACTACTATGTACCTCTCCCTTTGCTATCCCCAGGGCAGGGCCACAAGTCATGGGGTTCAACCGTGAGCGATGACAGCGTTGGAGGAGATGGAGGCCTAGATTCTCCCACTGCCAGCACAAGTGAGCATGACCTCAAATTTACAGTAACATACAACAGAATATCTCAGTTATATATAACAATAACAAAGATGTTATTTGGCTTTTTATCATCTTGAGGGCACAGTATGTTTGAGAAAATATATTTAAAAGGTATGTTCATTGTAGGTGACATCAGTAAAATGGCTCGGACGTCATCCACTGGGACGATGTCATCCAATGAGGATGCAGATGAGAAAGACGGGAATGTTGCTTCATTTGAAACTCCAAGTAAGATTCTCAGAATAGCTTGTATTTTGATTCTGCTGTTTGATTACATGTAAGAAAACGTGATGATGGGGGGGTCTTTCTCTCCAGATATTAATGGCATGGATCCTGACGTGGTGGTGTCCACCAGACCCTTTCGTAACATTGGTCTTTCCAAAGCAGCCCAGACCCACCGGCTCAGGAAGCTGCGGACTCCGGCCAAGTGCCGCGAGTGTGACAGCTATGTTTACTTCCAGGGGGCTGAGTGTGAGGAGGTGAGTTCTATGTGTTTTCAAACATCCAACCTGCTAACTATCTCATTGATGTTTTTGACAAGGTTCATCAAGTCCACACTTTCTTCTTCCTCTGTCCACACAGTGTTTCCTAGCTTGTCACAAACGCTGTCTGGAGACTCTGGCCATCCAGTGTGGCCATAAGAAGCTGCAGGGCCGTCTGCAGCTGTTCGGCAGGGAGTTCTCTCAGGTAGCCAGCTGTGCCAGTGATGGCATCCCCTTTATCATCACCAAGTGCATTTCTGAGATAGAGAGAAGGGCACTCAAGATGAAGGTGAGAACATGTATTTATACTGTCTGTTAAAGTGCCGATTGTCTGAGTCTTTGCCACAGAGAAGAAGTTTAAATTGTCTGGTATAAACCACTACTACCTCTCTGCAGGGCATCTATAGGGTGAATGGGGTGAAGACTCGTGTGGAGAAACTGTGTCAGGCCTTTGAGAATGGAAAGGAGCTGGTTGAGCTGTCCCAGTGTTCGCCACATGACATCAGCAATGTTCTCAAGCTTTACCTCAGACAGGTGCATATGCAGCCATAGCCACCATAACCCTAATCCTACCCGAAATCTTGTACAGAAAACATACCTAAACATATCCTCCACTTTACCTAATTACCAATTAAAATTCTATAATCATATCTCTCACAACCAGAAACATAGAGGTCCAAAAGACTCTTACAAGTAACTGTACACTGTTTGTTGTTTTATTGTGTGGTTGATTGGACAAGTAAGAGGAAATCATTAAAACAACCTTTACAAGTAGAAAAATAACCACTTGATAATGAATTTCAGTACCCATGCTCATTATGCAGTAGGTCATGATCATAAATGTCCTTTATCCTTCACCCCCAGCTTCCAGAGCCCATCATGCTGTTCCGCCTGTACAACAACCTAATGGGTTTGGCCAAAGAGAGTCTGCAGAGTGAGGCAGATGCATCAGAGGGAGGAGAGGCCGAGTCGAGCAGTGTTAACCCGGCAGTGGGCAGGGGCCCGGAGCTGGTGGATCTGGGTCCTGACACCGACCCAGAGGTTCTAGTATTGGTGGAAAAGCTGAAGGAGCTTCTAAAGGAGCTGCCCAAGGCTAACATCGCTACACTGCGCTACATCATCCGCCACCTCCGAAGGTTTGTTATCACGCCACTTACAGCAGAACAAGAAAATAAAGAAATTGGTCCTTGAATTGAATTTAGTGCAGAAACATATTCTCACCATGCCTCTAAAATCTTCCTTGTAGAATTGCAGAACTAGAAGAAGATAACAAGATGAGTCCCAGTAACTTGGGGATTGTGTTTGGGCCTTCCTTGATGCGTCCACGTCCGACCGGTGCCACAATATCCCTGTCATCTCTGGTTGATTACCCCCACCAGGCTCGCATCGTGGAGGCCCTCATAGTCTTCTATTCATCCATCTTCCAGTCCACAACCTCTAAGACCCACAAAACCTGCCGCTCTGCTTCCCCTTCCACTCAGCAGGTATGACTCTCACCCTCAGGTGTGCACTGAGGGTGGCTATTTATCTCTTCAATTATGTATTTACAGCAGATGGTGTTTTAACACTTGATCACAAAAGCAGTAACTTCACAAGCCATATTTTTGGACACTAAAATACAATGAGCCTGAGCCTGTTCCAACTTAATATGAACTTTTAAAGGCAATATATGATGAATGCGACTGACATAAAACTACAGAACCGTAAAACACCAAAGGTCACTGTTACTTCACACTGGTAACTCCAGTTTTTAATTTGCATGGCGGCACGTTGGGCCTTCATTTGATGGCTGATCTTAGTACAACAGTGCTTGGTGACATGGTGACATCATGTAATGTGTATTAATTTTAATGTCCTTAAAATCAGTTCTAGTATTAGCTGTCCCAGTTTTAACTAGTTTTAAAAGTAACACTATTTCTAAGCACTAATGGAGCTTTTAATACGATTATGTGAAGATATAAGCTCATGAAATAGACTCACAAGGCACACACAAATAAGCAGTGCTTATTTGGCAAATGTCAGTTTGTGAGAGAGAAAAGGCAACCTGGAGGGTGCTATAAAGGTCAAAACGTAACTAATTTATGAGCATGCTGAAGTCCTGGCATAAAGGCAAATAGCAAAAAACTGAAGTATTAAAATGTCAGAAGATTCATTTCCTTATCCAGAACTACAGCCCGTAGTATTGTTTTATTTGAAGCCTCTGCTTCGCCCTGATTTGCATTTTACATTTGATACTCAAAACAAAAGTACACATTCACTGTGTTTGTCTTGTTGATCTCTTAATTTCCTTCCCATCCTGGATCAGGGGACTAATGCAGATGATAAGATGGGGAGCTCTGTTGATGGAGAGGAGAGTGGAAGCAGAGAGGAGCAGAGTAAACCTGACTCTGACAAGACGGAGGAGGGATGTGGTAAGTTTTTATAAAAAGAGTACTGTTGTAAATTAAATAACTTCCCTTTCCTTGTTGTGTTACGGGTATTTTGAAGTAGGTGGAATACATATTTATTACTTCAAAGCATGTTAAAATCTCTCAATATTTGCACTCAGTGTTTAGCAGCTGTCACTTCTGACCACTTGCTCCTTTCAGGAAGTTCCTTGGGCTCGTTGGGCTCCAGTGAGCAGCTCCCCGACTCTGACTCGGAGCTAGATGAAAGCAGCCAGAGGACTACACAACCCCACAGCCTGATGAAGCAGGAGAGTGAGGTGAGCGTAGATGACGACCAGCTGAGCTACAGGGACAGTCTGGACCTGTCCAGCCAGTCTGTAAGCCACACCGACCCAGAACAAGACGCAGACCAGGACCAAGACAGCCCAGAGGCAGAAGAGCCCCCTGCTCTGCCAGACAGCGGGCCCCCCGACGACGACACGGGGGCAGAGCAGAATCTGAGTGCTTCCCTGGCAGAGCTCAACGTGAACCAATCCAACAACAACTACCCCAGTTCCCCTATTTTAAGCTTGTCGGGGCTTCCGCTTGCCCGTCTGTGTGGAAAGAAATTACCCCTGACAAGGAACAGGGACAATGAGCCTGAGTTTGTCTGATATCATTATCAAAATATCACTAGATGTAAAATCTGTGAATTTTGTCAGGAATCTGGTTTTTGTGCATTAAAATCCAGGAAACATGAAACTAAGGGAGATTTTTTTATTTGTATATATCAAGATCAAATTTTACTTTTTTTTTGTTTTGTTTTGTTTTTTTAAAACCTGTTATTGCTGCTTTGATCTATCCTGGCAGTGAAACCTCTGCACGCTTACAACTGTGACATGCAATTACTCTTTTTCTGAATAAATTCTCAAGTGCTGCTGGTTTCATTTTAGCACTAGACTTTGAAAAATAAATTTAGAACTGTCTTATAAATGTTGCTGTATTGCCTTTAAGTGTTTGGTCTATTTTAATAAAAATTCTTTTATTTTAAAATTGTGTCTTATTTATATTCTTGTTTTGATATCTTTGTGTATTTTACAGTGTATTTCCCTAAATATAACCAGGAACAAATTATCCTAAATGAGCCCAGTTACTACCATTGACAACACTTCCCAGTGACGGACCATTTGCTTCCTAGTACTGGGGAGGGCACTGTATGGGAGGAAGTGAGTTGTATGACACGAGGGAGCTCAAGCAGAAACCTCTAAAGGCATCAGTCTCGCCACAGTTGCAGCATGGCTTTCAAAAGGAAGAAGGTAGGCATTTAAAATCATTACAGCCTGATGTGGATATAATTATGAAACTCCTGCTTTAAATGAATCTTTTGCATGTAAAGGTGTTAAGATTGAATCAGATCAAGGAAACAATATTTCAATTTCTGAATTATTTATTTAAAAAAAAAAAAATCAATAACATGAAGTATACCTAAACAAAACAAGTCAAAAAGAAGGATAATCCATGATGAGTAATGAAAGATGTAACATCTTCAGTTTCCTTCACTAGTCCTCCAAAATGTTGATCCAAAGGAACATCTAGTAAATGAAATGAAATATATAATTTATTTTATTTAAATCATCGACACTCATTCATAGTCCACACTTGCTTTGGCTCATTAGACCTGTTGTCTTGACTGATTTGGCACATACAGTGTTTGATTGATTGATGTATCTGTCGGACTAATACTACAAGGTACAAAGTAAATTTGAATCAACAATAGTCTCAATCTAAATGCAAATATATTCCATATAACACACCTGTCTGTTACTGGACCAGTCTGTATGTGATGTACCTCCCAGCTGTTTCACTGGGTCTGATGATCTTTACTACCTGGAAAAGTTTAGGAAAAACAGCAGAATTTTAGGTTGGAATCTGGCACAATCCAGAGCACGGACAATGCCATGGTTCACTGTAAAACAGTTAAATTAGTTACTGGGACCACTGAACACAGTCTGTTCCACATTTATTCAAATGGTTCTCACAAATTACATGCAAATAATGATGTCCAGCTCTATTCAACAAGACATCTATTATATATCATGCATCTTATTAAGTTTTGTTAATCATATCTGTGGTAATAGCACTGTATTCACCAACCTAACTACAGAACACAAATAACTACAGTGAAACCCAACATGGCAAAATAAGATACACTGTTTTAAAAAAAAGGCATCATCCTTTAAATAGTAATAGTTTAATGGGTTATTATTTATCAAATAATCAACCCAGGGTTAAATATACAATGCCACATAGCCATGTGTGGATGCATATTTCTTAAATTATATCAATTAAGGGTCTTCCAGATGTCTTACCTGTCCTCTTTTTAAGCCAAAGTAGCGAGCGACAGGGTCCCCAGCCTGGATCCTTGGCAACTGACTCTCTTTTAATTTACTGAGGTAAAATGTTAAAGGAGGATAACAAATGCATATTTTCTCGAGGACAATTATTAAGACATCAGATACATTAGTGGTCTTTAGGTAAATTGACAGCAGTTTTACAGGATACTATCTTGCCAGAAGTTCAGTCACCTCCTCTTTTGTCATAACAATGTGCTCTGGAACAAGCTGAAAGACACAGAAGAAATACATCAAACACAAAAATGTCCACCTGAGGCACAGCCTGTAAGATCATTTTCAAATAAGGCATTGATGGGATAATATAGTGGACTCATTAGTATGGTGTTTACCTCATGCTCTGTGATGTTAATGAGCAGCTCCTGCTGTAAAAACTGCTCCAATATGTATTTGGGTGCCATGTCAACTAGAGACTGTAAGGAGACATTTCCATAAATACTTTTGATAAGAAAGCAACATACAGAGAGAAAGTGAAATAACCCAAAGACAGTTGCTGTGTAATTACCAGAGACAAGATTTTTCCTTTTCATCACAGAAATATTTGTTAGTGTTACTTTCAAATGGTGTTTACCTGTTTAGCTGAGGGTGTCATGCCCATCTGAACAACAATGATGGCTCGTGTGATGTTCTCTTCCTGCATCCTCTGACAGTACATCTTAATTGTTTTGATTCCCACCTTGGGCTCCTCTGAAAAGTGAAGAAAATTGACTTCATATTATCACAAAGTTGCATATGTCATACAAACCAAACAACATCTAGGTTCAACCTTTTTACTCACAAGTATATATAAGGGGCATGCTGGGCTTAAAACAATTCATGCTGGTTAGAAAGTTTGTCCGACTTTCACCAGCACTGCATAAGGTCACCGTGTCACATAATATCAATATCTCCCAGGGGCAAGGCAGCTGCAGTTTTATGAAGGCTCTCCTCCGGCTGCACTGACCGGGAGCCATCTCAGTGGCACCGGAACTTTGTCCTAATCAGCTTAAAGCTTCACTGACTAACATGATGTGTTCTCTGTTTTTGTGCTACAAACATTTGATCTGCTTCTTCTATCAGCTCATATTTTACATATAGACACCAACGCTGTAGTTTCCATTAACAGCAAGAAAGCTGTAAAAACAGTTCAGAGGTTTGTTTTGTCTGTTTGTAATTTGTTTTCTTTTCACCCTCTTTTTTATGGGAAGTCTATGGTTCTCAATAGAAGAGTAGAATATGTTATCTCTCTACAAGTGTTGCTCTAGCAGGTATTGCTTGTGTGACTTTACTCCCATACACTTTAACCCATTGCCAGAGTTCATAAACATAACACACATCTAATTTCATGTGTCAAAGACTGATGTACACTTGTGTCTGGCCTGAAAATAATTTGTCAATCTGTTTTGCAAAACATCCTGACATAATGATGGGATAAAACATACTTTTAAATAAAAAACACAGCTGTGTGGCATGAGACCAGCCACCGTTGTGAGTTCATTGATGCTACAGTAAGTAGAGTGACCCTGACATGGTCACAGTCTATTTCTACTCCACCCCTGCATGACTGCAGGGGTGGAGTAGCATGTCAGGACCATCAAGTTAGCCGAAATCAAAAATAAAGGCAGCTTTAATACACTGTTCTCATCTTTGGTCCATAACGACTTAACTTGTTTTTAGATGGGAATGTTTAATGACTTACCAGGAAAGAAAACAAACATCTGGTCAGTAGGGTCATCGTTGTGTGCCACCAGCACGGTGAGGTCTGTGCGTCTGGGGCGACCCTCGCTGGGTTTATCTCCAAACTGGCTCTTGAACTCATCCAGTGTCTGATCCAACTCGTCCTGCGTCACCAGGTAGCCTCGATCGTGGCACAGCTGAGGGACAGAGGTGAGGCCATCAGGTCGGCGACAGTACGAGACAAACCATAATGATGTTTTACAAGTCGAGTGGGACGGGCAAGAGCTCTCGAGGATCCTAAAATACTTCTAACACCGATTACATGGCAATGTATAGTTTCCATCATTTTCGCTTCTACTACTGTCGGGTTTCATATTCTGAGCGCAGTGCTTCCTGAAAAACACAGCCCTCCGGCGGAACCTCCACAAACACTCACTCTGGCTAAACTGCTGCTAAATTATACTAATTCTGCCTAAACAAACAGCTTGTTGGAGCACTGACAACAAACTACCCCACACGAACGATAAATATCAACAAAAAAAACCCTTGAATCCATCGTAACAGAGTTGAACTACATTCAGAAGCTAGCGAGCTAAAATAAAGCACTCAAACCTAACGCACCTGCATGATGGTTTTTCTGATCTTCCATAATCTGTATGTTTCCTCTTCGTCATCCATATCGTCTCAAATGTCCCTCTCACTTAAAAACAAAATGGATCTATATATATATATATATATATATATATATATATCTTAA
>CM076656.1:15518015-15582442 GCA_038496675.1 Rachycentron canadum | reverse complement strand
TGTAATTACCAGAGACAAGATTTTTCCTTTTCATCACAGAAATATTTGTTAGTGTTACTTTCAAATGGTGTTTACCTGTTTAGCTGAGGGTGTCATGCCCATCTGAACAACAATGATGGCTCGTGTGATGTTCTCTTCCTGCATCCTCTGACAGTACATCTTAATTGTTTTGATTCCCACCTTGGGCTCCTCTGAAAAGTGAAGAAAATTGACTTCATATTATCACAAAGTTGCATATGTCATACAAACCAAACAACATCTAGGTTCAACCTTTTTACTCACAAGTATATATAAGGGGCATGCTGGGCTTAAAACAATTCATGCTGGTTAGAAAGTTTGTCCGACTTTCACCAGCACTGCATAAGGTCACCGTGTCACATAATATCAATATCTCCCAGGGGCAAGGCAGCTGCAGTTTTATGAAGGCTCTCCTCCGGCTGCACTGACCGGGAGCCATCTCAGTGGCACCGGAACTTTGTCCTAATCAGCTTAAAGCTTCACTGACTAACATGATGTGTTCTCTGTTTTTGTGCTACAAACATTTGATCTGCTTCTTCTATCAGCTCATATTTTACATATAGACACCAACGCTGTAGTTTCCATTAACAGCAAGAAAGCTGTAAAAACAGTTCAGAGGTTTGTTTTGTCTGTTTGTAATTTGTTTTCTTTTCACCCTCTTTTTTATGGGAAGTCTATGGTTCTCAATAGAAGAGTAGAATATGTTATCTCTCTACAAGTGTTGCTCTAGCAGGTATTGCTTGTGTGACTTTACTCCCATACACTTTAACCCATTGCCAGAGTTCATAAACATAACACACATCTAATTTCATGTGTCAAAGACTGATGTACACTTGTGTCTGGCCTGAAAATAATTTGTCAATCTGTTTTGCAAAACATCCTGACATAATGATGGGATAAAACATACTTTTAAATAAAAAACACAGCTGTGTGGCATGAGACCAGCCACCGTTGTGAGTTCATTGATGCTACAGTAAGTAGAGTGACCCTGACATGGTCACAGTCTATTTCTACTCCACCCCTGCATGACTGCAGGGGTGGAGTAGCATGTCAGGACCATCAAGTTAGCCGAAATCAAAAATAAAGGCAGCTTTAATACACTGTTCTCATCTTTGGTCCATAACGACTTAACTTGTTTTTAGATGGGAATGTTTAATGACTTACCAGGAAAGAAAACAAACATCTGGTCAGTAGGGTCATCGTTGTGTGCCACCAGCACGGTGAGGTCTGTGCGTCTGGGGCGACCCTCGCTGGGTTTATCTCCAAACTGGCTCTTGAACTCATCCAGTGTCTGATCCAACTCGTCCTGCGTCACCAGGTAGCCTCGATCGTGGCACAGCTGAGGGACAGAGGTGAGGCCATCAGGTCGGCGACAGTACGAGACAAACCATAATGATGTTTTACAAGTCGAGTGGGACGGGCAAGAGCTCTCGAGGATCCTAAAATACTTCTAACACCGATTACATGGCAATGTATAGTTTCCATCATTTTCGCTTCTACTACTGTCGGGTTTCATATTCTGAGCGCAGTGCTTCCTGAAAAACACAGCCCTCCGGCGGAACCTCCACAAACACTCACTCTGGCTAAACTGCTGCTAAATTATACTAATTCTGCCTAAACAAACAGCTTGTTGGAGCACTGACAACAAACTACCCCACACGAACGATAAATATCAACAAAAAAAACCCTTGAATCCATCGTAACAGAGTTGAACTACATTCAGAAGCTAGCGAGCTAAAATAAAGCACTCAAACCTAACGCACCTGCATGATGGTTTTTCTGATCTTCCATAATCTGTATGTTTCCTCTTCGTCATCCATATCGTCTCAAATGTCCCTCTCACTTAAAAACAAAATGGATCTATATATATATATATATATATATATATATATATCTTAATTTTAATTTCTGTCTGTTACAGCGGTCGACGCGCCGCACGTTTCGTTGACTGACGCAGTTTGATGACGTCTGCTGACTTGTAGCGTATGGGTGGAGTTTTACTAAAAGCCCCAAGAAGAACAATAATAATAATAATAATAATAACAATAATAATAATAATTTAAAAATATTATTATTATTATTAGTAGTAGTAGTAGTAATAATAATAATTATTATTATTATTATTATCTTTCAGCCTTGCATTGACCCGCCTCTGACCACCCAGCGCTGTTTCACAACAAGCTGCAGGGCGGAGTCTGTAACTACAATGTCGCTATTGATCAGTGCAAATGTGCCTGTGCTCCAACTAAAATGAGACCATCATATGTGCTTTTCCTATTTGGGGCTGTGGCGAGCTGCGGAGTAATCCTGGCGATGGTACTGTACTTTGTTTTATCCACAACGGCACCGTAAACACATACCGCGAGGCCTGTAATCAGCTACTAACAGCGGCTGTTAAATTCGTGAATTGATCACACTAACAATAGTGAGAGATATGTTTGTTTGCCCATGTTGTATCGTCTGAATCCACGGACTTTGCATAACATACCCAGGCTATCCGTTATCTGCCAACCTCTCTTATCTGTCAGTCTGCGGGAGCACGATTAGAGACGCCGCACACACAGGCCCTGCATTTTAGTTTGGACCTGCACGACCCTTCACCGAAGATGTTGGAGTGAGCGGAGTAGTTCAAAGGTGCACCCAAGCAGCGCTCTTCCGTTTTTGTGCTGGTGTCAGCTGGTAGAGGCTTACCGTGCAGAAACACACGATGCCATACCGCCACGCTTTCTGTTGAACCTGAAACTGGTTCATTTCAAAGTTTATTTATTCATTACATTGCAAGTCAGGAGAATAAAGGCAACAGCTTAACTAGAAGAGGTGATGCCAAACCATAAAGTGGAAGTAAACACGTATCACCAGTACATTTAA
Source organism: Rachycentron canadum (assembly GCA_038496675.1). Taxonomy (NCBI): domain Eukaryota; kingdom Metazoa; phylum Chordata; class Actinopteri; order Carangiformes; family Rachycentridae; genus Rachycentron; species Rachycentron canadum. The sequence goes on along the minus strand of CM076656.1, from coordinate 15,579,556 downwards.
ACGTTAGGTAACGAATTTGAATAAATAATATTACTGACTCTTTATTGTGTAAACACAGTCAAATGTCGGAGTATTACAATGCATCACAACTTATATATAAGATGGCAAAATATTGGTCTGTAAAGAATCTTTGTACGTTGTTAAATGAACTGTTCAGTGTACTAAAGCACAGTATTTCTCTTTGACATGTAGTGGAATAAGAAATGACTGAAAGGAAAGTAAAAGTACCACTGTTTTACTAATATACAATTACTTCCTGAATACAAAGGGGCCTCTGGGTGTTTTCTCAGTCTTATCATGCAAAAGCACTTCTAAAATACTCACCACTTTCTTTCTCAAAACATGATTAATTTCATTTTGATAACAGCCAGTCTCATGTATTGTTTTTAATCACACAGTACACTGTCTGTAAATAATAAATTAAATATCAAATGTCATTTGTCTCTATTGGTACTTGTTTGTAACCATTTATAAATGCAAAATCATGAAGCTTAATTTTTGTGCCAACATGACAATGTGTTGCTCAAACATGCTGTTGTGTAGTGGCTTATAAGGCCTGGGAGTTCCAGCAGTATTACCAGGCTGTAATTCATGTTCTTGAAAAATACCTGGTTTGAAACATTTAATTAGCAGCTTTCTAACTCTTTAAAGCACCAAATATGGTTATTTTGTGGAATGGACAAATGTTTTTGGCTCTTAGACTCAGGCAGTTATGTATGCTGTGAATCATGCCAAATCACTGATGTAACTTTTTGTTTTTCATCCTGTTATTAAGAACATTATATAATGGGTTTATTTCTTCAGACTGTTGCTCTTTGCCCTGGCCACATGGAGCTCAACCTCCCATGGCCCAATTATTTGCTTTTATAAGGAGTCAACAGTCTTCATTGGTTTATGTTAATGACGTGAACTGTGGACTACAGCACACGTGCATTTTTTAAGTCAGCAGCAGAGAGGGACCAATCGGAGAATCAGAGCATATCAATTCTGTTAATCATCACCTGCTCACTTTACATAAGGACGCTGGACACTGAGCTCTTGCAGCAGTGGGACTGTGGTTCACAGTTAGGGTCTAGCTGAAGCCGAGTGTTTCAGAGATTCGCTCTCTGCCTTCAGAGGACCTACTGAAGGGCAGCCATGCACCTGATAGGGTCCACTGTCCTTTTCTCTGTCTTGCTGCAGACTATGGTAAGAAAAAATGACATTTGGACTTAAATACTTTAAAGGACTGGACTGGACTTTTTTGGAATTTCACATTTTAAAAAAATAATTTCAGTGTTTTATGATCTAGGAAACATTTGGAAAGTGTGTGATGAGTTGGATCCAGAAATTATTAAATTTAAAAAAAAAAAAAAAATTAAAGAAGAATAATAATTCTTGTATTTCCTGATTATTGGTCTTGGAGCTTTTTTTTTAAAATCTAATACTCATGCTGCAGGATAAAAGTGTGGATGTTGGCTCATCCATTTTTACAAACAATACCTGATTGTGCACTTTGGAAGTAATCTCCCATCATTTTGTTATCATCATGTTTCTCATCATCTTTTTATAATCCTTATTTCTTCCAGTCTGCCACGACAGAGGAATGGCAGACGGCCACGTCTATTTATGACTTCTCAGCGACAGATATTGATGGCAATGTGGTTTCCCTAGAAAAATACAGGTAAATATATCTACAATACATTCTCTTCATGAATTTGCTGCAGTGTCAAGCCAGCAGCACTAAAACATTATTGATGTACCTCTTTGTGTTTTCAGGGGTAATGTTGTCATCATCACCAATGTTGCCTCTAAATGAGGCAAAACCCCAGTAAACTACTCTCAGTTTATGCAGTTGCACGCCAAGTATGCTGAGAGAGGTTTACGCATCCTTGCCTTCCCCTCCAATCAGTTTGGGAACCAGGTACACTAACACATGTATTAAAGCAGCATAGATTAGGCCAGGCAATGAGTAATTTTAAATAAAAAAAATTCCTACACGAGATTTATGGTGTATTCCTTACTGTGATTAATACAAAAGAGTTATTTCACAAAATATTTCATAACTCTTATAACTAATAAATTTTATGGTGCAACCAAGTGAAAAGCAACATTGAACTTTAGGAAATAAGGACTACTAAACCAATAGCACTGGTTGAGTAGTCTTCCTCTTTGGCACATATATAATTTCATATACTGCATATCTACAGGAAAGTATAATCAGGTCCAGGCTTGATTTGTACTTACCTCTTTTGTCATTTCTCACTTGTTTCACTTTGAAGGAGCCTGGCAATGAAACTCAGATTAAAGAGTTTGCCCAGTCTTACAACGCTCAGTTTGACATGTTCAGTAAGGTTGAGGTGAACGGGGCCGGTGCTCACCCTCTGTGGAAGTGGTTGAAGGAGCAGCCCAATGGGAGAGGCTTTCTTGGGAAGTAAGTGGCAAACACATGAATGACTGAACATTAAGGCAGTGACGTGGGGTGGCACTTATCCTCTTATAAATTCTTGTTCTTGTGTCGACAAGTTTATCGGTCTGTTTACTCTTTCATGATGTGAAATGTTAACACAAACAGTTTTTAATTAATTAAAGGGTTTACACTTATAGATTATTTTCTAACATGATTTGCTTTCATTCTTGCAGTAGTATCAAGTGGAATTTCACGAAGGTAAATATGAATTATTAGTTATTTATTTGTATTTTATATCTTTGAGTTTGAGTAAAAAAGTAAAACGCTTGATTTTTCATTGATAATGATTTTCTTTTTTCTCTTGCCCTCTAGTTTTTGATCAATAGAGAAGGGCAGGTGGTGAAGAGATATGGACCCCTGGATGATCCAAATGTATGTACAAACATAACATTGCGTATAGAATTATGCCATTGTGTTGTAAACATGGATAACTTTAAAGCAAAAGGATGAATTTTAAAAGTTATATAGTTTTATATATATATATATTCCATTAACATATAAATTGGCATTATCTCTATCCCATAACTACTATAGCATACCCTCTCTTTAAGACATGTGGTAGATGCCAACTTGTACTCTTGCTTTCTTTCCAGGTGGTGGAGAAGGATCTTCCCAAGTACCTTTAATCCCCTAAAATTGATACCTCTCCCAACCCATTCTGTCTTTCCATTGTCCTTTTCCCTCTTTCCTCTGCTTCTCCAAGCATCAATGGATTATAACTGGGATCCACCCCAGACCAGTGACGGTCTGGTCACAAACCCGCATGGCGGACAGGGCAGACCTGATGAAAATGGCGTGCAAACCTCCTGGGAGGATTACCAAGTTTATATTCATTAGTTTCTCTGGAGAAAAGGAGAGAGGATCTCATTTACACTTGTAATAGAGTATTGTGTGGCACTGTTTTCTTAATAAACTGCACTAAGATTTTTTTCAAATTATATTGTCTGAAATGTTTATTGTATGTTAGCAAACTATTTTTCAAGTGTAAATACTGGTTTCAATGAATAGTTGATTTTCATGTACACAATGATCTTTTATTTTGTATAATGGAAATGGTTCAAAGTGACTCAAAATCCATTTCTGTCAAACTGAAAAATGTGTGTAAGTCAGAAAATCCTTAACAAGTGAGCATCAGATCTTAAAATGAACCTAGGATTTTTATAATATTAATGGGAAGTGTATAATATGAATACTTTCTCTATTGAACATTGGATTTAAAGTACACCAACTCAATACTTAAATGACGGGCAAAGGAAAATAGGAACATATTGTCACATGTCTATTCTTGAGATGGATGTAGAGGCCGTGATTAATCCCTCAGCCTGGATCAATGGTCCACAACCTGGAGCTGTGACTCTACAATAAGTCCCAACATTAATCTCAGGGATAGTCAAAGGAGTAAAAGGTTGGGTAATAACTGCTATAATATAATATTGCAGTACCAATTATAATACCCTTGGCTCTTGGTCATATGGCAGTGTGAGCAAACAAACCAATATTAACAGTTTTATCAACACTTTAATTAAGGAAAAACTACTTTTGCTTTGGAGCCAGATATCAAATTAATTCAGCCAAAGGAAAGCATCCAATACAGTCTAAGCAGATATGATATATTTAGGATGCTGCAGTTTGGTACCAATGGTTTAATAATTAATAATAATATAATTTAATAATTTGATTCTGGTTCTGGGAGAAATATGTGATGTTAATGCAAATGCAACATAACATGACGCAGTGTCTAGTTTGACTTAAATCGTTTAAATATCAATTTTTTATTTATTTTTTTTACCTTTCTTCTCCTGTTGTTTGAAGCAGGAACATAGCAAAGCAGATGGAAAAGGGGGATAAGTGATTTCAAGGTGTGACTGCGATGCGTCCGGTCCGTCTCCACCGGTTCAGGCTGACCTCTGCATGTGATTCAGAGCATCCGTGCGGACAGGCTGGGCTCTCGGCTGCGGCTCCCTCCGCCTCCTGCAGAGGGAGCCACAGTGTCCGGCAGCACAAAACCGGGCAGCAGAGGCACCACAGCAGCATCAAGTGCGGTGCGGTCGAGCTGAGAGGAGCGGAGAGGAGCGGGCCCCGTGCCGCCGCCGTCGTGAGGAAACATCGCACAGATGAGGGGACCGTCACGGTTAACTATCACACATTCCTCCGTTTGACTGTTGTCGCATATCAAACGACACCACCCTCCCTCGTCCCAGCGGGATAGCGCCGTCGCCGTGGGTCTTTTATTCGGAGGGCTTGTCTGTTTTTCCTCCGGGAGGCTGAATGGAAGCAGCAGCCGAGGGAGCGGTCGGGCTGTCGGAGGCCAGGGACGGAAGCCCGTTATCCGGGGCCGCAGCATCCGATGATGCGGACACGGTCGTTGGGGTTAGCTACGGGATGGACGCTGCAGACATGGGTACGTCGTCACCTGTCAGATAAACCCTTCCTGTCTTGAATGTGAATTTCATTATCATCATATTAATTTCCATATAATTGTCAGATGCTACCGCTGTGACCAAAAGTCCCGACTCATCTTTGCTAGCAAGGAATCGGTAAGCTAGGCTAGTAGCTAACAGTTGAATGGATGAGTGGAGCAGGTGAAGTTAGGTACTATAGACACTATATGTGTAACTGTATCACATACATGTTGTACATTTGTGTGGGCACAGTCTTGACAAGTCAGCAACAGAGAAAACCGAGGACAGGAGACAGATAGCCAGATGTTTGACAGACAAACATGAAGCATGGTACAGGTGTAAATATTAGCTGGCAGCGTCTATAGGAACAGCCAGGGGTGTAGCTAGGATTTCCCACCACCTCCTCCATAGGATGAATATCCCTCTTGGTCCCCCACCCCCTGTTTTTATTTATTTATTTTTTATTACAATATGTACATTTTCTGGCATCGTGACTTGTCACCACCTGTCATCCACAGACTGTAGAAAAACATCATATATTTTTTGAAGAAACCATTATAAAGCTTCGATTTGGGTTTTCCATTTGGCACCATCTTGATAGTTACTGGAGCCGGAAAAATCCAACATTTGGCAAAGAGGGGGACTAATGAACCAACTGCAGCCACTATGACTGACTGTGGCAGGCTGAGACACCTGGCACATAGACATTAGTTTTTTATTTTTTATTTTATGGCAAGGGTGTTTTCCAATTGACACTAACTGTATAACACATTAGAAGATGTGAAATAGGCCTTTTTCTCAGCAGACATTTTGACTTATCACAGAGGAACACGCACAGGTGTAACTAATAACATTAATTATGGCTCTGTTTTATTCAGTGAGGCGTGACAATGAGCCACCATGAACAACCCCGGGATCCTGATACTGAAGCAGCTAAATGAAATTCATCCCTTATTCATTTTATGATATACACCTGTACTTTTCCTAATGTGGTATCTCATAATGTCCTCTCTGAAACAGACATGTTAGTAATTGTTGTTAGCTGCTCTGTCACTGCTGGGTTGTGGCTGATTGTGTCATCATAATGTTACAGGCTGAATTTATTGTGTCTGTATCAGTGATGAGACATGAGGGAGGTGTGCTAGACTGTGAACTATTAATTTTTTTTTTTAATTGTAAATTATTCCAGGAGGATGGAGCAGCAAGCTTTCTCGTACGCTTTAATCGTATGCTATATCGTTATTTGCATTTGTGTTTCATTATGTAAAGATTTCTTAGAAGTGGAGCTAGATTAAACAGTTAGACAAGTATTGTGAATGAAGAAGAGCAAATTATGCTCTTTTCTTACATAGAGAGAAGGCTGCGTGTAAAGACTGTAAAGTAGAGGTCGACTTCTGCATATAGATGACCACTATCTATCTTCAGAATCTGTAAATTCAAGCCTTATTTCAATCCCAGAAGTAGAAGTTCATCTTTATTCTGTTGAAGCCAGCTTTAAATGTCCATATCCAGTCTACCTTGACAGATTTGTTCTTTAAAGGTTCTCACCAGCTCTTAAGTTGGAAATCAATAGAAATTTTGTGTTGAATGCATTAAAAACATTAAGGTAAACTAATGGGTGTGGCTATGTCTATAAATGTATGTATAGATTTCTGTTGACGTATGTTGAGTCTTGAGTCCAGCAACTCTCAACAATGCTGCATTCACTGTACTTCACAATTTTGGGTTTTTTGTTGTCGCTGGTGAGGAAAGCACTGACTTTGACATGAGCTCAGTATACCTCCACACAGAACAAAATAATGAATCAAAGGGCTGTCTGGTGAGGGTTACTCGTCGAGCTTAGCTGTGTCAAAAAAATAAAAAACTGGGAGCGTAGTGCCTTTGGCTGCAGATGTTTTTTTTTGTTTTTTTTTCTAGCATGCTTGATGGCGCGTGCCTCATGCACCTGGGGTAATTTCACAAACGTGTGTCTGCTCAGTCAGTGCAACCTTCACATGCAATAGAAAACACAGTCCTTACTGGACAGAGAGAGAGAGATTGCATGTGCAGATGAACAGATCCATTATTGAGTACACTTCCACTGTCAGATGTAGTCAGGTTGATGACTTACAGACAGTTAACATTCACCTGTCTGTGCTTGGCTGTGAGAGCACTGGAATATAATGTTTGTAAAAACAACAGGGGGCAACTCTTGATATGTGTTTGTTACACCATATAACCTCTGCATTATTGATCTTTGAATCAGCTAATGCTGTAGGTTGAGGTGGTTTCAAATATTACTGAGGCAAGACATATTTCAATTATGCCCATCACCATGACTGTGCAGCTGTGATATGCTACTAGGGTAGCGTTTTATGATTACTGAAGAGATCTCATTTAAGAAAAAGCCTTTGTTGGTGATGCCTCGCAGCAAATCACCCAGTCAAACAAACAAGGAGTTATTCTGTTTCTAAAGATACCAGGTGTGACAGTAAGACAGAAAATAGACAGAAAATCACTCATGTTCAAGTCATTAGATATACACACAAACAATGATTTTATAAAATTGTACACCCAAACATCTTCTGTAAAGTAAATGATATTCCTGTGCTGTAGTAGTAACTCTACTACACTGCTACAGCTGTAAACCAGTGTGATTTCACCATATATATATCACCAAAGCAGCCAAAAATGTCTTTGAAATACATGACTGCATGAACAGAATCTTTTCAAAATGCAAAGATTATTATTACCTATGTGTTTTACAACATATCACTAATGGATGATCAACAGACTTTAACTCTGTTCTTATCTCTATTTTTTAATCATGGTATTAATCAGAGGTTTTCACGTTCTTAATGCCATAATTTTATCAGACATTAGAGAAATGACAACAATAATGAATGTGCAATCACGTCAGCTCCCAGCTTGTGATATTATCCAACACTGTACTGCTCTATCATAGTTGTGATTTGATTAGTCTTACGTTTTGAAGGTGAACCTACTTTTAAGTTGTCAATCTTATTCTTTTTATTGCTGGTATTGTGTGTGTCCTCTGATACGGCGCTTTTCTAGGTTGTGTGCCTGATAAGCTGTGCAGCAGGGAGGAATAGGTGTGGATCACACCATGACTCCCATGTGACATCTGTCAGTCAAGGGTCTAAAAGAGACAGGCTATTCAGCCGAAAACTGTTTAAGCCAGGGATTGTATTAATGTCTATGACAGTGTAACAACAATGTAGCATTGGCACTGGTAAATAGGAATGAGTGCTGTAAAGATCCGTTTTATTGCCTCCTGGAGATGTTAAGTCTCTGTGCAGTATCTCAAAGTGCTCAGCGCTTAGCTAACGTCAGAGCCTGCGTATGTGTAATTGCAGACTGCAGCCTTCAGCTCAGCTGCTCTCAATGTATGAATACAACATTGTGTGGTTGTCACAGCTGGCTGTTAAATAGCGGTCTGAGCATTTAGTCCCATTCAAAGTTCCTCATCCTCAGGCTGTTGTAATTTGTCCCAATAGTCTCCTGTAACTAGACAGCATCAATCTCACTTATCTCCTCCCCCGGTCGTAGCTAACTTCTCTCACCTTCACCCAGTGCTGTTAAGTATTTTTTTTAAGCTTCCTCTTCTCGCCTCGCCTCACTCTGCTCCTACTCGTGAAGTGAGATACAACTCATCTACCTCCTCTGTGAGTGATTCCCTTGGCTCGGCCACTCATTTGTCACTATCCATCAGTCCTCCCCCTCTATGTTTTTCTCTGTTCTCTGCTTTAGGCATGGCCTGTCAAAATTGCTGACGGAAGCACAAAGGGTGGTTGCCTTCTGTGGAATTTATCATCCATCTGTTTCCTCCGTGTCATTGTTTCTTCAAGGTCTCTCTCTCTCTCTCTCTCTCTCTCTCTCTCTCTCTCTCTCTCTCTCTAACTAACTCAGATCAGTTTGTATCCCAGTGGCTAGTTTAGCCACTGCTCCCAAGCTTGTATAGCAGTTTGGCCCTCTGCCAGGCTGTTTAATGTCACCATATTTTACATCGATGATGACGCAGTTCAGTTGCCTCTTATGTGCTGCTGATTTTCTCAGCAAATGGTGGATGTGTGCTACTGTAGCTATTTTAAACAGACATCACTGTACAGCCAGAGTGTTTGCTGTTGTCTGCCCTTGTGATTGGCCAGGTTTTTCTGAGCAATACCTGCTGGGAAGATCAGCAAGGGAGAGAATAAATAGAGGAGATGTAAGCAAACACAGAGAGGAGAAGCACATAAAGAAATTTAGGCTGTACGTCCTTCAAGGGTGAATTTGCAGTTGTGAAAGACTATATACGTTCAACTGAATGAGGCTCCGGCTCATTTTTACACTGTAGTATCATACTGGCCATGCTGCCATCAGAAGGGAACAAAGCAAGAACCTGCAGTTTTCAATTAAGAGAGTTACTCTGCCCACTGTGTAGGCTATTATTATTTCATAATCAGCACCTGGAGCATGTGCATGGTCAGACCAGGAGCACTAAGCTGTCAAATGTCTCTGAATCACCCTCAAAGAATATGTGGAGATTACTTTGAAGAAAGAAAACATTTGAGTGCCTGCTCAGGGCTTCAGTAATTACTCCCATTCTGGTTTAGAGGAAATTAGATGCAAGGTATGGTCTGGTTAGGCTACTGTGACTGCACTAACACGGTGCACAACATTGTGTTTGCATGTTTTCCCTGTGGCCATGTTGGATTGTACTGTGCCTCCCTCCATAGTAAAAACAACATTTTAGGTGAATGTGATGTGAGCCACGTGTGTTAGGCCTTTACCAGACTGATGACCTGAACAGTGTGTACAGTGGATGCTGAGATTATCTCTCAATAAGATCATAGAAAATTGATTAAAACGAGTAGCTGCTAATAACCAACAACAAATTTTAGATTTTCTGTTTACAGAGGTTTAAGCTCATGTTGCCCATCATACCCAAAGCTTTTAGCATTTTATTACAAATTACTTGCATATCAACCTTTTGCATTTTCAGAATTAAGACAATAAAGTTGAGGTAATTTGTCGATTAATCAATTAGTTGATTGACAGTACCAGTATGACAGTATAACCAATTTCTGATACTTTATAGGCCAGGTAAAAAGCCAATGAACTCAGGATATAATTTACAGTCTGCGTCTGCTCAAAGTGATTGGCAAGCAGGGCCTTGCACAGTGCAGGACAGAGATGCTGGAGGGCTTATGTAAGTTTAATGGAGTCTGAGCAGTGTGAAAATTTATTCAGTCATTAAACAGTGTGAGCATGGTTGGCAAATTCAGTTTCCCTGACCCTGGTGTAAGCAACACTCTCTTTCATGTGATGATGAATTTGCTGTAGATCCAGAGAGCAAAGTAAACTTAAGTAATCAAGGCTGCATTTTCTGGTGTCCATCGTTTTAAGATGCTGCCTGCCTTGTAGTACAGATTTTAGCTAAAGTATCTATTGAATATACCACCCTGGTTGGTTAGATTTGTATCTCTGACCATTTACAGAGCTTTTGGTGGCTGGTGGGGCTCTGAAGCACCCTGGACCTATTGTGTTTCAACCATGTGGTATTAGATCTGCTTCCTTATATACTAACTGCATTCACATAAACACAAACTAAAAAACCCAGGTAAATTTCAAATTTTCCTCCAACACTTCTGCCCCTGGATGTTTTCAAGGTTGTTAGGTAACAAATATAAGGTTGTGTTGCTCCTACATTGTAAAATGTTGTTCTAAATCCCATCAGTTATTACTTCTTTTGCACTGCAGGGGAAAATACTTTGTTCATTCCTCTACAGGTTGTCTCCGCAGATGCCTTTCTATTTCCCCCATCTCTCAACATTGTGTGGCAGCCCAGAAAAGAGAACTCGTTTTCTATACAGTCAAGCCAGATCAGCAGCTGCGGGCTGTTTGCTGCATTGTGTTTTACAAAAGGCCAAGGTTGCTGCCTATCTGTTTTTTTTTCTGTGGATATTCTGGACCTACTTTAGCTATGGAGAGGATATCTCTTTGAAAACACAGGCAGTGCATACGAAAAAGAAGGCAAGGCACAACGACAGCTTTCTTTAGGTAGAATGGTAAAGGATAGAGTATACCTTGCTGATTAACTAACTGTATACCTGAGGCTGCTACACAATACTGGTGCCAGATCATCTGCACGCCATGTATTCATTTCAATGCTAGCTTGCAGAGGTGGACTGTGTGGTGCAGCAGGTCTAAGATTAGTGTGTCTAAAAGGGAAAGCACAGTGCAGTGTAACAGCATTTGGATCATGGCAGAACACAAGCAGTATCCTTGTTAAGATGGAGATACATGGGTAAGTTTATATATAAGTCCATAATGCTGTTTTTGTCATTGCAGAAAATAAGCACTGATTGTCAGTAAGAAAAGCACCTCTTTTTGTGCATACAGTTGTATGTTGCACTCTTGAGTGACACAAGAGTTGGTTGTGGAACTGTTCCTTCTGTTGTTAGAGCAGATTACCCTCTACTGAGTCACCACCACAGACAGAAGATGCTGCTCTCAGCAATAACACAGCAGCACACGGGAGTCAGGCTGATCACCACCATGTTTATTTGTATTACTGACTCCACTCCCATGACTCCCTATTACTCCTCTCCTCTTCTCTCCTCTAACCTCCTATCCTCAGTCCATAAAAGGACCTTTTTCCCTTGGCTGACAGCTTTCACTGCATTTTGAGGATCAGAAAGGATCACTAAGCTCAGTCCTGATCTGGGAGCTCAGTAATGAAAAACATACTGAAATTGCATAAGAGTTTGAGCACTTGTATATTTGTGTGTGTGTTATTTTGCCAGGAGGTCCGAGCTGTTTTTAGCTTTGCCCAGAGAACAAGGTGCTACTCAACCCTGTCTCTCCAGGAGCAGAAACACCTCTCAGAGGGAGTATAGGACACACACTCTTGACATATCAATCTAATGGTAATTATACAACATCCCCACTAGCCAGTGTTCAAAAGAAAATGTTAATTAATTAGTCCTTCCCTCCGCCCACATGTGGAGTCACACTGTTGACGTTCCCATATCCACACACTTAGATGTCTGCATCTATAACAGTGAGGAGGTTGCTGTTTTATTGACTTGTGGAGGTGCGTGTGTGTCAATACTAACTGTGTTCATGATATCCTGTCAGGACCGGGCCGAGCAGCTAGACCCTTGTTCACAACTCTCTCTACATCTCTTCAATTTCAATCTCCATTTAAAGTCTGCGGAGATTTCATCCCTCTCCAAGTCAAAATTTCACTTTCATAAAGGAACAGGTGGGTCACAGTGTGAAATGAAGATGTAACTGTCAGAGGCTCCTCTGAATAGTGGCAAGATTTAGACTGTTGTCATTAGCTGCTGTCAGTAACTGCCGAAACCACTCGGCCTCTTCTCATTGTCAGTTTGAATGTTGAATAAATGGATTTAGATGGTGACGACAGGCAGTAGATGCAGAGCACTGGCAGGCGTGGCATTTCATTGATGTTTGCACTTAGATCAGAAGATTTCTTTAGTCAACCTTTCACCAGCACAGAAATGTGGAAAACTTGATATGGTCAGATAATGGATTACATTCCTGTAATCATCCCTGATTGTCTGTTAAAAACTGATTATTCTTTAAAATGGTTGCAGACACAGTCAGTTACAGGCTCCCAGGAAACCAGAAAAACAGACAGACGGTCACTCGACTTCCACCTGTCCTTGCATTTGTGCCATGTTATCCTCATAATCCAGACAATTAGTCTAGTTGCCTAGTGGGATTGGGATTAGGGGAGTAAAGTAATAGTGACCATGACTTGGCTGGCTTTACATTTGGGCTGCTGTCTGTCTTTGAGACGTCATAAGATTCAGGTTTTGTCTGGGTGAACCATAGTCAAGCCAAGCCAACAAGAGTTATGGCAGAGTGTGTGTTTGTTGTGTTTTACTCCTCTGAAACACTGATAAAGGCTTGACCTGAAAATTATAGGCATAGGTCTGTTTTGAAATGTAATGTGCTGTTTTACAGCTCAGCAATAGTTTGTTGTTTTAAGATAATCAGTGGTGCTTGCTCTGTTTTTAACTGCTTAAATATAATGGAAAAAAGCTAATCACAGTATTTTCTAATGCAGCCAGTTGAGTTTTTCTCTTGGAAATATCTCCACAGTGTGTGTCTCAGTCAGTACTGTAGGTGTAAGCATAAGCATCACAGTAGTATGTAGAAGCTAATCTTTCATTATTACATGAGTAAGGATTCAGTGACAGCTCCAAATTAAATGTCCTTTTCAGGTGAAAAATATAAATCTTGAAATCAGTGTAATTATCTATTTATTAATTTTATTTTTTTTCTGTACCTTTGGCTCTATTACGGTCATAGTGAGAGAGAGACAGGAAAGTTTGGGTGAAAGAGGGCCACGGGTCAGACACTAAGACAGTCCGCCATGTCTTGACTAAGCCTAAATGGCATACGCTCCACCAGGTGAGCCAGCGGGAGGCATCAAGCAACTAAGTTCATTAATCAATTATGAAAATAGAAATCTATGACTTTCGTGTGAATTGAAATTAATTGATTGAAAATATTAGAGAAGTTTCTTCAATTGGATAAACAATGCAACCAGTTTTTTTAATCATTGTAAACATAATAGCTTGAGTTTTTGAGGTCAGACATAACAAAAAACAGAACCATGGGCCATGAGCAGTATTCAGTGTTTTCTGACACTTTATTGGACAAACAATTCATCTATGTATTTATTGAGAAAGTAATGGGCAGATTAATGGATAAAGAATAGTTGTATTTCTCAACCAAGGCTCTCTTATTAAATAAATATCCTTATATTTGAACCCAGCAGCTTTTTACCTGTAGACAGAGTCTGTCCATTTCTTATCATCTGTTTCCAAGCAGCTAAATGTCTTAAAGGGACTTTTTTCTAATCTAAAGCTTAGGGCAGGAAGCTTTTTATTAAACCTTCTTGCTTCCCTCATGCTATTGATCATAATGGATGATTTGGCACAGTGAAATGCTATCCTCTCCAGCCCCCTGCTTGCTCTAGACATTTGCTGTATTATACAAAGTGTGTGATGTACACTGACAGCAGAGGACAGAGTGGCTTTCCCCCCTGTGTACACTGCTTTGTTCAAAAAATGAGAGGAATGCTGCAGGGAAATGTGTTCAAGGGAGAAGCTTGTGTACCCATACCACCATGCTGGTTTCAGTCATTTAAATGTATTTAGAGCTGGGTTCAATCGTACTTCCTGCTGTAGTCTGTAAGTGGCAGGAATTTCTGATGATGTATTCCTCTGCCTGTGGCTGCCTCTGTGTGTGTTTACATGCAGAAGAAGGATAAGCTGTAAGAATATTATTCTGCCAGAGTGCCGTAATTGCGAGGAACGTTTAAGCCTCTTTGAAAAGCTTAGCATTAGGAAGTTGATGACTCCTTAATTATATCTGCCACCATCCAAGTAACTCTGCACTGTTGGTCAGCTGAGAAGAATCAATGATATAGTTAGATCCACACAAAGATATCCATACCTACACATCAGTAGAAAGAAACACTGACTATGTTTACCTGTGCATTAGTACCAGACTTTTGGAGTATCCTGGTAATGTGTTTCTGTTTGGTAACATCATATCCTAGTTACATAAAAATACAGAAGCTTGTTTTGAGGTTGGGTTGGATTACTCTGATAGAAACCAGGATACTGCAACATGTAAACACTTGTCTGTGTTTCTGATCACTGTCAGAAGTCTGCACAAGTTTATCATTCATACCAGTCACATTAGGCAGGAGGCAAAAAAAAAAAAAAAAAAAAAGATTTTTAAACCAACAGTTTCACATGTTGGGAAAAAGACTGCTATTTTGCTGATTAGAATTAGTTAGATTGAAGATCTTTTTATAACTTAATTGTTTAGTCTGAAGTATAAAAAATGACAGGTTGTGCTTTAGAGGTGCAGATATACAAATTTGGTAACATTACACAGAGCCAGATTGTTGTCTTTATGCTAAGATAAGCTAATCATCTCCTGGCTCTAGCTCCATATTTACCTTACAGATATGAAAGTGGTGCTTATGTTAGTATCCAACTGTGGCTGAGAAAGTGAATAAGTGGAAAACGTCAACCCTTTAAATAATATAAAAGTACAATATTTAAAAGTTGAACTTAAAGTATCACTGGTGACGGCATACAACAATTATTCTCAATGGTGGAAAGCTCTGTGGGACTTCAACTGTTGACAGAGAATTGTGAAAATGTCATAAAGAAAAAGACAACAGTGTTATCAGAAGCCTGGAGATTATATGTGTGTAACAAGTAAACATCATGTGCTGAAAATGATCAAAGACGTGACACTAGAGTAAATCCAAACATACTCTATTAGGACTTTTTACTGCCTTCACTTTTCCATTCTGGGCTGAGGCCAGAGAAAGAGGATGAGGACCACACTGGCTGACTGGTGCAGTCATGGAAAAATACACAGCCCGCTGGCTACTGAGATCAAGGGCTCAGGGGTGAAATGGCTTGATGACACTGACTTAGGATCAGTTTGCCTTCCCTCAGTCCACACAGCAGCCATCACTGTTGCATAACCCTCCTGAGTGGAGTGAACTAGGTAAGGTTGACCATAAATTAACATATTCTATAAAAAGGAGGCCCTTGAGGCGGCTCTGTCTGTCTGAACCGCTGCTGCATCCTGAACATGAGAGAACAAATGGCTCTGTCCTCTAACACTCACACAATCCCACAGCAGTTTTCACTGGCCAAAATACTGATATAAGAGCTGACCCTATTTTGCTCCACTTTGTGTTTGAGTAGGCTGCCTTGTTGATCTTTCTGTCCTTTTAAAATTTGACAACGTTATGGATTTTGGCTTTCTGTGGATCAGGTCAGGCACACTTTGACACAATAATCAAACGTTGCTTTGTTGTGGACTGAAAAATTAACACGCAATCGATAGCCAGAGCACCATCACTTAGCCACTTAGCCGATAACAAACAATCATTTCAAAGACTGCCTCTTACTTAGCTCATCCTCAGGGACCCCCTGCATTGATCCCAACTGGTTCAAACATCGCAGCCAGTAACGTACATCAATGCTGCCTATGGTCACAGTTAGGTGACACAAACAAGTCATTGTTAGGGTTAGATTTATATTGTTGCTGAGGTGCATTAAAGGAGCTTTTTTAAAGCTTTTCTATTACTACAAAGTCAACCTTAGTATTAACAGCTGTTTAGTTGAAACAGTACGTTCAAGTTCAACATCAGACTTCAGTCCTCTCTCTTGTTTTGCTCTTATTTATGTTGCTTGTTTTCTCCTACTAAGGTTAGCATGCTAAGCTATAGTCTATAGTCTGTATTTGTGTTCATGTGTACATTGTATCATATATTGCTGTGCTAATATCCTGTTTAACAGCAGTGTGAGCACATGGCAGCATCTGTCTGCTGATTACAGGAACACGTGCTTTACTCAGAAAAATGTTGGTTGACCTCAATTTTAGCACCATGGAAACAAGAGGAAGTGTGTGTGTGTGTGTGTGTGTGTGTGTGTGTGTGTGTGTGTGTGTGTGTGTGTGTGTGTGTGTGTGTGTGTGTGTGTGTGCGCCCAGAGTTCAGGACATAGTAATTAATGGTTATTTAAACATCTCTGTGTCTTTTTCTTACATTAATGTTACATTACATTAAAAGTTTTTGCTGCCAGAAATTAAAAATCTCCTGTATATCAATCAGAATGGGAGAGAGAAGTACAACATCTTTGACAAGTCATTTGTGTGTTTTTTCTTGGGATCTGCACTGTCCTTCACATTGTTAAGCAAGTTGGAACAAGAATTTTCTTTCAGTATGCTTGTGAAAGTCTTTCACAATGAAGACACATTATCAAGTGTTATCAGAGATTGAATGAACTGAACTGTGTCAAATCTTAAGTGAGTGGGATGAGATCATTTTTGAAGGAGAAAGGTTTCTGTTACTTTACTCATCGGGTCCCATGCACTCGCCCAAACAGATTTAAACTGAAAACAAAACATAAAAAAGTGCTTTTGTTGGTTTGCAACTTGGGACATAACTGACTGACTAATAGTGTTAGTTAATCCACAATTGGCCAGCCAAATGCAGTTGGTGTTTACCCATTGGAAGAAATAGGAAAGCTATTGTGTTACAACTAAACAAGTTACAAGTAAATATGGCCAAAATCTGGGTGCAGTCTTCTCGACAACATAAACAGACATGTGAATGAGACAACCTTTACTGGAAATTTAACTGTAATAAAATACTGTATGTATGTATGTGAGCACAGACAATAGGAAAGAAGCAAACAGGTAAAGGGTTGAAACCGGCTGACACTAGGCAGGATGCAAATATGACATGATGATTTTAGTTACTTGCAGCAGTTTTCAACTACATCCTCAACTACACACATTGATAATATACTGTCTGGCCATAGACAAAATTTTGACTTAGTCTTGTTGTAGTTTGTGAACATGGTTCTGTTTTTCTGTTGAATCAGTAGAAAATACTACTATAAGTATGTAGATGTATCCACTTGTTCAAGTCCTGAAATAGTAATGTTCATTAGTTCACTAAACATTTTTATTAGAACAGGGTTAGGGTTAAGTTGTTCTGCTTTGTAGATGCCATCTTGATTTTGTCTTATTTTTGAGACAAGTCTATCATAATTCTGTGGTCTGGCAGCAGCATGTATAGATAGTCTTGTGTAAATTGGCAAAACAACCAAGGATAGATTAAATTATGACAAATTCCTCATATTAAAAGTTGAGTTGAACATGTGATTCTATTCTTGCATCAGACACAAGGTTTGTGTGTGAAACTTCAACACAAATGAGCCCGTGTCTCACTTCACCTCCCATGGCTATCACCATCAGCCAGTAATGGTCCTCTCTTAAGAATTGTAAGAGTGGGCCATTAAATCAACACATAGCAGCATGGCTAGGTAACAGTCTGAGCTAGAGGCTTTTTATTTGGATGTGTCTGTTTGTTGTTCCATCCCCTGAAGAACCACACAGACTGCTGCTGCAGCATAATGGTGGAGACTGACCTGTTTTTCTATACATGTCCTCATTCTGCAGTCTCTTATTATTGAATTGATTTGGGTTCTTGTGAAAGGTAAACAGAGTGATAACAGGTTATCATAGAAGACTCCTGTACTAATGGGTAGAATTATATTTCTGAATAATTTTCACATAGTTTGTACAGAAAACTCATCATGATATACAGCAAAAACATTAAATGGCAAATATAACAATATACTGCTTTAATATATTGCTTGCCTTAGATTCTAGCCGCTAAAACACCCTCATGTTCCTTAGATAGTACTCGTAGGTTGAGTGGGTTTTACCTGTTTGGCCCTTCATGCCCCTATCACCACTTCTTTTTTTAGATTTCCTCTGTTCGCTGCACTATACTCATCATCTGTATGTGTCTCGCAGTTTCTGCTATTACTCTATTCGTATAGGATTGCAGGAATAGCCGCGGGCCATTGTGGTTTTGTCATTTGCACTCTCGTTCAGTGCTTGTAATCATAATGTAATTACATTCCAGTGAGGCATTCACATGAATTAACATGAATAAACAGCTAAAATGTACATGTTGTTCATCTCTGCTCTTCCTCGACCCACCTCTCTTCTGCAGTAATTAAATATATTTGTAAATGGTATTGGTGTCCTGGAGTTAACCTGTTCTAGTAGTTCTGCAATCTCAGGGTTAATATCCATCATGAGCTGATTAAACTAGCCTAACTTTTACTCCTAGTAAAAAAGACTTCAGATCACTGCACAGCCTGAGCACGTCTGATCAATCATAGTTGATGTGGATACAGTTTTTCCATGGTTGCTTAAAATCTTACACAGATAAACCTAAGTCTACAATGTTGATTTTTCACATAAAGGTCAAATGTAGTAGAAATTTAGGAGAAATAAGACAATCATTAGGTGGTTGCGCAGTATTGAGACCATATATAGAAAGCAGCGTATATTGTTGGTCAGAAAGTCGTCCATCTAACTGCACTGTACTGTATCACTGGTGAAACTGTCATGGTGGTGGATTGCACTGAGGCACATGCTCACACACATACACACAGACACACACTCACAGAGCTTTAAAGCCTATAGTGTCAGCTAGCAGTCACACTCTCACATACCTACACATGTATACACAGTCTGAGGGCTGTCTTAACAGGTGCAGACATGCAGAAAGGAAGAGATGTGGCTGCAGTGAGGATCATTTCATGCTCTCTCTTTCACACACACATGGACATGCATACATCAGTAATTGGAATTTGGAAAAGAAGAGCTATTCGAGAACCACATTTAATTGACCAGTCACATGCAGTCTCACACTTGGACCTGCATGGTGAGGTAAAAAGCAAGAAAGCTTGAATTATTTGATTTGAATTGCTACATTGAATTGCAAATAGTCTTTCATCGCTTTTTTTTCTTTTTCTTTTTTTTTTTTTAATAAAATTTGATTTTCTGGATGTTCCAGCTTGGATGGAGCATTGCCGGGATTGCATTGGCACGCTTTAGCTTGCTCATCCCTGTGTGTGTGTGTGTGTGTGTGTGTGTGTGTGTGTGTGTGTGTGTGTGTGTGTGTGTNGTGTGTGTGTGTGTGTGTGTGTGTGTGTGTGTGTGTGTGTGTGTGTGACAGAGGGAGAGATAGAGAGACGGAGCAGGAGGAGGGGTGGCAAACAGGCTATTCTGTAGCTCAGTCACATGGGTATCCACGAGAGGCAGGCAGAGACAGAGACTGGCTATGTCAAAGATGGGAAGATGCTATCCTACTCCTGAGTGACACTGGGTTATATAGGTTAGCTGTTAGTGTCTCAGGGACATACTGAATCATGTTGTACTGGTTATAGGTTGGGCGCTTCCAAAATTACAGCCAGATGTTTATATTTTACCATCTGTCATTCTTATATGTCCTGAATAATTCCCATTGCAGTTTACAGGTATAACTAAGAATAACCTTTTGGTGCAGGTTGTAATAAGTTGATTCTCACAGCGATTTCCACAAGTAGATATTTTACACATTTATTGTTTACACACCCTAATTGAACCACTTACAAATACTAACCACACAGAATCATTTAGCATTCACCTGCATGTTTATCAAGAAAAGGTAAAAGATTAGTATTCTGATATTAACAATTTATATCAGGTCACTCAAATAGAAATTAAATTTTTTTTTTTTTTTTTTTTTAACATGAAAACTGTCCATAGTGGTGATAACCAGGAGGCTTTTTAATTTAAATGTTGACGTTATCATTGTGGAATTAATAGCATTAATCTTGGCTGTATTTCACTTGAGCATGTTTCAAAATGTCTGGTATGAAAAAAGTATATTGTGGTTGAAAGAGCTAAGGAGGGCTTAATAATAACAGTAGCTTTTTTCTAACAGTGTCAACATGTAATAATACACGCTGTGTGAACCAATACATAGTCCAGTTACACTCATTATTATTCTGCCTCTCATACACAGAAATTCAGTCAGACTGACATGAGCTGTGAGCAACCAGCCAAGACAAAGGACTACTGGGGCCTTTTTTTTTCTTTTTTCTTTTTTTACATGAAATGAAAATTATTTCACATATTTATCATTGAAATTATTCTTTCTTTAAATGGTAGTAACTTTTTGAAATTGGGATTTAGCACACAAAACAAGTGACAAGCAACTCAAGACAATCTGTTGGCTCGTTTTGTACTTTTGGAAGCAGAACAATCATTATTCTTCACAAACAAATGACATGCAGCATTCTCCCTTTGGCTTTTATTTCTGCTGCTGTTACGTCATTTTAGCCTTCCTAACCCAGCCACACACCTCTTTCACTGAGGACATTTTGCTATAGCATGGTAGAAAAAGCACAGGAATAAATAATAAAACTAATAATGACTGAATTCCATGTAGCTGTTTAAAGGTCCTAGTGTCATTCATGCTGGCTCACTGTTACCCTGTCATTGCTTGTCTGCTGTCAAAAAGTGTGTACTTTCAAACCTAATCCATGTGGGGTTGCACTATATACAGAAGAAATCATAGTGTGATTATGTTGGCAGATATTACGATTGCAATATTTGATTGCAATTTCAGTTGGAATGATTTTCATTTTCACTGAAAAAAAAAATTAAAAATTAAAATGATGATAGCACACAACAATGTTTTGACACATTTTACCTGCAGCGCTACTTTGCAGCTCCTGTGATATTGCACTTGGCCACATTGTGATTTCGATTATATTTTGATTAATTGTACAGCCCTAAATGAATATGCAGCTCATATAGACAAAGCAGATCTAGTCGACCAAAAACTATTTCTTAAAACCTGTAAAATCAGCCAGATAAATTTGGAAGTACAGGAAAAAGTAAACGTGATCATATAAATAAAACTTGTAAGTGTTAATGTGTTGAAAATGTATGTATCTCATCTCAGTCATTTATTTATTCACTACAGTCAGACTGTGTTTCATGAATTCCACCATCTGGGTGGCTGAGTGTGATATTGGTTAGTGACAAGGAATTAATCAGCCTCACTCTTGTTCTGTCTGAATCTATCTCTCATTTCCTCATTCTGTCTCTTTCCACTCATTCACTTGCTCAGTTTGTGTTCTCTCCTTCCTGCCCTCCTTAGCCCTCTCTGCATTATTATGCTGAGTGTTATACATCTATAATTATGCATCTATTTCAAGCCTTCCTGGCAAAAACAGTGTTCTCTCCCTCCTGCATGCTGTTATTAGACAAGAAAACTTGAGGCCATTAAAACTACATTATTACATGAATACAGACACACAAGCTAAACAAAATATCAGCTATGCTGTGGTGGATAGTAATTATCACAAGATAGCAGTTGTACAGTTGTTTTAGATTTGTTAGATTGCCATGTGCAATGTGTGCAGTTTGTATGTTTTATGTCCCTAAAATCACAGTGCCAACATGTCTCTTTAACATCAACAAACTCCTAACACGTTGAAACTTTGCAGAGCTGTTCTTTCCATTTTAGTTCACAACACTTTGTTTATTTTCATATTTTCATGCCTAACCCTTAACATTAAACCTAACGTTGATTGGATTGTACAGTTGACTATGTATAGATATTCTTTATTTTCCTGTTTTCAGCTTGTCTTGCCTAGGACAGTTCCTCTAACTGACAGTCCCATGTTTGTATTGGTCACTGTTATTACATAATGTTGGACTGCTGTGTCCACCCTTTGGGATTCATCTTTGTCACAGACAGAACTAATGATGCTGAGTAATGGAGCCTCATGATTAATACCGTCTGTCTCTCTCCCTTGCTTTCTCTCTCTCTCTCTTTCTCTCTCAGATGCTGCTGCTAAGAAAGCCTTCATCACAGAGGTGAGCTGCCAACTGTCCCTGTGATCACCCTGTGTTATTATTCTCTCTTTAGTTCTTTTTTGATCCTCCACATCAATGTCTACTGGTTCTTTAGCTTTAGTCAGACACTAATGAAAACCACTACCTTGTTGAGAGGATCTCTGCCAGTTGATAGTTGCAGTACATAATTGTCCTGGCTTGGTGCATAAAAACTGCCACAAATGTCAGTATAGACTAGAAAGTACTAAAAAGTCTTAGCGGGACAGCTTGACATTATCTTAATCCTCCTAATTCGATGAAATACTCACCATCTCACATTTCTGATACTATATCGTATGTAGAAGCGTTGGACTATTTTTTAATTTTAGTCTGCTGAGGACATTTAGTTCTACCAACTTAATCCTAAAGCCCAGTGAACAATGCCTCTTTGAGATTAAAAAATCATCTTCAGCTTCTATCATTGAATCTCTTTTCAAAGCAGATTTTCATTTTATGTACAGTCTGGGTTTGATTGATTCAGGGAGTAAAGTTTCATTAAATAAAGATACTCAGAGCAGGTAAACAATAGTTTGCATTTTGCCTAAAAATGAACACCTGGACTGCTCAGTGAAAAACATCAAAGCTTTAATTCGCTCTCATGCGTTAATACGCTGTCAGTCCCCAGTCTTTTAATATCTAAATAATCAATTTTAATGAACAGGTGTAAATCCTTCTGTCCTTATAACACAAATCTCTCTCTCGCTCTCACTCCCTCCTCCTCTCTTTGTTGTCAGATGCCCTCATCCTCAGGCCAGCCCGGTCAGGGAAAAAAGATAGGTCACAGAGGAGTGGATGCATCAGGAGAAACTACTTACAAAAAGGTAAAAATGGAACGATGTTTTCTGGATTTAAACAGTTCTGTTTTTGAGGTTGAAGTAGGACCGACATCTTCTTATCATGCCAATTGACAATAAAATTTATTTTGCATTTACTGTATTTTATTTTTTCTAAAATGATCTGCTCTGTCTCAAAATAGGATTATTCTTACTGCCAGAGTTACAGATGGACAAGTTTCACACTCACACCACATCTCCTTCTGTGTCCCTCACCCACAGACCACATCCTCAGCCTTGAAAGGTGCCATCCAGCTGGGCATCGGTTACACAGTGGGCAACCTGAGCTCTAAGCCCGAGAGAGACGTGTTAATGCAGGATTTCTACGTGGTTGAGAGCATCTTTTTCCCCAGGTCTCAACTGCAAGCACACACATACAAAACATACTATAGCAGTATATTTCCAGTGCACAGATGGGTAATACAGTATTAATGAATGTAGCTGGAGTGGATTTTTTGTTGACTGATTCCTGTTTGATGTTTGCTGGAGAAAAACATGACTTTGATTACTCTCTTCTGGTGCTTTCTGTACTCTAGTGAAGGCAGCAACCTCACTCCAGCCCATCATTTCCCAGACTTCCGCTTCAAAACATACGCTCCTGTGGCCTTCCGCTACTTCAGAGAATTGTTCGGCATCAGGCCAGATGACTACCTGGTATGATTTAGTCTGTTGTTTACTCATTGCTCTTTTAGTGTTAGGAATGGGAATCCTGAACCAGTTCCAGTTGAGAACTGGATGCAAATTTTTTAAACCATTTGATTCGTATGCAGCTGAGCAATAGGCTGAACCATCTTTCTATGCAACATAGGCTAGATGAGTGCCTAAATTTCCCAACTGAGTGCCACATCTGTTACTTTGGATAAATATGTCATACTAGCACCACACAGGCAGACTTAGCAGATTTTTTTTTTGACTAAAAAGAACCTAAATAAAAAACAGTGGTTAAACAGTGGAGCTTTTGTACACTTAAGGCACATCCATGCCCCTTTCCTGCTCTTTCTCCACACTGTTTTCAGACTCAGGGATAATAAAACCATTGGCAGGCTTACTTTTTTCCCACACAGGAAATTGATCAGGAGTCATTAAGGGGGATCAATAAATAACTGGGCCAATAACTGGACCCAAACCATTATTTGTGCCTCAGTGAACTAAAGTGACTTCTTACCCCATGGATAAATGCTAAGACAATGGATGACAACATGTAAACACAGAAAGATATAAAGTAGGAGAGAGCTGTAGTGGATGAATGAGGGTGAGGAACCAAGCGGGCACACAAGAGAAAGCAGACAGGAGGAGAGAGGATCACTGAGGAGATGGAGGGAAGGTGTGTAGCTTGTCTCTTTACATCAGTGTGGAGGATCCGGAGGCTTCCTGATTTACTTCTCTGCTCTGAGCAGTCAATCAGATTATACATGCACTGCTTAGTCACTGTTTATGCACTTGTCTTTAATGTATTGGTTCTACCACATGGGTATCTGCTTGTCCACACAAGTCATCTGTGTGCTCTAATTCATCTGCACTTATTTGCTACTTATTTATTGTTTATCAGTAGAAATTCACAACCTCAGAGGGACATGGTGCTCTGATTATATCTAATTGGCCTGATCGATGGATAGCGTTTTTAATTAGAGGACTCAAGTTCCCCTGATACAATTCTTTTTCAGATACATGATTGCTGCTCTCTACCTGACCCTATATGTAGATGTGGAGATAGAAAATCACTTTACATTCATAGCAGTAACAGCAGAGTAACTAACATTCCTGGAGTTTTCTCACACCTTTTCATAACCGATTGCTCCCCCTTTTTTAAGACTTTTCTGTAGCGGTCTTAATGAGGTGTTTGGGAAGAGCTGGGCACGTGCACATTCGTTCATTTATGTGTAACATGTTTGGCATGTACGCTGCTTTGGGCGTAACCAGGGTGTTCAGTAAGAAACATAACATTTCTAAACTGTCAAGACTAAATTCTGTCAGAGCTGTGACGTGAATAGCACAACAATAAGAGACAAACCTGAAACTGTACATTATTAAATGTATGTATAAATTGTAGAAAAACAGTTAAACCTCATCTCATGGACTCAGGTTTCACTGTTTGACATAAGAACATTGGAACGTTGATTATGTGATGACTGACGTCTTCCCAGTAAATCCTGTGACTGGCTGATGTGATAAATTGGGATGTATTCATATGGTTAGTTGAAATATTTGCTAGGCAATTTTCTGTCAATTAACCAATCAGTTAATCTGCTGTAACTTTAGACGCACTAGATGTAGGTGACACATGATTTCAAAATGAAAGTGAACTGCTCTCAAAGGGCTAGACAACCACAGACTAAAAGAATTCATATTTTTCATTGTGAACATGTTCATCACTCACATTTCCCAACACAACGTGATCACCTTTAAGATTGTTTAATCACATCCTCAAAAACACTCTCCCCTATGAATGTGACCTCTCCCTTGTGTTCAGCTGTTTTTGTTTTGACAAAACTGTATGAAACTGTATCATATCCCACTTTCTAGAGGGATATGATGCTTGAAATTCAGTCATTGGCATATATTGGGGGATATATATTTAAAAAATTACTTTCATTAACTGCTTTTAATCATCAGAGAGAAAGGAAAGGACGGAGTAATCACATCAAGAGGAAACTTGTGTGTGTATTAACAAACAAGTCCAATGTATATTCAGCATCTTTTTCCTGTTTATTTTGTCTTTTTTTGTCACTTTGCTGCTACACAGTTCTTAACTCCTTTAGCTGTTCTTTTTCCACGAAATCAGATTTAGATGGTATGGAGAATGACACAGACAGTTTACCCTCAGAAGACAGGAGAGAAATATCTTCCATGTCCCTAAATATCATAACAGTGCAAGGCACAGAGAGGTGTGCCTGCTCACGGTGGACAGCTTTGGCATATAACGTCAAACTAGATCACTTTATATGTAGTTCATTTTCTTAGTCACCATAGTATGTATATTACACAACTACATATATAACTGTAATCTTCATCATTTAATTTGGATTAATTGTGAGTTCAGCTTAATATAACTATGTCACTTTGTTTAAGGTTTTCCTGATTTTCTAAAGACACTAAACCCCTGCCTCTGCATACGTCTGTGTGTTTACCTGCAGTACTCCCTGTGTAATGAGCCCCTGATCGAGCTGTCCAACCCTGGGGCCAGTGGTTCAGTCTTCTACCTTACAAAGGATGACGAGTTCATCATCAAGACTGTGATGCACAAGGAGGCTGAGTTCTTACAGAAACTGCTGCCTGGATACTACATGGTAAGCAAAGATTTTGTGTGTGTGTGTCCTTTTCAGTTATCAGGGTACATGTACATGTGGTGACCATAGATTCATACATCCTGTACAAAAAGTGGAGAAGCCCGTCAGCGTGTTCATCTATCTTGGTCTGAAGAGGCCACTATGCACATGCAATACTCAGACTTTTATTTAAATGCCAACCTTTCCTTATGTTCTCATTTTGAGTCGTGCTTTTTAGAGCTCAAGTTTATGTAAGAGCCCAAAATCGTTCCTTCAAGCATGACATCAACAGCTCTATCATCTCAGACTGAAACCTCAGGCCATGAGGTTTCATAACAAGACTGGCCGGATGTATTGTACTTAAACCTAACAGAGCATGGCAACAATACTGCCCTTCCTCTCCTGTCTGCAGGCTTATTCTGAATGAAGCCAACTCTCAACAGCTCCATGTATGTACATGGTACAGATCCAGCCTCTCAAGGTCACAGTCCTCAGCCTTGTGTTTATTCGTGTGCCGCCAGCCATGGCCAAAGACCACTGTAGGAATTCATTTAATCATTTAGGGAAATAATGGCTCAGGACATTTTCTTCATGGTTTTGGTTGTGCACCGAAGCATTTTCATAGGTGTAATTGGTCTAAGAAAGAGTTGTGAGTGTATGAGAGAGAGATTCAGCCTTATGTAGGATGGATGTAGCCTAAGGTCAGAGCAGGTGGACCAATGAAACAAGCACACAAAATAATGTAGATACACACAAATACATGTGCAGAAAAAACAACATAGAGATGTGATAAACAAAATAAGGTAGCTGGAAAAACAAACGACATGCAGCTAGCAGATAACAGACGCTATGCAGGCAGTCATTGGTGGAGCTCCACATGTCTTCCACAGCTGACTGGCTGATGGTAGAGAGCTGGCTGAGGAGACTTGCTCTGGGCAGCATACTGATCACAGTGATGTAACCAACCCTTTCCCTTCTGTGTATTTGCCGCTCTATTATATGGCTCATCTTTCCGTTCTCTCTCACATTCGAATGTCTTATCACTCCCTGCCGCTGTGACACTCGTGGTGTAATTTATTTTCCTTTATCTCTCACTCAGTTCTAATCCACTCTTTCCCCTGCTTGGCTTTCATGTTCATATTTGTTCCCCATCCCTCTCTCCTCTCTCTCTCCTTTTCCCTCACGTGTCTGTGTTGTTGGCTCGTCACTGCTCTGCCCTCTCAACGTTGACAGAAGGGCCGTGTGTGGCTGACGGCAGAGAATGCTCTTTCTTCCTCTCTCTCTCTCTCTCTCTTTCTCTCTCTCTCTCTCTGTCTATCATTTTGCTGCTCTCTCTACCAGCTTCTCTCAGCTGAAGGTCATTCCCGATGCTGAGCCTTCTAGACACACCTCCATATTCATCTTTCATCTCTTCTCTCTCTGCTTCTCCTTCTTTCTCCTCTTGTAGTTACTTCTACTCCTGGATGCTGTGCATTATCACTGTATGGGCTATTGCTCCCTGTCTTTCCCACTCTCTGCTCTCATCTCTCTAATGGGACTGAGCTGGCTCAGGTCCCAAGGTCAAAGCAGGTTTTTAACTGAGCACACAGCCCAACTAACCTCATTTGTGTGGATTGACTACTGAAATATTGAGCACAGACGGGTGATGGAGGGGAGAGGTGTGTATGGAGTAAAGGCAAAAGTGACAAGTGAAGTTTGTTCTCTTTGTATGTTTGTTGAATTTATTTCATCTTGAGAAGCAGAAACAGTCTTACATAATGTATTTTGTTTGTTTCAGCCATTTCTGTTTCACCTTGTATGTATTGTATTGTATATGTTGCTTATACTTGATATTACATTAGCATACACTTGAGCTTATAATATGGCTCTAAATTGAAGGCTTGTTTTAGGGGTGCAATAATTATTTTTATCACTGCTAAGTCATAAATTGTGTTTTTTGTTTTGTTTTTTTTATTCAATCATTTAATTAATTTGATCTATGAAACAGACCAAATGACCTTTTAAAAGTTGACACCCTCAAAACATAAAACATATCTAAACATGTATCATTTCTTAATGGCAAAATAATATAATTAAAAAATCTCAGTCCAAATATGTTTAGATTATAATAATGTAAAAAAAAAAAAAATCACATTAGAGCAGGAGAAACAAACCAAACAATTATTGATTATCAGGTAGAGAATTTGTATGGTCATGCTATGGAAGAGATTAAACTAAGATGCTTGCTTATTAGAAAATTTAAATGATAGATTGAAAATTAAAATGAAGAATAGGTCAAAATAGGTTCCATAATCTGAAATGATTGTTTGATAACTTACTTAATGTATCCTTGGGAGTCCAGGAAGAAAAGCTTTTAACATCAGAAGTTGGGCGATTACTATTGTTGTTGCTTTTTGTTGTTGTTTTTAAAGGTTAATTCTTAGGTTAAGTCTTACAATCCCATGAAGGATGGGCCTTAACATGACTTGGGACTTGGACAGATTGGGTTGAAAGCTCCTTAATATTAATCCTCCATCCTTTACTAACTAGTCCTCATACTCTGGCTTGATTGTAACCGGATGAGGCAGAATTGTAATCACAGTTTGAGACTGTCCAATTTCATGCATCATAGCACTGTGGGAAACATTCGCTCTGTTATGTAAGACACTCTAGTCTGATCAGATGACAAATGTGTAACTGCAGCCAACGCATGTGTTGACTGATAATTGTGTACTGTTAATAAATTAACCGTTTGCAGAACACACAGAACATCTCACCTATCACATGTACTTTTAATTCCTTAACAGTTGTGTGTTGTGAGATCTGTGTTGGGTCCTTCTTCAGCATTCTGCACAGCTGAAACCAACTTATGAGACCCTGTAAAGATCTTCTGCTTCTTCTTCTCCTGCAGAACTTGAATCAGAACCCTCGCACTTTGCTGCCCAAGTTTTTTGGCCTCTACTGTGTCCAGTCGGGCGGGAAAAACATCCGCGTGGTGGTGATGAACAATGTCCTTCCACGCGTAGTTCGCATGCACCTCAAATATGACCTGAAGGGCTCCACCTACAAGAGGCGAGCATCCAAGAAGGAGCGGGAGAAGGCCAAGCCCACTTTCAAAGACCTGGACTTCATGCAAGACTTGCAGGATGGACTCATGCTGGACCAGGACACTTACAACGCGCTAGTCAAGACCCTACAGAGAGACTGCCTGGTAAGAAAGATAAGATCCATTACATGCTTTTGTTGTGATGAGAGAGACATGGCAGGATGGTTTACTGATTCTGAAGGAGGACCCATAGCACTCTGATCCCATGTCTCCAGAGAGAGGGAGCAGATCCTAGGCAATAACTGGAAGGTAGAAGGAAGGATAAAGTGATGCCATAATGCAGTATCCCAAAGGAAAAGAGATATAAAATAAGATATACAAATCAGGATGCTGATGGAAGGAGATGACAAAGGAGAGGGCAGAAAAAAAAGAGCATTTAAGCTTTCTTTGGCATTTCCAGGATCCCTCACTATAAATTAGAGCTTTGTTACGAGCATGTGGTTAAAACAGGTTGTCTACTCTGGTAAGCAGGCTTCTTCTTGTCTTGTAAATCACCACCTCACATTTACATTTATAGTGTGTTTGCTTGGGAGGGAGTGTGTGCTCACACACTTGCTCTCTATTACATAGTTTATTAATGTGCGCATGCTTGTGCATCACTGTGTCTTGTGTATGGCAGTAACATCTCCAGTGTTATGCGTTTGATTCCCTCTGGTGCTGACGCTGTTATGCACTCGAGATAAAAGCTTTTATCCAGGTTTATGCAGCACACTGCATACTGTCAATCACTGTACACTTCACATCTGTCTGTATATGTCCTTCACTCAGGTGTTGGAAAGCTTTAAGATCATGGATTACAGCCTGCTGCTTGGGGTTCACAACATGGACCAGGCAGAAAGGGAGAGGCAGATGGAGGGCTCCCAGGGCGGCAGTGATGAAAAGAGGCCCGTGGCCCAGCAGAAGGCCCTGTACTCCACAGCCATGGAGTCCATCCAGGGAGGAGCAGCCTGCGGAGGGTCCATCGACACTGATGACACGTGAGTTTAGCCAGAGACAAGAGGATGTTGGCAGTAGAGCTCAGTGATAAATGTGACTGCTGGCACATATTGATAATAAATACAGTGTGAAATAAATTAATAATCATGAATCTTTATTCAAGTACTTTTAGTGCTTAAATTTTAAACTGCTACTACTGTTCAGTCTGTAATCTTATCATTTTCAGTTTAAGAGGGAATTTTGGTCACATTTTGTTCAATTTTTCCTGTTCTAATCTAAAAATATTTAATGATGCAAATTGCTGCGTAAAAAGAAATTTTGGAAATGATATAAAAGATCATACCGAAGCAGGTCCCTCCACTAATAAGTGGCCTTGATGACATGAGATTTTCGCATCCAAAAGTCAGTATCTTGGGTTCAGTATGGATTAAAAGGCTGGCCAAATGGCTAAAGGTCAAAACCTGAAACTATTAAAATAAGATGGATCCTGATGCTGGATCAGGACATTTGACTGTGGCATGAATGAGGGAAGTTTTCTAGATAAAGTATAAATTGTAATAACCCACTCCAAATAATGACTTGTTAAAACACATTATTCTGTGTATGCATGTGAAATTAACAGAAATGCCCAGCCTTCACAACCAGATTCACACAAGTCAAATTTCTGCTAAAAAGCACATCTCAGTTTGAAGGTCCAAATCAAATTGTATTTGATTTTCTATCAGCAATTTAGAAGATACAGTAGAGCTGTACTATCAGCACCATCACAGTGCAGTGGGACACTGCATGGTTATGGGATTATAGATTAGTTGTTTAAAGGTGAATACTTACAGTGACAAAAGGATTGGATCAAGAATTGAGCTCTGCAGGACTGTGTATGTGACGTTCGCTTAACAGGACATTGAGCTGTCTGAGGTGGAGGAGAGAGATCTTTAAAGAGGGCAGAAATGAACCAGAGCAGATAATAACACCCCAGTCTCTAAAGCTGTAGTTCAAGAGCGCTGCTGCCTCTCAATCTAACCAGGATTTACGTTAATCTTCAATGTGTAAGTGGATGGTACTCAGTTTGAGAGAGAAATGTTGAATTAAGTGACGTGAGTTTGTGATTCAAAATAATGCTTCAAATGTCAAAAACTAGACCACTCCATCAATACTCTTTCCTGACAGCTGCTACTACTACAGGATCTTATTGTATAATAACAGCAACCGAAAACAAGTTAATACAGCAGTTTAATTTAATATTATATCATGAATATATTATATAAAGATATAAGTATGGTCACTATATCCTAAGAATTCATTAAATATTAATGCAAACACATTTGTGCTTAACATTAATGAATTTTTGTTTTTTCACATTGCAGTGGTCAGGGTCCCAAAGTTAAGATGTGGGACTTGAACTAAATAATCAGTAGTTTTTTATATATACCACATAAAGACAGAGGTGTAATAACATCAAGTGCACTTAAGATCATTACTGAAGGATTGGTGTAAAATCTGAAAACCTGCCCAAGACGTCTGGTTTTGAAGAGCACATTTGGGCAGATAAATGAATGGTTCACAGGATCTCTTCTCAAATCACAGCTGAAAACATTGTTGGTGAATGACAACGTTACACTGCCGTTGTATTTTTTCTTCCCGTTTTAGGATGGGTGGTATCCCAGCTGTCAATGGAAAGGGAGAGAGACTCCTCCTCTACATCGGAATCATTGACATCCTGCAGTCCTACAGGTTATCATCACAGCAATCGTGTGGTTATATGTACACACTGTAGGCAAAATATCTCTGTGTACATACTATACCATACCTTCCAATTGCAGCAGACATGTTTTTTGCACATACACTGAAACAATGTAATCACATCTGACAGCACTTTTAGGGCTTTCAGCCTATGACCCTAATATATAAGACACGCTCACCATCACTTTGTTAAACTGCGCGTCTTTTTGTTTCCACAGGCTAATCAAGAAACTGGAGCACACGTGGAAAGCTTTGGTTCATGACGGGGTAAGTTTTTAATAGCTTTGTGCAGAGAGAGACATAGCCAGTCAGATGCAGCAACACAAACTATACTGTGCACACAAAAGGTTGGCAAAACATATTAACTATTTTCTCATCAGGTAACAGAAGAATGTAATTTCATCTTCTATTATTATATTATTCATTCACGACATGCCCGCCCCTCCTCTGGGGCAGTACACAAAGGGACAACAGTTACATTTAGCTTGTAACAGATATGATTAACCGCAACCTCAACATTTATTTGATTTCAGATCTTTGTGTGCACAATGACTTTTATTAGCCTCATGTCTGCAAAACTTTATTGGTTTGATGAGAAGTTGTGTGAATTTTCATTTGTCAGCTCATCTTCTACCTCATCTGTCCAGCTCACCTCCTTTCAACCTCTAAACCTGGGAATACACTCCAGTTGTCTCACCCTCCCTTTATCCTCACACAGTTATTGAAGAAGTCACAGTGATCACGTCTTTTTACAAATGTTAATGTCTGTGGCTGTTTGTGCATCCAAGCTTATGAAACAACACTATGGATTTCTCAAATGTTGACTATATGTCTATTACCAGTCTGTGTCCTCATTTTCTGTCATTGTCAAGATTAGCTATTACTGCATTTTGCTTGTAGTGAATCACCTTTATGATCGGTGAGGCTTTATTGGGGAGAGACACACAGTGACACAAAGTTGTGTGAACCAGAAGTAGTTTGACACTCTGCTCTCAAGCAGAAAGACTACATTCTTAATATTTTATTTGAATTAAAAATAAAACAGAAAAGTGTGTGGGCATCAAAATACATAATTGGACATTTTGATATCTACAAATCATGACCACGTTAATTTAGAGACATACATTTACTTCCATAAACAAAACGAGGCCAGTGCTATGAGCATGGCAGCTCTGACCAGCCTACACACAATTTTTTTATTGTGTGCTGCCAGGTCCGATTTCAGTGGAAGTGTGATACAGTACATCACTTACTGACTCAAGAGAGACTGATATACAGCACAAATCTATCTTGAATAAATGTGAATATGAAGAATGGGGGCAGAAGATTTCTTAGACTGGATAAGTTGATCATCTTTCCAAAGAGCTAAAGATTCTGCAAAGTGTGATATAAAACACTAGACTATCATTTGTCTCAACCTTGTTTATCATATTAATTTATTTTCAGTTATTCCAAGATATCACACTGAAAGTTTTACTGTTAGATGCGTTGACATTGTCCTCACTTATGGTACGAGTGCTCTTACTTTCTCTGTTCACTCACCCACTGATCCCTCGACCACAAAATCACCTCACGTCTCCTCATCCACGTTGGAGTTTACTCTGTACATCATCAACAATCTAGAATCAGACTGAATCACCGAAACAGCCATATCAGCCCCCCCATCACATCCCGCTTACTCAGGCCACACTCTCCTATTTTGAAACACACATGTATTGAATATGTGTGGGAGAACAAGCAACCCCACAACAGCTGCCTCTGTGCGTCACTGCTGATGATGATAGTGGATACTCCTCACCTCTTTCTGTGTTACATACAGTTGGCTCATTTATGTGAATGCCTTCAAAGATGTTACTCACAGTGAACTCCAGTGGTGCTGATTCAGAAAGCTAACAATAACTGTGTAGGCTCTGTCTCCTCTGACAATCATTTCCTCTCTTAGTCTAAACCAAACACCAAGTGTCATCTGTCAGTCTGCTGGCAGTGTGATCTCCGTCTGCTGTCACATAAATAATGAAGAGACGTGTCTGTAGCCTTATCTGACTGTGTTTCTTTCCGTCATTTGTCTTTTTTGTTTTATGTGTTCTGTCCTGTGGGTTGACCCAGATGGAAGAATTACTAAAATGGGACACTAAAGGACTAATAGATAATCTACTGCAAGCACTGGTTTGATCGTTTTATCCATGCACCACTTATCTCATTAATCTCTATCTTTCTGTGCCTCCTCAGGACACTGTGTCAGTCCACCGGCCGGGCTTCTATGCAGATAGGTTCTTCAAGTTCATGAGCAACACGGTTTTCAAGAAGAGTTCCTGTGAGTTAAATTTACAGTGAGACACTGCCTTACATAGTCAAACAGAGCTATGTTGGAAGAGCCACAGATGCAAATGTCAGATGCCAGGCTTTTCTCTCTTTTACTGCCAAACTTTGACAGGAAAATTCTGAGACGGTAGCTTACCGCCTTATTAGGTGCTGCTTCACGTTATGTGAGAGAACTGATTCAGTTTGATGCCTGAGCAGTTTTCTTTTTCAGGACTTTACTAGGATTCTTGCACAAAGAAATAATTCACTGCAACAGGGTTTTAAATAAACATTGTGATTACCCACATACCCCAGAGTGTGATCCAACAAACATCTGCTAGACAAGGGGTTGTTGAAAAAAGGTATAGTTAAAAGTAGTAAAGTTTTTACAAGTTTATGTTTTGCCCCACAGCTCTCAAGTCGTCTCCATCCAAGAAGGGTCGTGTGTCATTGATGGTGCCTAAGTGCGCTGGTCCTGGCGCAGCCTGGTCAGCCAGCCAGCTGCCATCTGAGAGGGATGAGAACATCTACGACCTGAGAGGAGCTCGCAGCTTCCCAACACTGGAGGATGAGGGTAAATAAGTGTTCCAATGCAGTAACGCAACCAGAGATAACTAGAGACAGTTAGTAAGAACAGAAGCAGCTCACGGGTCCAGAATTTATCTTCCACAGTCACTTTTGTTTAGAGTAGGACTGGGAGATATAACCTCCGAAATAAAAATATTATGTATTCATATAAAATTATGATTCATGTTTTGAACTATTATTATTATTGTGATTATTATTATTATTATTATTATTATTATTATTATTATTATTATTATTATTATATATTGGTGCTCACCTGCCTCTCTTTTTTTGAGCCATAGTTCCCGAAAGAGTTCCTGAACTGTTTTCTTTTTGTTTGGTGTTGTTTTCACTGAAGTAATTTGTTTGCGTGAATGCAGGCATGTGAAGCCATGTGAGTGAACATAAGGTAGTATTGGAACAGTTTATGAACACAGGCATTGGGGAAAATAATAACTAAATTAATCGACATGAGCAAGGTTAAGCCAGCAAGAGTTTCTAAATGTTGGTTTTTTTATACTTTCTCTGTTAATCACCTGGCCCCAGTTTGGAGGGTTTTGACTTTGACTCTCAAAGAGAAGTTCTTCTTTTCCAGAACTTAGTGTTTTTAGAGTTCACTACATTACAGTTCAAAGTGCAGCTCCAGTCTACACGACATGACATTTACAGTCTTCTTTTGTAAACAGTAAAACCACTGATCTTTCCAGTCCTTTGTAAACAACAGGCTTGTAGTTGTTGCCATGGGAAACAAAAGGCTACAGAAGCTGAGCAGCACTTCAGAGAAATACAAAAGAAAAGAAAATGTGTGTGTTTGTCTCTCTCTTGCTCCTCCAGGGCGACCAGATCTCCTTCCATGTACTCCTCCATCATTTGAAGAAGCCACCACAGCGTCAATCGCCACCACTCTGTCTTCTACCACCTCTCTGTCCATCCCTGAGAGATCTCCATCTGACACGGCAGAGCACCCCCGCTACAGGTGAAAACACCACAATCATCCCTTTCAATCTGAGCCCTGTTGCTATCAAAACACAGTTGACATTTTATTTATTATTCATTTATTTATTTTTTTTTTAATATTAAATACAATACATATATTGTAGTCTATGTAGTCTCACTGGGCTAAAATGCTAACCTGTTTTGTGTTGTGCAGTTCTTGTTTTCTGTTTTGTTGGCTTAATTTGACTAAAATACTTAAATCACAACTTAAATAGAGAAAATTCACAATATTGCATCGGTAGTTACTCGTGGGTTTTAAGAGCCACACCTAATATGGTGCATGTGAGCCAGCTGCCAATGACACTGTGTCCTCTGTCTCCAGGAGGCACACCCAGTCTCTCAGCCATGATGGGAGGTGAGTCGAGACTATGAATGCTACTCTCACTTCATAAACATTTTTTTAAAGCAGATTTAACTTGTTTTTATGATGGTTTGTTAGCTTTATGTTTTCACAGCATTACACATCGCAGGGTGTGGTGGGCGCTTAAAGGATAAATGTGAGGTCAGCCTGTGGGCTGGTGTGTTTATGAGTAGGCCCATTCTTCCTGTTGCTAAGATGCGGTTGTGTGTGTTTTTTACATGCGTTTCATTTCCTCTATGCCTGAAATTATGTGTGTTTGTTATGTGTTCAGGACCCAGGAGGAGCTACGTGTGCGTGAGGAGGATCAACAGACCATCACAGTGGAGGTGGAGTTGAAGAGACACGACAGTGAACCTACCATCTCTGTTCCACAGCCCTCGTCTGAAACCAGGTACATAAACAACTCAATGACAAACGCGACAAAAGAAATAACTTCCACATTCTGTGCTCCAATATGTCAAGGTATAAATATTACAAATACGACATGAGAGCGATAAATCCACTTAGTGTAAGTATCAGTAACACAATTGTCTGTATTCAAATGTAATAAATGTATTAAGTGAAATATTCCAAAAATAAATCTAATTCACTGACAGTGGACCAGCTGTGGTCTGAAACACACTCGTAGGCAACGTCAGCAGAGGTCCTGATGCTCTTATTATATTGACTTTACTGCTTCATTACCTGAGCGTATAATGTTAGCACAATGTAAGTTTATGGATTTATGGAATTTCCATTCAAAACTACATCACCCCGTTATTGCAGTTCACAAAAGAGAGAGAAAATTGTTGAACTTGTTGGGTTTTCAGAAAAAATCCAATTCACAAGAAAAAAGCAACAATTTAACCAGCCCTTCATCATATTTACCTCACCCTCAAACACTACAACATAATGAATAACAAAAGAATAAAAAACACACACACACGCTCTGTACCCTTTTAACTGTAAACAATAACAACAATAGCCAGATCTGCTAAATGCTCCCTGTATACATGTGAGCCTGATAGAGAATAGATAAGCTGCAGTGAGTGCAGTGAGGTCTGCCTGACCCCAATCTTTAACACAGTTTGTTGTGGTGATATAAATAACCTCCTGCCAGTGACTCACCTGAGCTTTAGCCAGCTGTTAGATTACCACAACTCACCTGTCTCAGAGACACATAAACACATGGTTTCTAACTCAGCGCAGAGATAAATACTGAAAGCAACTTCACCCATTTGTTTATTGGGCTCAGGAGTCTCTCTGTTATGGACAGATAAATGCTGCAGGCACTGTGTGGAGCAGACAGATCTACTGTACAGTAATTAGGTTATGAGAGTGTACACATGCATGTTAATTTGTGTGCTGTGTGAGCAGTGTGTGTGTTTTTAATGGGGTAACACTGGGAGGCAGATAAGGGGCCGAAGGGGCCCTGACATGGCGAACCAGCCAGTAAAAGTAGGGCAGTAGGGCAGGAAGCCTGCAGGCTGGGGCTGCTCCCATAAAGCTGAGATGACCTGACACATTACATAATTTAACCTGGTTTTTAATCAATTTATGTTAATTGGTTTGGCACTTTAGTTTTCAATAAAATTGAAACTGCATCAGGAGAGGCATAACTAAAAAAAACACAGCATGTGCCACATGAAATAGATTCTGAACAGAAACAAACTGAGCTGATGTAATGCAATGGCACTGGGGTCTCCATGAACTGTAAACTGGGGTTAGGTCAGTGAGGATTAGGGTGTGGTTGCTGAGGGAAACCAACTGAATAATTGAGTCTGATGCTGAGAAGGCAGTGGCTAGACATATGGCCTGGGGGTCGAGAAGGAGCTGGTTGGGGGGAGGGAGGTGGGTGGTGAGAGCAGCTGAGACAGTCGATTAAATCGGTCTTCACAGAGCGGCCCCAACTTACCTGCAGCCATTGAACTGGTTGGATGGGAGAGAGGAGAGGGTGATGAAGCAGAAAAAAGGAAATGGGACAAATGATTGGAAGAAAAGATGAGCAGAAAAAGTGATTTATGAAGAAAGACTAGAGGACAAATAGCTGTGGAAAAGAATAGATGCAAAAGAGAGAAAAAAACAAAGGCAAAGACAGCATCAGAAAATGAAAGATGGGGAGTGTTCAAAGATATATGTAGAGTTTTATAATATAATACTTTTAAGATAAATTCAACAAAAATGAGAGATGGGGTAAAAGAGGCCCTTTTACATGGTAGCTACCATCCTGTCTCCCTCATTTACTCAGCCAATCATTTACCTCTTTGAGATGCCAACTTAGCTTTTTTTGCCTCAGTGGCCAGCAGACAGGCTTTTCCTCTGATGGAGTTAAGCTAGACACAGAAGCTGAGAAAGCAATGTGGATGCGCCTAAATCCTTCTAATAGTTGATGATCTAGCCAGGAACAATAAAGGATTGTGGCAGCACACAGCCAGCTGGCAAATCTTAGCTTAAGCAGCTAAACCACAAACACCCACACACACACAGATGTTGAAATTTAGAGCCAGTTTACTCTAATGGCTTGGTACTGTTTCTCTGGGCTTTTGGCAAGTGACCCAATTAAAGGCTCTTAATGTCTTAATGCTGTGTTTATGTGTGTAACCAGGTTGTTTCTTTATTACTAAACTACATGGACCCTTTGTAATAATGACCTATCCTAATTGTATAATATAAACAAATCAAAAAAGAGGTTGGCCCCAGGGGACGTGGTAAATTGAAGGGGGGCAGCCATAGAAAAGATGCACCCTGTGTTAGGTAAAACGGAAGGGTGCAGCAGCAGTGGTTAGGACACACACCTCATATAAATGTGCTTAAAAAGCCTTTGGGGCTGTTGCACTTGCTGGGTATTAACACAATCCAATCTAAACACACAGACATGAAACACATACGTTTAGATTCAGTGTGACTCACAGTTTCCAAGGATATAAATATCTCCTTTGTGAATAATTGCCCATAAATCTGTGCTGAAATCATAAAGAAAATCGCTCTTCCCATCTCCAGAACAGAAATCACACGTAGACTGTGAGACTGGGGCAGCTGACGGACTTTGAATTATCCCTCATCTGCTTTTCCACAGTGAAGTTCAGGAAGTAGTTGGTGCTGAGGCTCCCGATGCTGCAGCACCCTCCGACTGTTCGTCAGTACCAGAAGCAGCCTTGTCTGCCCCAGCTGCTCCCTCCTCTCCCATGGCAGCTGAGGAAGCCCCATCCAGTCCCAAGTCGGTGGTGATGGAGGCGGACAGGGCCAGCCAGGTGTCTGGCTCAGGCTGCACCAGCCAGGCTTCAGTCGACGACGACGATGATGTGCCAATTACAGATATCTACTTTGTAAGTAAACGCCCTTCCACACACACCCACACATGTACACACTTTTAGATACTTTTAGAAATTGTTCCTGTAAAGATGAAACTGTAGGACTAGCTCTTGTCACTTATCATCTTCTTAAGTTTCATGTTTTTATTTAGCCATCAAATCATCCCAGGGTCAGGGTCAATTGGTTAATGGTTCTAAAGTCACTGGACTGAGCTGTATGATGCTCTCCTACAGAAACGTTGACACAAGGACAACAAAAACAGATGGAGACTCTGACTGGTATGAGAATAAGAGCGTGTGCAGTCACTGCTTGCGTGTGTGGTGCATTCAGTTAAAAGACATGTTTGACATTTTGGGAAATATGCTTGAATATGCTTCATGCTGTGAAGTTTATGCTAAGCTGTGCTAACCGGCTGCTGGCTATAGCTATATATTTACAGTAGAGACATGAGAGTGATGTCTTCTCATCCAGTGAAAAAAGAAAATAAGCATATATCCCCACATATCAAGCTGTTTCTTTAAACACAATGTATTGCAGTGTGCACTCTGGTTTGGAGTGTTTGCGGAGTGATAATAGCTTGTGCACCATCACTTTGTATTGCTGTCGAACATGATTTTCAACATCTTCAACAAAGCTGCAGATACACCATATTTTGTGTAAATAACTGAAGCTTTTGCAGGTTGCATGTGTTCAGAGGACAGGGGCAACCTAGTGTTGTGTTGGCAGGTGTGAATGTGCCCAAAAGCACAGCTCTAAATGAGTGTATGAGTGTCAGGGGGAGCGCTGTGAGTGGAGCCACTGATCACAGTTACAGATAGACGTGTTCCCACCTGGCTACACTCCTACTGGGTGTCCCCTATCAGGAAACAAACACCCTCTAATGTGGCATTAGAAATCCTAATAGCCAACAAGTTAGTCTACGAGCTCCCTCCAGTGAGTTATTTAACAGCCCTCTCAGCTGACGGGTGCTGGCTGACGCTTCAAAAGGAGGAGCTACGCTCTCTGTACACAGCAACAGGGGGTTGGCTGCACTCTATGAGGTGAAATAACACTGTTCACGTCCTGAAGTATAACTACACAGAAAAACGCTGCAGGCAGTGTGGTCAAAAGCCACCTCCAGGGAGTGACCCCATATGCTGTCAACACGCTGTCAAATCTCCAAACTTAAGTGTGAAAAACACACTATATGGGATATGGACATAAGTATATTTAAACTTTCAGCAGCTCACTCAGCCAACTCGTCATTTGATCATCCTTTGCACTTCCTGTCTGTTTCTGCTATCTCTGTCATCGTCAACACTTCTCCCTGACATCCCTCACAAATCAGGTTTGTGCATGACTGCTCAACCTGCTCTTTCCATCGATAAATGCCTCAGGTGTTGGTTCATTACAGGTTCACAGAGAAAAGAGAGAGCCCCTGGACAGAAATTTCTGTTGTTACTACTCTCCATGTTTCAGTATTTTCAGCTGACAGAGGCAATTTCTTAACCAGTCAACAGCTTTACTGTTGTGTATTGTGGAGCAGTGGAAACATTTTTTCATTTTCTCTCTAACATAATTGTTCAAATTCAAATATGTTTGAATTTTGATGCAAGAGATGAAAGCGTTTGATATCGTGTAGCTCCTCTGGGAAAACACGTGTGTGTGTGTGGTCACTTCACAGGTTCCTCAGAGTGGCTTGTGTCTGAATTATTTAGTCACTATCAACAGTCTCCATCTTCACTTTTCATGATTCCCACTCTGCTCTCCTTCACCTCTATGCTCTGCCACATCTCATTGTGTTCATTCTTTTGTCTGCTCTCCTCCATTTTCACTTCTTTCCCTCCTCCCTCTTGTTCTCTCATTCTAACCCATCTCTTAGATAATTCTCACCTATCTAATCCCGAACCTTTGTCTCCACCTCTCCTTCCTACTCCCTTCATCTTTTTCTGCCTGTTCCCAGTCCTCTGATTGTCGTCACGAGTCACGATGAAGGTGGCGAGAGGAGTGTGTTGTGTGGTGTGGGAGATGAAAAAGGAGTGTCTGTCAGACTTGTGAATCTATCTGTCGCCTCTGACTAGTGCATCTCTGCTGGATTACACACATCCAGGACCTTCTTTTCCATTCTCACCTCAGCATGTTTCCCATTTTCTATTTTATTTTACATGTCTCCACTTATCTGTCACTCATCTCTATTTGTCATATCTCTTTTTGTTTGTGCCATGTGTCATGTTCCCCTGTTGCTGTCAGTTTCCTGATGGGAGGACCTGGGTGGTCTCTCCTCTCCGACAGAGGAGGAAATGCCAGTCCAGTTGTCCAGTAAGTGGGAAGGAGCTGGTTGGGTAATAGGTTGCTGTCCTGATGTTAGTTTAGATCAGATCTTTGCATATTGCTTATTTGTTTAATGAAACACATGATGCAGTGTTGAGAGGAAACAAGGTTTTTATGGAGTGTGCTGTAAGAGCCACCACTTGTCATGATGTGTGGTTTATCCACTGCAGGTGTTTGTGATTGTGTTGAAACTAAAGAACAATGCCTATACTCCCCATAGTGAAGACAATAAAGTGTGGGAGGTGGACAAACAAAAGACAGAAGGCCTCTTAATTGACGTGACTGCCTTTCTTTAATTCTTGTATTAATCTTCTTTTAAATTTGTTTCCTCACTCACTGACAGCCTGCCTACTCCCTCTTTGCACCTGTGTGGATAGTGTGTTAGCTCCAATCTGCTGAGCTTTGTGTGTGTGTGTGTGTGTGTGTGTGTGTGTATGTATGTGTGTGTGCGTGTGTGTGTGTGTGTGCGTGTGTGTGTATGACATCAACCCACACCTCCTCTGTCACCATCGCCAACATACCGTGTTGCAGCTGCTTCTCTCTTAAAGGGCTGGTACCTACAGTGACAAAGAACCTACTAAAGCTTTCAGAGACTCTAAGGAAAGAGCACTTTTGCTTGTTGGAAAGGACAAAAAAAAAAACATGTTCTTGTGTTTTGCTTTGACTGAGGATGCTTCCTGTGTCTGACTGTCCCAGCATCCTGGCTTTCTTCCCATTCCAACCTCCTAATTCCCAATCCTCATCCCCCTCATCTGGCTGCTGCAGCGACTCATCCCTCCGCTCTGTACACTTCACTTTGTGTCCCAGGAGCTAGTCCAAATGGGGCAAAACAGACACATGATTCAAACACGGCAGTCATATTTACAGCACAGCCAGTTATTTGCTAATATCTACATTTATCTTCAAGTCTGCTAACTGCTGAAAGGATTAACACATCCTTTTAAAGACTTTTAAGATTTGTTCTATATGTTAGATTCACACTTTCAATGTGTCTCAGCAACATTTCCTCCTTTATGCATCCCTAATTTTCATTTCCTGTCTTGTCCTCTCTTCTCCTGTGATCTCCTGTGTCTTTCTCTCCTGCCTGCCCCTGCTGCTTTTCTCTGTGCCTCTGGCCTTTCCTCTGTCCCTCTGGCGCCCTCTGCTGTGGTTGGTGTGTAAAAACAGCCTCCAGAGGACAGGACCTGGGTGTACTCTCCGCTACACTATGGCTCAGAGTCTAAGGCCCTGCCAGATGGGGATTGGGAAAGAGAGACAGTAAGTGAGAAGCATCGGACTAAAATATACAGTACAGGAAAAGAAAAAAAAGTTAGATGAGGATTAAATTTAGTCCTAGACCATGTTGTTTGGTGGTGATTGTTCATCCATGACAGGAAGGATGGACAGGATGAGATGTAACTTTATCTGGGTGAGAAGCTTCTACAGTAAATGTAGAAATGGCTCCTCAGGGCCCACAGTCTATTACAACTCCAAGGGAAGGCTTGATCTATGTTCAGAAACCCACCCCTACATTACAGCATTCATTCCTCATTGATAAGTGAGTGGAAATGGTCACTGCATGACCATTTAGTCCACAACCAGCCATCCTGTGTCCCTCCAACAACAAGCTGCTCAGTAGTCTACTACAGCATGTTACCACATCGGCCTGTGTGAAGCCATTACACTCATGCATCTCCAGACTCCTGCAGCTCATGCTGTAAAATGTTTACAATTAGGATGTGTACACTCAACCTGCAGCTGAGCCTCATCCTACTGAAGAAGTTTTAGGCAATGAAGATGAATTTTGAAATTCTAATAATATATTGATCTTCTTTTGAGTTTATGTTGAGAGTTTATGGGTCAAGTGGTAGTTTTCTGTGTTAAAGTACAAATCAGTTCTCACACAGAGCTATCTGCCTGTTTGGTAAAACTTACAAATTAGATAGTCAAAGTTATAAAAATGTGACTCAAGATGGAAATTACGCTACTTGGCTCAGACTCTTTTCCTTTCGAAAGATTTTATGAGTTTGTCCTTGGCAGGCTACTTGGCTACTTTGCTGGGTGCAGCAGCATTTGCTCATACTGCTCTGAATGCTATACTCTGATTAGGTGTGATCAGCCATTGCTTTTTTTGTTTTTTGTTTTTCATCTTCTCACACTAAACATAATGTCCTAATCGGGGGTTTGTTTCAGATGTGACAAAACATTTTAATAAACATAAAAAATATTGGCCTTATTGAGATGGATGGAATGTAAAATAATACCATACTATGTTCATAATATATACAACATTTTGTTGTAGATCACATCCAGCCCAGTGAGCTCAAATACATGATGTGCTTAGAGTTGGATTGGAATTATGTAGCAAATACAGACCAATTAAAATATCTCATGTCTGCTCATCTTGATTTTATGGCATTGATCCAAGGTATTCCACTAAGTCTTTATAAGATGTGGGGGTTAATACAAGCAGACTTGAGACTGCTGCAGCCCACATGGTGGACAAACATACACTCTAATATATATACCACTTAAATGTGTGATAGAAAAATCCCATACATCTTGACTTTTCCCATTTTCAGGGGTGTTTGGTGTGATTTCTCTTTGCCTTACCCATTCTGTTTTCCTATTTCCACTTCCTTATAAATGCACTGATTGATTGACTAATTGGCTTAATATTCTCTCTGTCATTAGCAAGTAATGCATGAGTAGATAAACATTTTACACCCTGCACAAATCTCAGAAAGGCTGTGTGATGTGTACACTCTGCCTAATACATTCACTATGTGTGTCTTCAACAGTAAACCCTGTTCTCTGGCAGAGAGGAGCGAACGTCTCAGTGGAG
The DNA here is from genome assembly GCA_038496675.1 of Rachycentron canadum. Classification (NCBI taxonomy): domain Eukaryota; kingdom Metazoa; phylum Chordata; class Actinopteri; order Carangiformes; family Rachycentridae; genus Rachycentron; species Rachycentron canadum. The sequence goes on along the minus strand of CM076656.1, from coordinate 15,534,882 downwards.
AGGACTCGTTGGTCTGAAGTCCAGATCTCAGCGGTAGCAGCAGGATCTCTGTCTGAGCCAGGATTTTAAACATGCATACAGAAACTGAACACACTGAGGGAGAAGGTGACTGAACACCAGAGGGGGAAAAAATCCTGACAGTGACAACATCACTGATTTCCTACCATCCCTGCCTTTCACCCTTAACAAATGAAAATTATGTCAATTTAACATGTGTATGTGTAACAGTGCGTATAAGGCTGTAGTCTTATATGTTTGACATACATGAAAGACAGAAGTAACTTATTGTATGTTTTGTTCACAAGGACAGTCCAACAGCCTCTAAACTGGCTTCGCCATTCACTCTGCAAAGCAGCAGTGTGTGATGAAAGGGGAGTCACTGGTTACCCACTCTGAATTCCCAATTCAAATGCTTCTTCAATGTCACGCAACATAAAAACATCTCTGGGATAACATAAAAACACTGTATGGTTGTGCCGTGTCATTCAGTTTGTAATTATTTAAACTGTGTTTCTGAGAAATATTTTTTTCACGTTCACGTTGGGTGGTTCTAAATACATCGTAAGCTTCAGCTGCCTCATGAAAAAAAGAGAGAGGTGTAAATCAGAGCTTTATCAAATTCCAGACACTGTTATGTACAAAACTGATAGTTGCTGAATTGATCCAGAATCTGAAAATGATTTAGATTGTGTCAGTTTTGTCTTATTGTATTTTGTTGTAATTTTGTCACAGCTGAATTTTTAGCTCAGTCAGATTTGTCTTCACAAAATGCACATTGTGAATCATACTTAACTTCTCATTTCACCATTGTTATCAAATGAAATGAATGATCAAAAAACATGATATTTAACAAAGTAAAAACAAGTATTATGAACACAGTTGTTCATATTTTGTTCTGAGCATTGAACTTGGACAGTTTCATGTCCATCTAAGCCGTAGCAGTGCTCCAACTGTGATCCACTTAACATTGTCAGTAAAGAAATTCAGTCAGGACCTCCTGAAGTTGCTCCTCCCACCTCGCAAAACAAAAAAAATTTGCACTGACTGGTTTGACCAATCAGGACAAGCCCACCAACCCTCCTTAGTACTGGCTTCATATCCAGTACAGATTTCTGTGTACTCCCTGAAGAGTGAGTGGTTAATGCTGTGGTGCTGGAGGGCTGTGCTTGTGCTCATAGAACTGAAGTTACAACGATAACCATCATTTGACCAATCAAAACAGAACCTCTAGAAATATGTCATCCTCACATTTCCAGTAGTGAAAGTATGCAGTTTAGTTTATAGAGGAAAGAACTGAAAGACATTCATTCCTTCCTTTATTGAATATACAGTGATTACAAGTGTTTGAATACATAACATAATTTATATCAAATGTTTTTTGCAACGTTTTTTCTAAACGTTTCTTCAGCTGTTTTACTACTGTGAACTTTAATTTATTTTGTCTCTTTGTATTTTGTTATAAATACTCTCTGTTTCTGGTACTTTTAACTTTTTAATGCTGATTTTTTTTTTTTTCTCAATTTGCATCCAAAGAACTTTAATTTTTGTTTTGATCATTTCATCACTGCAGCTTTTTAGTAGTTTCTCAGTTTGTCATGTAAATTCAGTGTTACTACATTTTTCACTACAGCTAATGTGGAAACGACTGAGGCTTATGACTATTGCCTTCAAAACAGCATTAATGACAACACTAAGGCAGCAGACATTGTCAGTCATTACAGTAATCTTCACATCCTTACAATGTCTTCCAGTGTTGCCCTATTTTTGGACAAGACGTACACAAATAATTTATAACAGTAATTTTCACATTTCCTCTTTGTTTTTAGGTGGAGGAATAGTAAGCATATCAGTGACATTTGCTATATCTGGTCGCCCTCACCTCCTCACTACAGGAAAACCATTGACTGGACATTTCAAATGTTTGTATATGTAGAGCATCAGTTGTAGTATTTGCAGTCAATATCGTACCTGTTATCTGTATATTTGAATGAACACAGTGCGTTGCAGTGATGACTTGGTGAGACACAACAGTTTGTAAATGGGTTGAATGTTGTTTGCACTTCTAAAAAGGACCTGAAGATGAACTAGTGATAGAGGCCAAATAAACATAACATCACATTATTGTACTTTTTCAGTTGGTATATAGGAGTTTCTGCTGACACAGGCTGATATTTAGACAGCATTTATTTTAGGGTTATCAAGTGTGTATGTGTGTTGGTGAAGTCAATCACAGTCATTGTATGGTTAGTGTTTACTGTAGTCTCTCTGTGGCTGACATCTTAGGACTCTCAACTACGATTTAAGTTCAACAAACTAATTTTTTAAAATCTAACTCCAGAAACAGTTTCTTCAAATGGTTGGTATGTTTCTATGTGTGTTTGTGTGTAAGAGAGGACATATCAATGTCAGACATTGTAAAATAGAAATCAGTTCATACTCATGTGCAGTGGCCAGTTGTAATCAGTTCGCTGTTGTTCATCAGATGGAGACCATAGCAGCAATATTTTGTACAGTTTAGCTTTTGAGTTCATTTTAATTGCCTTATTAAGAAATTTTACATGTAGGCCTATTGTTTGTATTTTTTTTCACTTGTGCTGTTGTATTTATTTTCTTTCTCATAGTTGTGCTCCTGAGAATGTGTACATAAAATTATAAATACATATATAAAGATATACAAATATATTTTCCATTTGAATCGGAGAATATTATTTTTATTTGGTTTTATTTTTGCTGCTGGGCAAGAAATTATTGCAATCTACATAATTTACTGTACCATATTCTTCAGTGTGTTTATTGAGATGCAGCTGCTGTATATTTATGGTCTATAAACCACAGCTGTTTCTTTGTAAGATATCCAAAATGGAAAGATTTGTGGGTTTTACTGTACATGCAAATCAATAGGGATTCTTCCAACTGTTCAGCTGTGTTGTGTATGTGTTTTCAAATCGCGGTGTGCCCTCATCCAATAGGGAGAGTCCTTTACAGAGACATAGCATGATTTCAAAATGAATATGCATATCAGAAATGTGTATTTATGTATATCTGTGTATATTCATCTATTTATACATGAGGATAAATAGATGGCTGTATGTGTGTGTGTGTTTGGACTCAATCAGAATGACTACAAAATAAAGCAGTTCTATGAATTGTTGTCCATGGAGATAATATCATATTATATTATAATTCCTTGATAAAATTGTCACACATCACCTCAAATGGAACGAGCCACTTGGATTTGGGATACAGTTTTGACTGCGTTAACTCCTGACAGTCATAATGGCCATGTGAGGGAAATCGCCTCAGGTCCTCATGTTTGAAACCAAAATTGAAGATTGACATCTTCAATTTTGCTCCAATTGCACATCAAGGATGTTACTTGTGTTTCAAAATGTATATGTAATCATTAAAGTGGAATAGAAATAGTATGAAAAGTATAAATTAAGTTACACGTAATGCAGAGTTTCTCCATTATTATATGGAGTGTTGTTTGTAGTTTGGCTGCAGTACAACAAACAGCTCCTTTGTAAACTTGAGCCTAATGGTTGTGCTACATGAGAGGCTGGAGGTAAAATAGGCCAGAACCTGTTGAGATAACTTCATGTCTGAATCAACCAGCCATCACCATCCAGACATGTCAGTGTGAAGACAGGAGTGAATTTGGAGATGCAATTGCAGAATGATGGGAAAAGGCCATCCTGAACCTTTAACATGAAGTTACTCCCCTTCAGCACAGCCAGACATCAAATTACAACCAGTGTAAAGAAACCCAATCTAAGGTTGGCATGTGGCTAAATCTATGTTGATGTGTATTAGTATATTGAGTGAAGAATAGAGCCTTTTGTATGATTCCTTTTGGGAAGCACTGTAACTTGCTGGACTGTATGTAGTCTTTTTTCCGATTTTGTTTGTTTAATGTTGCAAAACATAAAAAGGACCGTAGACAATTAATATAAATATTTCGTGTACCGATTTTGTCCTTTTGATAAACATGGTGATACAGTCCGCTCACTCCGAAGATGGACATTGGATTGGACACTTCATCTGCAAAAAGTCAGGGCGTCAAACTTTGGAGAACAAAGGGTGAACTGCCTCACCGTGCTCTCTCCCGTGCGTGGTGATTGGTCGGCATTTTTCAAAGGCGGCAGGCGATTGGTTCATCTTCTTGTCAGTCAACACGATAACTTTTCCTATTGGTCTAAAGCGACGTTGCTGAACTCACGTGCTCGCTTTCTTCCTTGAAGGCGGTTCACGACCAGCTGCCGGTGGAGAGGCTCGTTGTTGTCCGAAGGTACCGAAGTACTTACAAAGTACCAAAACTCCTCTAGTGAAATGGGAACCCGAGATGATGAATACGACTATTTGTTCAAAGGTAATTTCTTCTTTAAAGTTGAGCCAATGACAGCACTGTTCGTTTGCTCCGTAACAGTCCGATGTCAGAAATAGGAACTGAGGAAGTCAACTAAGCCAGCGTTAATGCTCAAGTAGCGAAGTGGTACACGAAAACACGGTAGCGCTAACTCTTTAGCCACCACTACTACCTGGTACAGTTTTATCCAGTAGTCTGTAATACCAAACACAATTCCTCCTCACCGGTGCGATCTTTATCCCCGAAAACCAACCAGCGAGACCGCGCCGGAGAATTAGCAGGCGAGCCTTATTTAAATATCGGCTACATAAGCAGCTAGCATGCTAACACGAAAGCTACCTGGCCTCGTTGAAAAACCTGAGACGACCTGATGTCAACTTGAAACGCCAAGATAGTCGAGACCTGCTCTCTGACAGACGCCGTGTTTTCAAATGTGCTTGGCGAAGCTAAGGTTACTCAGCTCGAGCTGTCAAACCACCAACTGCGCCGCTCCATAATTTCTCTGTGCTGCCGCCGATACGTTTCAACTTGAATCCGTGTGTTTGGGCTCCAGAAAAGCAACAGTTAAAACTTCAACGAGGAGACAAAGGCAACTACAAACACAGACCACAATCTAAAACTAAACAAACTCTATGTGCGTTATGAAAACGTAATAAGTTCATTATAAAACAGTTCATTTTTCCAACTTATCAGTGCATGATGGTGAATTAAAGCCATGCAGAGTGAAGTCTATGAATAAGACCAGAACCACAAACTAGGACCTTGCTGTAACTTCTCAAATACTAAATATGCACTGTACTGTGTGTGTGTGTGTGTGTGTTTTCATTTGCAATCCACAAAGGTTATTTTTCGTGACTAAATTCCCAGGCTGGATTTAAGCTGACAAATGTTGCATTCACTGACTCTGCATTGCAGCACGGTTAGGGAGACTGCAGGCTTAGCTCCAGCGTGATCACTCATATGTATAGTGAAAGCATAACTGCTGTGGTAATTTTTTGTGGTTCACTTTTGGTTGTAGTTGTGCTAATTGGAGACTCTGGCGTGGGGAAGAGTAACCTGCTGTCCCGTTTCACAAGAAATGAGTTCAACCTGGAGAGCAAGAGCACCATCGGGGTGGAGTTTGCCACCCGCAGCATCCAGGTGGACGGCAAGATGATAAAAGCTCAAATTTGGGACACTGCTGGACAGGAACGCTACAGAGCAATCACCTCAGCGTAAGTTTGTTGTTTTTGTTTGTGTGTAAACAATGTACATTGTGTGTGTGTGTAACAATGAAGTTAATGTTCTCCAATGGTTTTCCTCTGGAACCAGGTATTACCGGGGTGCAGTAGGGGCCCTCCTGGTTTACGACATTGCCAAGCACCTGACGTATGAGAATGTTGAACGCTGGTTGAAGGAGCTGAGGGACCACGCTGACAACAACATCGTTATCATGCTGGTTGGAAACAAGAGCGACCTCCGTCACCTCAGGGCAGTGCCCACTGATGAGGCACGAGCCTTTGCAGGTGAGGGTTGCCAACATATGAAGATAAACAACGTGCCATTTCAGATAGTTTTGTAACTTAAGGAGAATTCTGTATTTAAATTAACATACAAACAAAAAAAAGACTCAAAACGCCCGTCTGTGAACCTTGAAAGTTATTATCCAAGTTGTTTCATGTTAACATTTAAATTCGAGTGATGTGTAAAAGTTGTGTTTTGTCTACTGTTTATCCTCAGAAAAGAACACTCTCTCATTTATTGAAACCTCGGCCTTGGATTCCACTAATGTAGAAGAAGCCTTTAAGAACATTCTGACAGGTAAGAATATATATATATAATCTCATCTGCAGCTTGTCATAAATTGTCTTCAAGGTTGTGTCTAATTTTCTTTTTTTTTTTTTTTTTTTACTCTTAGAAATCTACCGTATTGTATCTCAGAGGCAAATATCAGACAGATCTGCACATGATGATTCTCCAGGCAACAATGTAGTGGACATAAGCGTCCCCCCAACAATGGATGGACAGAGGGGCAACAAACTCCCCTGCTGTCAGAGCCTGTGATTCTTGTATTTTCTTTCCCCATTTGATTACTGTCAGTCTTTCTTTTCTTCACTTCTGCTTTACTACAGCTGTCATGCTGCTGTCAACATGATACCGTCATTGGCCCGGATGTCTTTGATCCAAGACTCTTGTAGCTGACATTCCTTTTTGCTGGTTTCTTATTTGTTTTTCATTGTTTGTCTTCCATTGATTTCAGAAGAGCCTGTGTCGATATAACTTTCTGACCTCATGATAGCTTTGAGAAAGAGAAAGTGGTGGCTTTTATGAGAATGAACTTGAAGCTGTAGTAAACTACAATTTCCCTTTTATTAACAATTGTCATTATCCTATTGACCTGCTCCTGTTGAAGGAATGGTGAGGGATTAGTAGACCTGTTGGATCAGTTCTCCAAATGGTTTCTACCTGTCTTCTTTTCCCATATGACCTGTTAAAGTGGGATCCCAGATTCATGTCTAGTTGTCCTGATTAAACATGTGTAGAAGAGGAGATAAGAAGAAGGTAATGCATCAGTACTTTAGAATATTGATGTTCACACTGTCTGGAGTTTGTGGTTGCCTATTTAATTTGAATTTCCTCCTCTGAGCCCTGTGTCCACTGTGGCATTAAACCAGCATGAGCCAGGGACCAGACTGGCAATGACTGTCTGACTTAATATGGGCAAGTGTGAAACAAATGGGGTGTGTGTGTGTGTGTGTGTGTGTGTGTGTTTGTGTGTGTGTGTGTGTGAGTGTGAGTGTGAGTACACAAAGATACCAAAGGAGATGGACGCAATCAATATCAGATTTGGGTTTTCTTATTTATGTGTGTTAAAGGCTGTTATAATATGTAATATTGCAGATCTTTGCTGTATTGGCAAACCAATTTAGGCTATATGGGAAAATGTGATACTATATAGCAAAAATATTGTTTTCAATTGTTGATTGACATGTTTTTTTTTTTTTTTTGTTTTTTTTTTTTTGGGTGTGTAAAATGATGACACCCAGTATCTACTTCATTTCTTGAGTTGGCTCAGGTCAAACTCTTTGAGGAGGCTGGCTGTCTCAAAAAAATCTTTCTTGCACTTATGTCCAAAAATTTCAGTGAAATAAATCACCTCATATTTTTAAATACACTCAACATCTTTGTTATATTTTCCTGTTGCTTGCTAAGGGAAACTGTTGGCTGAAAAGAACAAAAAGCACTACGTTTGTTTTTTTTTTTTGTTTTGTTTTTTAAAGCCGGTGCCCCTCATGTACCTATTTGAATGTGAAATCTGTTAAAGGAAAGTGGATAAAGATGTGTGTAATCTTTTTCAATTTGAAAACACTCACACTGAAGCCAGAAACAGTTGTTAGCAGGGGAAATGAAACTAAAACCTAGAAATGCAAATTGTCTGTGGTTGGCAGGAATGCTATATTCACCCATCTGGTAAATATGCTCCCATGGTTGATTTATTGCATAACATTTCACATTTCTTCAATTAATACGTGGAAAGTCGATGAACACAAACTGGTTTTGCTACTTCTACATTACAGAGAAAATACTGAAGCAAGAATAAACCTAATTCATGTGACCATATAGCTGACACTTATTTTTGGAGCTGTTACTCACTTGGTCTGCCACTGTTGTTTCACAACTGTTTGTGTGCTCACAGAGTCAGTGGAGCAGCCACACTTAATAGGCTGTGCTAACAAATCCACACATATGATAGATGCATTTACAGCAGAAGGCACAATGCAGTTTTACACCATCTAAGGTTTCATTAGCTTTATGCATCACCACACCACTGTTTTTATTTGTATCTCCTTTTAGAAGCTTCAAAATATAAATGGTCGTATATACATTTTTGGTTTTATTTTGTTTTTTGCATTTAATCCTTTCCAAAGTATTAAATGTTTTTCAGATAATTTTTTTTTTCATTGTTAACATCAATGGACAGAATGTTCAAAGTCATCTAGTCAGTCATGCTTTCAGCTAGAAGCTCCATTCAAAAGTAAAAAAAAAAAAGTCTCCTAATAAAATCTCCTATAATCAATGATAGGAATTAAAACTGTTACCAGCTATAATTTTACTGTACTTATATATTTTATAGCAGCAAGTTACCAGTAACACTATTGTTGTCGCTGTTGTTACTATTACTGCATATGATCTCTTTCTCTTCTGTTTCGACCCAACCGGTCGAAGCATATGGCCGCGCACCTTGATGCAGGTTTCTGCCTCTTAAAAGGAGGTTTTCCCTCAACACTGTTTCCACCTGCTTGCTCGCGGAGGAGGTCCAGACCTGCTCCATTTGGAAAGTGCCTTGAAATAACTTCTGTTGTATAAAATTAAATTGTATTGACTTGACCCGACTTGACATTCATAGTTTTTAACACAGTCCAAGTCTCTAGATCCTTCTTCTTTCCGCTGCTGTAAAAACAAAAAACAACAACAACAAAAAAAAAAAAAAATACACAGTTACATGAAGAGAATGTAGACTGATTTCATTTTCTTCATTTAGGAAAAACAAAACAAAACAACAAAAACATACACAAGGTGAATGACTAACATCTTATTAATTTGGAGAAGATTTTGAGGTGTTTGAGGTTTTGTCTGGAGCATTAATAGTCTTATTAACTATAATATACAACTGTAATATCACTATAATAACTTACTATAATGTGACCTTTATACTAGTGTGTATGTATTTGAAAATTTAACAAAATTGTAACTGTGAGGGGAAAAACCCCAGTATTTAGCTTCTTCTTACACATTTTTACTTTCTGGTGAAAAATGTATTTCAAGTTTAAGAAGGTCACAAACATACAGTTTTTTCCATCTTAATAATAATAAAGAGAAGCAGAACAAGCAAACGCAGGCTGTGCTTCTGCTATTTTCGGTTAGCGCCCCTTCCTCCACTTTTGGCAGCTGTTGTTATTCACGGTCACATCTGAGCTCGTCCGGATGGTGCTGGGCTCTAACGCGGCCCGTGTGGATGTGTTCGCGGAGGCAGGCAGCTGATGATGAGCCTCTGGGGTGTATTTAAAACCCCGGGGAAAGCGGAAGTCTGGCCCGCCGTGCGATATCAGCTGACAACCGCTAGCTAACGCAGCGCCGAGCAACATCTACCATTAGCGAGCTGCCGTTGAGCAATTCACGCGTACGGGGCAGCATGAAACGAGAAGGACATGTCAGGTCTTTAGTAATGCCTTGAAACGCGGAAAAGAAGACGACACAGAGGTGAGTAGAGCTTTTTATTTTTTATTTTCGCGGGTTAGCGGCTCGGTGTAGCCGCTGGCAGCTGGCAGCTAGCAGGCGACACAGCTGTGACGGGCACCGACTGACTACGTTTCTGCTGGACAATGAAAATCGGCAGCAAATTGGCATTGACAACAAAATGGACGGTGCTCGTGTTGTGTGTGTGTGTGAACGTCCAACCTCAACACTGGGAGACACGAGTCATTTGTGCCGCCACGCAGTTGCAGCACATTATGTTATAGACATGACACAACCCTCTCGGCTCCAGGCGATAGTCTGGATCAAAGCTGTAACATCTGGCTGCTGGTAACATCAGCTGCTGTGAGTCGGAATGAAAAGGAAAATGACTTGAGTTTGTCAGCTCGAGAGATGATTTTCGTTTTGTTTTTTTTTTTATTTGTTTTTTAATGTCACACTGAAGCAGTGATGCAGGCCCGTCAGTGTCTTCAAATGTTCCAGCTACATTCAGAAAAATTTAATTGAAGTTTCTCATCTGATTAGATCTGAAACTGCCTTTGTCTCTGTGTTGACATGCATCAGTAGATTTTAAAGACTTGGGCCTGCCCTTTTGTTTTTCTGGGACCTGGGTTCTTCTTAATTGTGCCCTCATGCAGTTATACTGTAACTGTTTGTCTTTGGCGTGAAGATTTCATCTTACCAGGGACCTGTATATCAAAGTTGAAGTTCAGGCCTTCAGGCTTCATAAAATCCTGGAAAACTACTCTCACAAAGCTTTTTTAATTGTCTGCTTCCGTTAAGGCCTCTGGATTTAACAACCATGGTGTAGTTGAGAGCAACACAGTTAATAACAAAGGAGTTGAAACTGTCCAACATGTGGGTTTTGGGTCACTGCTGATATTCAGTGAGGTAAATTCTGTAGAAAATAAGTATATGATTTGAAAAAACATTAATGTTACATGACATGACATCATTTTATCAGATTGAATCAGATCAGACTTCGATATAAAATATGTTATCACTCTTCTTATTAGGTCACTGTGAGGTTTAAAATGCAGTGTAAATTCTTGTATTAATTATTGATAAGAAGATAAAGACACAAAAATTAAAATCCCAGAAATTAACAGCACTCTTTCTGCACCATCTGCCATGATAAACCTCCCGTTTGAAAACAACACAACAACAGCAGTGTTGAGCACAAAGGATCATATAAGGACTGGTGTAATGCGGCGACGCGTACAGAGCTACAGTCAAAGAGCCAGGCCTTATGTGAACAACAACAACAACAACAACCCAGTATTTACCCCTCACCAATGCACTTGTACGAATAGTGTTTAGAGTGTTTATTTCCATAAAAGTGAAGTAGCAAACTTCAGGGTTACAGAATTTATCTACACACACACACACACACACACACACACACATATATATATATATAATATAAACTACAGGCTGTAGCAAATTTTGCCTCTTTTTTAGGGTTTTTTATGTTTAGTGAGGGGTCGGAGGGAAGAGAACTGTTTATCAGTCTGGTGCACATCACGCTCACTGCCACTTGCTTTTACAATGGATTAGGAGACGCTTTGGGCAAATTGGCCAACCTCCAAACAGGCAGCTTTCTTTTAAATGACAAAATCTCTGTAGATAATCTCATGACAGGAAGTCATTGGTCCATTAAGCACACTTTCAGATGTATTCAGTCATAACCTGAAGCAAAGTGTACTAAGAACTAGACAGTTTTGGCAAAATCATAAATCTACAAAATCATAATCTTGTCACAATACTGTTAATAATATAGTATGACTGTTGTACAGTATTTAACTCCACTCACGTTGAACAGCCAAGCAGATTACTGTTACACTTAGCTGTAATGCAGCCTTAAGGACTGATCAACAAAATTGTGATGACCCAAATGACAGATAATATTTGGTCTAAATTCTCTGTTGTGAGTTTATATCAAGCTACTGAGCCTCTTTGCTCTGTTATGCTTTGTTTTTGAGGCAGCATGTAAATATTAGCTGACTTTGACTTATGAATGATTTCATGTCAGTAGACTTTAGTGCTTAAATACTGACAGTGAAAGTACTTGGAAACACCCATTTCATTTCAATATGTTATGTTATTGGATTATAATTATTGAAGCATCAGTGCATTAGGATCATTTTAATGTTGGAGCTCATATTAGCTCAAATAAGCTCATAACTAATTCTATAAAAGAAGCGTAGTTCATTACATGGCTCTGAAATGTAGTAGAAGTAAAAAATGGAAATGCTCAAGCCCATGTACCTCAAAATACCACTTAATGTATTGTTTTTATGAAAACACCTTTAATTGTCAATCGGTCTCTCTCTGTTTGCAGAAAGTTAACCATTGCGCACCTGTAGCAGAGCGGAGTTTGTGCTTCCTGCTCCCTCCTTCATCCCTTCATCCCTTTACAACCTCACCATCAAATCTACGGCCAGTGTCTGGACACTGTAACCATGACGACAGGTGGGTGTTGCCACCTGCCCGGGTCCCTGTGCGACTGTGCCAGCAGCACGGGTCTGTGGAAAAGCGTGGAGGAAGCGAGTGGTGATGGGTGCCAGGCACTCTATGTCACCCAGGTCACAGCCATAGATGGACGTTTGCTGTCCTCTGTGCTTAAACCCATGGGCACACAAAGGTAAGGCTTATTTACCCTCATCTGTCTTCTCAGGACTAGATGTTTGAATTTTAACAGTCCTGTGCAATTAACATGAGCAGAAATGTCCTGGACAAGTACCTCGCAGTGGTATAACTCTTAATTCATGATGTAGACCTTTTACAGCAGAAATTTTGACTTGTTATACTGTTCTGGCTTTTTTTCCTCTTCTATTCTAGTGTTTTAAATCTTATCTTCATCCCTAGGTTTGAAAAGAGGCATATAAATTAAGTTTTACTTATTGAGCTTTAGTCTTTAAGCATCTCAGTGTGATGGTGAGGCCACATGCATGAGCCTGAAAGTGAGGTGGCTACATGATAATTGGCATCGTTCGTTTTATTATTCCAACCTGTGCTTTCCCCACTGTGACAAGTCAAAATGTCTTCTGTGGGAGAGGCCTGCCTCAAGTGTTTACAGCAGACTCCCTATTTGTCCTCTGATCGTCATGTGTGATTTGATTTATTATTATTTGATTTTTGAAGTTCTGGATTTATTATATTAATATGGTTGTGTAATATTGTAGTCTGTAATGACCCTAGTTTCACCATTCTAGCTTGTGATCATGTGATTATGGTCCTCCATATTGATGGATCGGACACAAAATGCATTGCCAGGCTGTTGTATTTTTAAAAATATTCTGTGTTTTATCACAGTGATGGTCCCATATGTCGTATTTGCCATGAAGGAGGCAACAGCGAGGGCCTCCTGTCACCCTGCGATTGCACAGGCACCCTCGGCGCAGTGCACAAAAGCTGCTTGGAGAAGTGGCTGTCGTCTTCCAACACCAGTTACTGTGAGCTCTGCCACACAGAGTTCAGCATTGAGCGCCGACCAAGGCCTCTCACAGAGGTAACAAAGGTCAATGCCCTTTGCCTTGTCTGCATCAATCTTCCTTCTTGTCCTTTTTATTCTCATTGGCTGAACCTCTGTATGTGGATGATTGTGCTTATGTAAATGTGAAGTAGCTTTTTCTTTTTTTACATCTCTTACATCTTTCTGCTTGCTTGCTGCTCTATCATCGTGAGTCTTTTCCTTTCTTGAATGACTCAAGATCTGTTTCTCCCTTTCTTCCAACTTTCGTTCTGGCTATTTCACATCTCACAGTGGCTACGGGACCCTGGGCCCCGTAATGAGAAGAGAACGCTCTTCTGTGACATGGTCTGCTTCCTGTTCATCACACCTCTAGCAGCCATTTCAGGCTGGCTGTGCCTGAGAGGCGCTCAGGACCACCTTCAGCTGGGGAGCTGGTTGCAGTCCGTGGGCCTCATAGCCCTCACCATTGCCCTCTTCACCATCTATGTTCTCTGGACCTTGGTAAAAATAAAATTCACATACATTAGGCTGTAGCTTTACTGTAATAGAGCTCTTCTTATCTTGAATGCTTACTTCAAAAACAATTTTTAATGTTCATGCAAATAATTAATGTCCAATCTTCCTCTTCTCCTGCCTGGTTGTCCCTGCAGGTATCTTTCCGCTACCACTGTCAACTGTACTCTGAGTGGAGAAGAACAAATCAGAAAGTACGTCTGCTCATTCCTGAGGTCAAGGAGTCAAACTCCTCCCAGCATTCTTTGCTCTCTAATAAACTGATAAAGAAGCCTGCCAATGAGAGTATAGTATGAGACCAAATGCTGGTCGAAAATAACAATGTCTTTAATGTGTGGGGGCTGATTCTCAGTGCATCATGCCAGCCAAGCAAGACTTTGAAGAAGCACTTGTGGGCTTTTTTTGTTGCTTTCTTTTCTTTTTTTTTTTTTCTTTTTTTCGTTGCTCCGTTGGTACTTATATTTTCACATTGCACATTTTTTTACAAATCTGTTCTTGTGTGGGTGCAGAACTGAGCACATTTATATGAAGTCTGCCTGTTGTCATGCTGGGTGTTGACCAAGCTTATGCAAAAGCACTGAAGAATGGAGCAGCACATGAAAGTGAGCGGAGATAAGGACGCAGTCTGCTCATCTGCCTAGTGATGATAACAGCTGAAAGTGAAGTAAGGGATGGACCAAACTTACTTGTTTAGTGGACTCTGAAATGTTCCAATGGCTGCTCTGCTTAGTTTCAACAACCCATCGATGATTCACAGACTGCAGAGAGTAGCACATTTATTCATTGTTGTGCTGCAATGATATGAAGTGTGTAAACTGCGAGGTACATGTCATATCTTGGCATGCACTTACCTACTTAGGCCTTGTATTCTCTGCACAGTATTATCTAAGGAGGAGCTATTTCAAGCACTTATTGAAAAGCATAGCTCTTCGATTATTTACATTTCGCAAATCAGATACTAGTATGTTGTCGGAGATCAGTCGTCAGTGTAACACAAGCCTACTGGATGTCTTTCAGTGTTTTTTCTGCGTCCATTGTTGCATCTCATCCAAGAATGGATGGCAGTGTCACATTAGTAAAGTCAGAGATTGTGCAATAAAACACTGTGTACATGGAGATTGTCGCAGTACATGAAGAGACCTCTAACAACATGCACAGTCATGCATGCAACCACTGTTAATAACTTTTGGGGATTTTTTTTTTTACTGTTAGTGTATTGTAAAATCATTTTTTAAACCACTAAAGAATGAACAGATTTACTATTCCTACTTAAGTAGGATTTAACAGTGTCCTCATAGAGGTTCTTGTATTATCAGCACTTAACACGTAGGTCTTTATATAGATTGATAGTCAACTCCCATCAAGGTGGCTTTTAGAGGATCATTTCCACAAGCGTTCAGTAGCTGGTACCATGTACTGAAACATCCTTTTTAATGGCCTGTTGAAATACTTATTATTAGCATTTAATTTGTTTTTGTTTTACTTTCTAAAGCAATACACATTGCTAAATGTGTGTAGTTTTCATGATCACAACAATCAGGGATATAGAAATGTCTTGCAAGCTTGTGTCGTTCAAGTCATGGTTAAACATAGTTACTCAGGCGGGGGTGTTTAGTGCTTCTGCCAGACTAACGTAAATTTAACCTGCCAACAATGACTGTCATGTTGGACACGTTATGCAAGCACCACTAAGGCCAAATCTGACTTTAGCTTTGTTTTGTATTTTGTTTCAAGCAGGCCACTAGATGCTCATGTGCTCTCTGTGTGATGAATGTTGTCTTTTTCGGAGGTGCCAACTTTCCTTCATTATGTTGTGATGTTACTGACCAGAATCAACTCGTACTGGCTGTGTTAGCAGTTTGGAAGAGGAGTCGTCCTCTCTCTCTCTTGTGTATAGTTGGGTGCAGTTTATAATCAAGTCGCTTATAGTGGCTGTTTGACCAGGTAGAGATGATCTTCTCTGCTTTAAGAGGCAGAAAAACACAAACTTGCCTGGTTTCCAGATTTCCATGTCATGACGTGGTCCACTTTTGAACATGGATTTTTTCTTCATTCCATTTAATTTGGGCAATGAGGAGACAGTTGATAGAAGCCACAAACTCAAAAACATTGGTTTTACAATGATCCTGTCAAGGGTAATACAGATGTTAAGCCTAGAGTTCAGCATTATTATTATTATTATATGTGTGCAATTCAATTTAAAAAAAATTAAAAAATACCTGAGGTATACTACACAGGCGGCTTTGGGAGCAAGGGGGTAGGCTTTAAATCTTATGACGAAAAAAGATTTTTTTATAGCAAACTGAATTTTAATTCCAAAATAACAATCATTTGCTTCTGGATTTTGTTCTTCTCAAATGCGTGGATTGGAATTTATAGCTTTGTCACTTTATTTAATTTTTATTTTGATTATTGTACTTTGACCATTGTTTGTTCTTCCTATTAGCTTTTCATTAATCTTCCACTAGATCGATCAATTGTCTACACAAAAGCTCAAAAGTCTGGATTATATGCATAATTGTGTTGATAATATCTTGGATGGGTGACATATTAAAAGGAAAACCAATGTAAAGTGTCTTATTGAGGTGTTGTCAGTCCAAAATATCCCATAAGTGTTCAGCTGGATTTAGATCTGTGACTGAGAAGGTCACCATATATGATTCACATCATTTTTATACTCATCAAACCATTCAGTGACCCCCTCATCCCCTATGGATGGGGCCATTGTCACCCTGGTCTTTCCTTTAATCAGTCACTCATCTTCAGTTACTTCATAACTATCAGGTTTAAACAATATTTTACTAAATGTGTAAAGAGTAATTTGTCAGGAGGAAAGCCAGACCATTTCAGTCTCCTTTTCAGAGGACATTTCCAAACTGATTCTTAACTGTTAATAAGCATTAATTCTTTTTTTTTATCCTCCTCCACTCTCCTCATTCATGGGAAATGTGATCCTTAGAACCATTGTGCAACATTAGCTACAGGAACAGGGTGTATTTCAGTAGTGGGAAATTGAAACCACATCTGTTTGACTGCTGGCAGTGTACATTACCAGTGACCTGTGGCTGTTGAGCCATTTCCTCACCCTGGCCTCTTGTCCTCACTAACATTACTCTTTGGAACATTTAGCTTGTGATGGGTTGTCCCACATAACGCTCCAGTTAATCATTTGTTTGTTGTTTGTTGTTTGTTGAAGAACAAAGGATTAAATGCCACGATGTACCCAGGGTGGGGTGGTGGTAGGGATGGGGTGGTGGTAGGGATGGGATGGGGGGGTT
>CM076656.1:15489222-15517633 GCA_038496675.1 Rachycentron canadum | reverse complement strand
GTGGGGCGGGGGGGGGTGAGGGCGGGGGCGGGGGCTTATGAGTCATTTGGTCATCCATGTGTTTACTGTTTCTCACGAACAAGGCTTTATTCTGAGTATTGGGTTTTATCTGTGCATTGATGCAAAGCAATGTAAAGAGGTGTTGTAAATCGAAATAGCTTGAAAACAAGAAACAACAGCATTTCTAAGTTGATGTAATTTGATTTGAGCTTGTTTTCTGTATTGGTGGTATTAACAAAGTTGTCGAGAAATTATGCAACACTGCTCCTTCTTTAGCTGCTTGCCTGCTCATGCCAGTTATCAGAGCAACACGAAACAGATCCTGTTTCATTAGTCATTTTGCATTACATTTAGCATAATGTAAGTTAATTTATACAGATTCCACAATTGAAACCCAATTAGAGATTTTTAATCAGTTTTCTTTATTTCATAAATGAACATGTAGATGTTAGTTATGTTATGTTATATAATATTTTCGTAATATTTTAATTCATGTCTTTCTTTGGATTGTGGGTATGTTAATATACCATTTGTTGCAATCTTTCAGTATTCACATTTTTAAATACTCTGATGTTTATGGTGTGCTGTGGAAAAAAAGAAAGATGTCTTCACCAAAATCCTGGTACCTGCAATCAGCCAAGCATTGTTTGCAAAGCAAATAAAATATGTTAATGATAAATTATTGGTGAACACTAAATCGGTTGATTTGTTCTCCTTGTTTAGATGGTTAGCTACATTCGTGCTGTTTGTCTGCTCCTTGCTTTGTACTACTGTTATATTTTCATGTGAGAACATCTGTGTGGTCACAACTGTACGGATGCACTGATTGTATGATGCTATTTACAAATCATCTTAGCCCAATGAGGATGCCTCATTACTTTAGGTCTGTTTTTGACCACAGCTCTATTAATCCTGGTGGAAAAATAAGCAAACAAGTTTTGCTACTGTATCTGAGAGTCTGTGTCTGCTCATCCTATCCACTGCATTTGACAAACATAAGCAGCTTAAACACTATTTCATGTCAATCCCTACCCTCCAGGAAGGAGGCAGTCCCTGTTAAAAAAAACAAAAAACAAAAAAACAAACGCACTAAAAATGCTTGAATGTTTCCAGTGGGTCTTCATTGATTATTCAAATCAACACAGGTTCAGCCGTTCTGTTTAACTGTTGTACCCTCAGCTACAGAAGCTGATCTCAGCACAGGAATTATTCATTCATCTTTCAGATTTAAGTTACATTTTTCTTTCATGCATTTGGCAACTAATGTAGAAGTTTAACTAGACAGCATGCTTCTTAAACACATATTCAACATAAGTATTCTCTGCAAAATGTACTTAAAGAATCAAAAGTAGTCATTATGCTTAATAGTCCAATTTAGAGAATTATATATATAATTCTTATTACAACTACAACATACTGTTGACAAGGTGGAGCTCATTTTCCCTACAATACTGATATTGGTACAATTCTTACCTCTGAAAAGCAGTGGAGTAAAATACCACTAAATTGAGGTACTCAAGTATAATCAGTGTAGACAGTTTAGTCAAGAATTTTATTGTAAATTTTTACAGTTCTGAAAGTAAAACAATGACAACTTAAGCCAAATATTCTTCAATAAATACCTAATGAGGATATTTTTGGCATGATAACTTAATTGATGTAAGAAGAACGTAAGAACCACACTGTCAAAAGGCATAATACTGCTTCACCGGGTTGGAGTAACTGCCTGTAGTTTATTTACGTAGCACCATCTAGTGGTAACCATTGAAATGTATGTCACACCCTGTGAATGACAGCGTTTCAGTAGAGTTCAAACAACTTCATAGGCTTCATTAAGACAGTGAAAACTGCCTCATTCCTGCATTGCAGGAACCTTCACATTGACTCCATGAACAACTCGACTAACCAAGTGACATAAAGGCTTCAGGTTTCTTTCATGGCAGAAAAGAAGAGCATGAGTGAGTTCAGAAGAATTATATAAAACAGAATGAAAGGTAGAAGGAAAAACAAAGTACAGAGTGAAGGAGGAGTTGGCCGTAAGCAGAGCTATGGGAATAGAAAGTGCACAGGTGATGTGATGTCATGGTGGATGTGGAGGAGGGGATGAGTGTCATGGGATTGAGTGTCACAGGCTCTGGCAGCACTGGAGTTTGTTGCCCTTCTGCCCGTCAGTGGTTGGTGGGACACTTATGTCCACTACATTGTTGCCTGGAGACTCATCATGTGCAGATCTGTCCGCTATCTGCTTCTGTGACACAATGCGGTAGATTTCTGCGAAAAAAAAAAAAAAGGGGAACATTTAGATAAACTTCCTACATTCGAACTTCTTCAAACTTACATAATTGGATGTGTATATTTAGTAGATTCTACATGATATCCTGTACTTAGTCTTGCTTTTCCTACCTGTTAAAATGTTCTTAAAAGCTTCTTCTACATTTGTGGAGTCCAATGCCGATGTCTCAATAAATGAGAGAGTGTTCTTTTCTAATGAAGGAAGAGAAATGAGGTACATGTTAAACATGTACAAAGAGGCATTATTTTTATTACTGCATCATTTGGTTTAATTTACCTGCAAAGGCTCGTGCCTCATCAGTGGGCACTGCCCTGAGGTGACGGAGGTCGCTCTTGTTTCCAACCAGCATGATAACGATGTTGTTGTCAGCGTGGTCCCTCAGCTCCTTCAACCAGCGTTCAACATTCTCATACGTCAGGTGCTTGGCAATGTCGTAAACCAGGAGGGCCCCTACTGCACCCCGGTAATACCTGATTAAAGCATAAAACCAGATGGCTACATCACCAAACAATACATGTGTCAATATACATTCATTTACACACAAACAAAAACCACAAACTCACGCTGAGGTGATTGCTCTGTAGCGTTCCTGTCCAGCAGTGTCCCAAATTTGAGCTTTTATCGTCTTGCCGTCCACCTGGATGCTGCGGGTGGCAAACTCCACCCCGATGGTGCTCTTGCTCTCCAGGTTGAACTCATTTCTTGTGAAACGGGACAGCAGGTTACTCTTCCCCACGCCAGAGTCTCCAATTAGCACAACTACAACCAAAACAAAAATGGAAATTTACACACTCACCAAATTTCAGATTTCAAATGTTCTAAGCGTTATATTTTACTCCAACCATATCTCCTCATCCATTGCTACCGGTTGGTGGGTTTCCTCTTTCTAAACTTCATTTAACAGTGCATATTAACTGACATACCATTGTTATTGTTGTTTTGACTTTGCCCAGTTGGTAGTAAAGCCTGCTCTTTGGGAAATCTGACTCAACAGTTTCTCCAGGCCTCTGGTTCCTGTGCTGTAGTTACGAGTCATCACTACCCACCAATCAAATTCCAGCAGCCACACAAGACCAGAGCCTATTTTCTCCTGTGCTTTACTAGACAGATGTGTCAAAGCTTGTGTTTCTGTCCCTACATTCTAATTTAAACTGGTGGTGTTGCCATAAAATGACAGTTGGTTTGAAATATGATTTTAAAAAAAATCTCTTTCCTGTTAATTACGTTGCGTAATGTTACTAAAGCCTTTAAACCAGCCTGAAATAGGGCTCCATCTTTTTTAGATCCAACACACCAGAGTAATAAAACTTCTCCATCATGTGATTTCTGAGCGAGCTTCAACACAATGACACCATGATTCTTATTCAGCAAAGTCAGCATCGTGTTATCATGAAACTCCAAGGTGTAAGAGGCCCATCAGTGACCCAGTGAGTAGGTTTATGGTTGACTGGTATGGAGATCTGCCCTTGGCCATCAGGGACTGACTAGTACCTTCCCTAATGGGAATTTGTCTCAAAGCTCTGGACCTGCGCGCCTGGGCAGGTACTTGACAAGAAAACTAAAGTCAGTTTCCTCTGCAGACTTTAGCTATGGAGCGAGTTTCCTCCCTGAGGGAACAGACCACCGAGAGGCAGCTCCGCCACAAAGGGAACTCTGGTTTCCCTTTTCCATTAAATTTATCTGATTTCATGGAAGCGGCTTCAGAAAGTGGAGCACAACTAGTGATCCTGTTTGGATGGTTGTGTTTTCGGTGTGGTTATAGCTTGGTAAGGATGGCGTTTCGTCGATAACAATAAAGTTGAATTTACTTATTACAAAAGTAATTTGCTCCACCCGTTAGATTAGCCTTTAGCCTGCAGGGCTGCATCGCCATACGCCCTCCTGTCTGTAAAATCCATTTAGCGACACACATGGTTTACAGCAAGCTTTGACACAAATAAAAGCACCTATAGGTCTTAACTTAAACCTAAATATTGTGTTCATTAAAGAGAAAACTACAGAAAACTTGCTCTAGCTAAGAAAACAGTTGGGCTAGCTACAGTTAGCTGCCAACAGCTGATGTTAACGCAGCTAACGTTAGCAAGCTAGCAAGAGCTTAGCCACTTCCCTCGCTGGATACCATCAAAAACAAGGTTACTCACAAGTAACTTTCTCCTTCGCTCACCTTTGAACAGGAAATCATATTCGTCGTCTCTGTTCCCCATGGTTGGATAAAATCACCTCTCTGAGACTGCGGTCCTGAGGGAAAATATCGCCCCTGCTCTGCCCGGGGAGATGTGCCAAGATGACAGGAGACAATGCGCACGTTGCGCAGGAAGAGCAGAGCCGCTGATACGAGGAGTTACGGTAACGCTGTCACGTGACCTACGTAACTTCAGGTGAATTGTAATAACGTGACACATTCGTTGCTGTTATGTCTTGAGATTTGTAGAAATGTATTAACCTGATTATAACAGGCTTTGTTTCGATTTCCCTTTCTTTGTCCTGCCCAAGACTGCAAGTAAATATTCTTATACAAAGTTTGTCTGAGGTAAATAGAGTCCACTCTTGACTTTGAGAACAGTAGACAAAACAATCCAAACTCCATATGTTAGCTTTTTCTGAAGCTCTACAGTCTTTATTATAAACTAGTATTAATGGTGACTAATAAATAAGTAATCCATAGTAGTGACATAACTGATAATCAGCCACTATTTCCATGGTCTGGAAGGTACTTTCATGTTTAACTCTAATCATATGGGTAAAACTACATCAGTTTGAATGTTAACATATGCATCTCATTCATCCAGTGATAAAAGGCTTTCTGCCAAGGCTGAAACCACAAGAAACCGCTGCTAGGTGGATCTTAAATTGCTGTTTTGTCAAACTATATTTCTATTGTTTTATGGTTCATGCAAAAAAAAAAGTCCTGGCTCAAGATCAGTGAAGTCATAATAAATGAGACCAGACAATATATTAGTAATAATATAATATATTAGTGGTATAGTGGTGGATTCCTGTTCTGTCCTCCACTTCCGCTGATTTTGTCAAGAGCTTTAATGACGGAGATTACATTTATGGCCAAAAAACTGTGCAGTAATTTAAAACAAATATATCCATGTAGTAAATAGCTCCTTTTAGAAGATTTTATTTGATTTTTAAAAATTATTATTTACATTGTATTATATACAAATAATCTTTTGCAGGAAACTGTAGAGGACAAATGGATATTTATATCCCAGATGATGGTTGACCAATACAGAGAGAGATAATGAAGCCTGTTTTGAGACTTGGGGGGAAAAAAATTGTAAAAACCAATTATCACTAAAAGAAACATATTTTTAACTTGAGAGATTAGCAAATATTTAGGCAATAACTGAAATAGTGTGTTGGAATTATTACAAAGCTCATCTTTTGCTGAATACACATAAAAAGAATATTTAATATTAGAATTTTTTTATCTTAATTTTACTTCAACTATAAATGGACTAGAAACTATGACAAAGACCACTTAGTATAATCCAACACAATATCAGCGCCACTTCATTACTACAGTCTCCAAAATTACAACAAAGGTAAATTTACAACAGTCTGAACAAAAACTAAACTTTGCAACTGAGCCTTTTCAATGGGCTCCACACTGACAACTGATTTCTTTACCCGGAGCCAGCAGAGGGGGCCACTATCTCTTCTTATATCTTTCTGTTAATCCCATGAATTTGAAGTGATACAAACAATGAACTTGCAAGTTAAATGTATGAAAATCAACAGTTGTGTAGATCTTCATGTCCCACATGGTCCTTTAATTCAGCTGCTGTGTCAGGAGGTGATATTGACCACAGTCACCTGATATCAAAACTCTCCAATCTTGCAAACATCTTGAAACACATGGCGATATAGATTATAATTTAACTTTTATCAGCAGTTTGAGTTTAGACCACAGCACACAACATTAACCTTGCATGACTTTGTTTCATACACTAGATAAGAAACACATTACTGCACTATTTATTGATTGCTTGAAGGATTTTCTTTTTACTGTTCCAGTAGCTTTATAAAGTCATAATAATGACATTATTTGAAGGTAAGGTAAGTTTGATTTCACAGATCAAAAGGAGGCAGCATGTGCAGCCTCAATAACATGGAAAGCTGGTCCCGTCATTGTTTTTACTTTTAAAACAAATGTTAAATGCTGCTGTTACTATCAGACACGCGCAGGTGTTTTCCATCCTCGGCAGAGACGTCACACAAATTCAATAAAATTCCAAGAAAAGACCCGCCCCCTCTGCACATTAGCCAATCAGCATTGAGGACACTGCTGCCTGTCAATCCGTGGACAGGTCGTGTCAAAGGACCTTCAGTAGGAGCGAGCAGAGCTTTCTCACATGTGGCCGCGTGAGTCTGGTCTGGTCTATTGTTATGGCGAAGCGACCCGCGCGACAGAGGAGTCAGCTGCCAAGCTGCTACTATGAAGGATACCTGGAGAAGAGGTCGTTCAAAGATAAGGTACAGGTCAGAGAAGAGGGGGGGTCTTTGACTGTGGCGTGCAACAGGTGAAATGTACTGCAAAAGCTTTTTAAAATCTCTTTTATGTGTTGGTTAACTCTATTCTATTATTCTGTGTATTTGAATGTTGAATAGTTGAATTATATAATAAATACAAAATTCATCAGAGCTTTTAATTGGATGCTGAGTTTGGAAGATGAAAGAGATTCATTTCAATTTATTTATTTCTTTTTTTAAGATTGAATGGTTTATTATTTGTTTATTTTTATTGTTGTTGGATCTGAGGAGAAACCCAAGGCTACATCCTCCGCTTGCAAAGCAAAGCAAATGTTGAACAACTTTGCTTTGAAAGTTACTTAATTAATGATCAATTGATTGCCAAAATAGAGATTAATAATAATAATAATAATAATAATAATAATAAATCACTAATTGTTTTAGCTTTAAATTACTGGTTATGTTTGAAATGAGTCAATTGTTGGTAATGATGATTGCTCTCTCTCTCTCTCTCTCTCTCTCTCTCTCTCTCTGTGCATGTGTGTGCACAAGAGAGAATCATTGGCATCTCAACAATGTGTAAAAGATGCCAGGGATTTTTTTAAACACTCACCTACTTTATTATTTTTTACAGGTCAGAGCCTTTTAACACCTGCTTGAGAGATAAATTGATTTAAGTTGGCGTTCTGCTGTAACAGTTAATGGTTAATATTACAAAACTACTAATGATATGCTTCATACTTAAAACTAAACAAGTGTAGTGGTTTAGTAACAGACTTCATACACGGCACCAGATAAAGACTGGTTTAGTGTTATTTTCCGTGGGTGGAGCAGCTTGTCTTTAGGTCATACATTGTCATTAGTTTCTTGTTAGTGATATGGACTTTGACCTGAGTTTTTCAGCAAGCCGTGAGCGACATTCACGTCTCTCCAACTGGTCTGACTGCTTTTCAACTCTGTGCCAGAAAGATTAGAAAAGGCCAGGAGCTGAGAGATGAGTAAAGAAGAAAACTGGCATAGCAGGCTTTGCAAATAATAAATCCTTTGGGCTTTTCCGCGACGTCCTCACCGATAAGAAACTGTACACACTCACCTGAAAACGTGCAAGCATTTTGCCTGGGACGACCCAGGCGTAGCCAGACCAAAGTAAATGAATGAGGTGATGCATTACATTGCTGTTATTGACTCACCAAGATTGTCACCTGTACAGACTGTAAATGTCCATTTCCTCATAATTTACTTTCTTCCTTTTCCGTGTTTGTACTGTGTTTACACAATATAAACTGATACTCGTGTGTGAGATTCATCTCCATGTCTGTTTTTCCAGTTTTCCGTGCTCAGTGTGCTGTTTTTCAGTCACTATGTTTCCATGTCTATTTGTGCAGACGTCCAGGAAGCTGTGGACGACCCTGTGTGGAAACACACTTTTCTTCTACAATGAGAAGAGAGATGCCAATGTATGTTATTTGGGTTAATAAATGACACGCATTTGGATGATTATTTCTCAAACAAATGATTGATCAAACTAATGCTTTCTGTGTATGTTTCATTAGTACATAGAGAGACTGGAGCTCAGTGGATTGATCTCAGTAACTGATGACAGCAGCCAGGATCGTAACTTGGATGCAGCCAGACTCAACCTTAAGATGAAAGATGGAAATATCAAATTCACTGTGAGGACATGCATAGAAAATATGTAAGTCATCCCCAAAATAATTCCTCTTTTTTCACAGTTGTTTCTCTCCTTCGTTTTCTCTCCAGGTCCCAAATGCTGAAGCTCGTGAGTTGTGGAAGGGCTATATCCTCTCTGTGTGTCAGGTTTGTCGACTATTAGATTAATCTCACTTCATAGAAAGAACAAAGAAAAATACAGCATTGTATCACCTGAAAAAATTATTAAAGTTTGAGTTTGATAAAACATTGATGTTTCGGTGCATTAACATCGGGCCAGATGTAGATGATTACACCTCTCATTTGCAAAGTGTGCGTGTTTCCCTGCAGCTGTCGGTCCCCTCCTCCCTTAACCTGCTACCAGGTCAGATCCACATGCTCAAAGAGGCAGTAGAAAGGGAGAAAGAACGAATAAAAAATTCCCCCCCACCCGTTGTCACCTCCAGTCCCTACCTGAGCCTCCAAGCAGACATGCCAGCGTGAGTACTGATGGGACTAAGTGACTAAACGTGACATGACCAAAATAATATTTGAAAGGTCTTGAGTGGTCTGGAAGTACTTCAGAGTTTGTTGATTTATTTTTCATTTGTGTCTTTGGTTTTTCTGGTCTCATCCAGTATGTAAGCGTACTGGTTAAAAACAAAAAAGAAGAACTCAGCAAAGATACGTTTGTTTTCTTATGAGAATATGTGATTGATATTCACTGGTTTTGCCAAATTTCTTTTTTATAGAGTAGTTGACACCTGTATCTGAGTCTCTGTGTCTTTAAAGTTGCCTCCAACAGTTTAAGTGTTCACAATTTTACTTTTTTAATTATCACTGTCCATAGAGAGCTATTGTAGCGTCACATAGTTTAAGGTTTTCAGACAAAATAATTTTATGAAATGCTCTGTATGGATTCAGTTTTAATTTCATGAGGTATTGGCTGGCTGATCTTTACCACAGCACAGTCTTTGCTACTATAATCTACACTCTCTTAATCCACATGCATACAAATTTTGCCTGTTGTGGTCTGATGGCCCACTTTTTAATGACCTGTTGAATTCAGTTTTTGCTTCTGTCTCATCACTGTTTTCTGGCTGGCTGCAGATGTTACCACAGCGTGTCCCGTCTGGAGGCAGAGCTGCTGCTCGAGAAAGAGGCTAAGAGAGGAAACCTGCTCCTGAGGCCTGGAAGCAACGGAAACTTTGCTGTCACAACCAGACAGGACCATGATGGGTACACACACACACCTAAAACAAAACTGTTTCATTCAGTTACATGGTCTATAAAGTGTTGATGTGTTCATTCATGTCTTCTGGTTGCTTACCTTCCCTCTTTCTCTATCAGCTCTATATTCAAACATTACCGTGTGAATCGTAAACATGAAGGAGGCTTCAGCATTGACGTGGAAAATCCAGTAAGTATTAAAAGATTTTGTCTCGCTGTTACTGACTGACTCTTTAAAACAAACAATAAAGTAGACTGACATTGCATGGTCAAACCTGCTGTATGTGATTTCTATAAATGATCTTTGGTGGTAATGTTAAAAACCACTGTGAGGTCAATACTGAGGTCATGTGACCTCCAGGAAAAGACAAGGGTGATAACTGGTAAACCAAAGGCGTAATAAAAATAAAGTGGTTTTAATGTCTTTAATGATTCCCTGCTACCATAACATGATGTATGTGGGCTTGTGTGTGTGTACTGGGGAGGTATTTTGCAACTTCCGCCTTGGCACCAATAAAACACCTCAGACAATGATAAAGGTTACAATTTGAGTATTGTGATTATATTGTGGTTATTGACTTACGTCTTATCTATGTAGTGCTATTAATGACTAAAATCTGTTTCATTTCATGTATTGAATTGTTCACCTGTTGTTAAAGAACACTTTGCTCCCTATGTAGGTCCCCTGTCACACCCTGCATGATGTGATCAACTACTTAGTTGAAAAAACAGATGGAGTTCTGATTCCTCTCATCATGGAGGAAGCGTATGAAAAAAACATCTGTACGTATGACAACTGAAGCATTTTCATCTCATGTTCTCAGCATGACTTAGGCAAATTGTCATTTTTCTTTTTTCTTCCAGCTTTCATTCAGTCTGATAATGAAAATGGAGAAAAAAGTGTTCAGCAAGCTCCGTCAAACCTTGTGCCACCAAGTGTGCCTGCCAAACCAGGTACTTAGTTAATTAATAGGAGAAAACTGAACACACACTACTTGCCCATCTTGTTTTCCCCTTGACTTCATATATTCATTCAACTTGGTTTACTCTTTGTCATAATAAATAACAACAATATTTACAATTAACATTTACTATACAATAAATGTTAAGACAAGCGATAATCTGTTTTGTTATAAACTGAGCCCATGTGCCTTAAGGAAATCAGTGGTTTGTGAATTCAGTTACCATGTAGAGATACAGCTCACTCATGGTTTGTTTGAGGGAGAAATTCCTCTGTAGAGTTTTGCTTTGCTTTAGACTTTGCAACTAAAGCAGACAAAGACTCAGTGTTTTGGGCATCTCACCCCTTAAAACAATGCAATGTTAGCTAGAAACCTGCTTGTGTTCACTGGTTGTGACTGGTTGAACTAAAGCCGTGGACCAACCAAACTGACAAACCAGCATTGCCCCAGTCCCCCATTGGTATTGATTTACTGAACAAGCTGGACTCTACATGATCGTTTCAAAAACTGCATGCAACCAGTGGCTGTTTGCATTGGCTTCTGAGCAGCGTGTTGTATTCTGTACTGTGACAGCATTGTCATTCTGTCTTATATTAACCCTGTAATTTGTTATGCAGTTGTACCAAGAATACCGACTCCTGAACCAGAACCAGAACTAGAGCCAGAGGATTCATGGCTATATGAAATATGTAAGTAACTTGAACAGTCCCATCTGTCAATCTCTCATCCCTGACATTTAATCTTCTATCTCAAACATAAACGGGTATGACTTCATTTTTTCCATGGCTACTGCTGTCTTCAAACAGTGGAGGCAGAAACAAAGACTGAGGATTCCACAGCCGCTGCACCGTCACGTGAGTGTGATATTTCCATCTCTCATATCTCTCGTTACCTGCTGCATGGCTTGATTTTGATTGATTGTCTTGTGTGCTACAGAACCAGATAAGGAAACTCCAAAGAAGGCAATGATGCCTCCAACTCCTGCTCCTCGCAAGATGACCCTGACATTACCCCCCTCCTCTGCCTCCTTCATAAAGAATGAGCCTAAAATAAGAACTCTCTCAGACCCATTATCACAGAGTGAGTCCACATATAGACCCTTACCTTTAGACAGTTATTTGTGCAGGTACATTTGCAGTCTCAATTAATATTTTCCTGTCAAGTGTCAGTTTACTTTATTGCCATAATACTGCTCACTGTCTGTCTGTCTGACACGCTCCATCTCCTTTCACAGCAATATCAGAGCTGAAACAAAAGTTGGAACTTAAGGCAAAGTGTGAACATTGACCTCCCCTGGTGGGAATCTTGTGGAAAACTGTCACCATCTGTGAAACTCTGCTTCAGAAAGTCATTCGCACCAGAGATGAGCCACCTTAGTCTGTCCCTGCGCAGTCCCTGAACAGAGACAGGCTGTTTCCACATGAACGTCTTCCTCCTCTGCATCGCAGTTCTGCTCCTCTTCACTGTCTGCTGGTCAGCAGTAAGCCTGTCTGAAGATTAACGCTTTATTGATTTATCCTTCTCTTACACTCATTAGCACAATAATCGACTGTAAAGAAGGATGTACATGTCACTTTATCTTCACTGTTTCTCTGGTGCATTTTGCACATTAACCATTGACAGTGGTGTGAGTTTTCCATTTTCAATCAATATCAGTGTTGCTTTTGTCTTATTTTATCTGCTGTAACTCAGTTTTTTTGGTGTTACTACAATGGCCATGCTCTGCCTCATAGGTATGTAATGTGTGTATTATATATATACATATATCTCATAACATTTACTACTGTCTCTCTGTGAGCCATGCCGGATATTGCCTGTTGGTTACAGGACCTCCTGTATGTGAATATATATATATATATATATATATTTTTTCAGTAAAGGGAAGCCCACTTTGGTATCTTTGATTTTGTCAAATCAGACTCATGCACAAGTGGCTTTCAGTATCTTCTATGCAGAAGTTAGAAATAATCAGTGTGTTCATTTTATGATGTTCTGTAGGGGCTCTAATTTTCCTTGTTGAAAATAAAATCGACGAACAAAGTGCTCTCACTCCTTTATTACCTCAATGACCGATACATTATAGTGGAAAAATTAAACTATATACAATAAATTGTGACATTTGTCAGCATGTGAAATAAAGTTATAATTCTCAGCTGGACACTTCTTTGAAGCATTGCAGGCTAAAGTTATTCAGGAGATGCATTCAGAAGGAGCAACATGGCAAAGCAAGACTGTTACCACATGTGACATATGACAAAGACGCTATCAGAGGTCGTGTGCTGCACAAATAAGGGCTTTAGTAAACAGTTTCCAGAGTTCACTACTGGAACCCACACAGTTGGGTTCAAAACCTGCCTAACTGTCATGCCACAGTTTGTTAGCTGGAACTACTGGCTAGCTATTTGTTATATTTGGACTACAGACAGTCTGATAATTAACTCTGCAGCAAATTAAGTGGTATTATTAGGTATAAACACATACATACTACACATACAAGCATTAGGGGTGCAGTCAAGTGAATAAAATGTATACAGTACAGTCATTTCCAAAGACCTGAAGCCACGTCTGAAATCTCTGGCTTCACTACAAGACCTAAATTGAGGAAAACAGCAGATTCTGTCAGATGAAGCCCAACAGTGACTCCAATGTAAAACTAACTGAGCCCACAATTTGCATGCAGAACCTCAGCAGGAGTCCTTTAGTCTCCTGCTGAGGTTCTGCACGCAGATTGTGGGTCCTGACTACAAAGTGAAAACACTGTTAAGTCTGCATGCCTTGGCAAGAGTTAAAATACAACATCCCTAATATGTACTGTCCATTTGTTATGATTCATGAGCAACTGGCAAAGTAGAGTTTAATAAACCTGATTCAGTAATGAACTACATTCTATTGAGTAGCACTGTCTAGAAGCAGGTTGTTATTTTGGTTACATAGGTTGGTTGATGAATAGAGGCAGATTCAGTAGGTTTACCACTAAGCTACAATACAACCAGGTTATACTGACACTAACACAATACATGTTTAAATTGACATAGTGAGACCATTTCCTGCTGTGAAATATTAGCATGTTGGTACTGATCACCAGATCTGGCCAATCAGGTTGGAAATGACAAGGAAGGCACAGGGAGAGTGCGGACAGTGCAGGGCTTGACCCTGCACCTGCAGCTGGCTGCATGACAGTACGGCTGACAGTTTTGGTGATGGAAAGGAAGGAAGGGCAGCGGCCAGCGCTAAATCTTTGCTCTAGCAGCAGTGGGACAGTGCTAAATGAATGTGTAGAAGGAGGAAAACTATTAACACTATGTGTCCCAAGCAACCACAACAGCCGGAGTCATACATCTAAAGAATTCTGTCACTGAAGGGGCTGATGACTCACTTGTTCTCGAAACCATTTTTTGTTGCGACACAGACACGAGGAACAGGCTAAACCATCATACTCCAGTGATGTAACTCTCCAACAGCTTCCAAGGCAGGGAGATGTTCTGCGGTGGGTGACTGCGATTGGGCAGAGCTGGAGGGCGTCCAGCTGCCTGAGGTGGATGTATCTAGGTGAGGCTGGCGTTGGAGCTGCTGGTGCCACTGTTCTTCCTCTGGCCGCTTTGCACCACGCTAGGAACCTGCAGGCCCGTCACTACTGAGAAACTGCCATTCCAAACCTGCAGGGGGCAGCACATTAACAGGCAGTTCAGAAACAGTGCACTCCTTTAGACAAAACCTACTTCTTAAGAAACAATTCTCACCATGAAAGCAGGGATAACTGGTTGCTGGAACTTGGTTTTGAAGGAGTGCATCAACTGCTTAGTTTTGGCGTTGTAGAAAGACAGCACACCTGGAGAGAACAAAGAAGGAATATCATACATGTACTATGTTAAAAAAAATTATTAATTAAATTAATCAGTCAATTTCTTTTCATATAATCAATTTATCATTTAGTTTATTGTAAAAACTATTAAAAAAATTGTCCATTAGAATTCTCAGGGTAATGTTTTAAATTGCTTATTATCACCAACATTCAAAAACTCAAAGATATTTATAGTGATATAAAACACAGAAAATCTGAGTGTTATCTATTTGTAATATTGCTGTTGCCCGGTTATTGTATAAATTTGTCTGCCATTTATGCTGCCATCTAAACAAACAAAAGAGAGAAAAGAGGTTTTGTATCCTCTGTTGGACTCATAGCTTAAAAAATAAAATGAATAAATCCTCATATTTTAGAAGCTTTTTAATTGTATGATAAATGACTGACAATGTTGTCAATCGCCAGAGATAAAAAAAAAAATTCAAAAGTATTACATTTTATATTGAGTCAAACACACAACTGCCACTGACTTTAGAAAAGAAAAACGTCATCGTTTTTAAAGCACCATCATTGCGCTGAGCTTTTAGTGGAAAATCTGTAGTGTGATTCTATCTGTGATCAAACACTCTCTATGTAAATATTTTTATTTTACCGTCATCATAATTGACATAGACTCCTATACTGCTTGGGATTGGACAGTCCAGTGTTCGAGCCTTGTTGTTGTGCTTTGCTGTGAGGCTCTGCTGCAGCCAGTTGTTCAGGTGGATGCACCAGGATGCGCTGCTTTTCCCCAGCTGGTCAAATCGGCCGAGGCTCCTGAGGGCCACTCCGACAGCAAAGGCCTTGCTCTCCTTGTCAAACCGCACTTCCCAGTACTGCTGGCCAGCGTCAATCATGGTGTCAGCTGTAATGAGACATAATAGAAGGGAATACATTTTGTAGAGCTGCAGTATCAATATTGAATAGGTTGAGAGTTGTGGTTACATTTAAAAAAAAAAAAAAAAAAAAAGGTATCACTTAATACTTTACCTCCTTTACTCAGATCTGAAAGTTTAATGCTAGCCAGCAATTTACACTTATTAAGTTGAAATGAAATAATTTATATTTCCAGAAGTTTTAAATAAATGTAAAACTGTACAGTCTGAGAGTGTTTTATTACCCAGCACTGTGTAGGACTCTGCTGTAAACCTGTCTCTGCCTGGACGGGCCGTTGGTGCTCTCTTAGGAGACATAAGGGCTGACCTGATCATAGACAAGATAGATGGAGATTTATTCATAATATCAGTAAGTGACACAGACCTTGTGTTTTCAAGACCCTGTATTTATAGTCAAAAAACCGTGTTTTAAGACTTTACAGCAGTTTACACCCATACAGACCTGGCTGGAGAGTGCATTGGGGAATTGGTGCGGTTCTTCTCCTTGCGGATGTCCTGTATCTTTCCTCCACTGCTGTCCCACTCCACACTCAAGTCCTCTACCTTTAGGTTCTGGTGGGCCGAAGCAGAGTCCAGTTTGAAGGTGAAGGCTGGAGACAGAATAGGAGGCAGAGCTTTTATTAACACAGTGAAAACTTCTTCTTCTTCTAAACAAAGACTTCCACAGAGTCTCTATATATTCATTTCCTGCCTGTTATTTATGGCCAGTTTTCTCACCATGGGTTTCTAGTGTGATCGGCTCGGAAAATTCTCCTGCCACAGCCTTGTTACACGCTCTCACTCTGAACGTCATGTAGCGAGTGTCGAAGCGCAGACCTGAGAGTGAAAAAAAAAAACCCACCAGCATCCTTTAGCAGTGAGCGTCTTCAAAGTTCAGACACCAAATGCCACAAACCTCCTCACCATCCTGCTCTTACCCGTCAATGTGTGCTCCATCTCTCGTATCCCCTCCACCACCATCCAGGGGTAGTCCTCTCTGATGCGAGGTGGTCCCTCGTGGTTTGTCCGTCGATGTTCCAGTATGTAGTGGTCTATCTTATTGTCAGGCTCTGGTAAGGTCCACACAACAGCCACTGTGTTGTCACACACCTGGCACTCTGACACCTGGATCTCTGGAGTGGCGGGAACTAAACATGCAAGAGAAACAGCATCTCTTTTATGAGGGGCATCCAAAATCAGTTTTATTTGTAAAGAGCAGATTTAAAAATCGGATTCTAAACCTTATGCTTTTTTACAATGATGCAGGTTTGTGACTGGTCACGATATGACCCGTCTTCCCTTTTATAGTCTCCATATATAGTTGCTGTGTCAATTGTGTTTAGTTGTTTATATGAAACATTATGAAAAACTATACTGAAAAACTATATGAAAAAATTACTAAATTGTGGTGAGATGCCACATGGATAAAGAGAACAGCAGTATTTTTAAAAGGTTTTGACCACTTGGGGGCAGAATAACTCACCTCACAGACACAGCCAAGTATATTTTCACCTTTAAATATGCTACGGCTACCACAAAAGCAAGCAATGATCTATTTGACAAATTGAGAGCCAATATCCACCCTTAGTTTACCTTTGCTTTGGTCTTCAACTATTTCTAGATTGAAGCTCTTCAAGCTTCTTTACCAGCTAGCCTGCTGCTTTGGTGCCTCACTGGTGGTTTTATCTGAGCTTTTTTGCTGGAAACACAATCATCGTGCACTAAATATGTCTGCTGTGAAACCACACCACATCCATAAAGAGGGTAACAAGCCACACAGAGCTGCAAAACTCCCTTAACAATATGGGACATCTGACTCATTAACAAATACTGAAAGGTTGTGCACTTTAAAACTAGTCCAACATGCAGACACACAGGAAGTGTTTATTTTCTGACAATAAGAGTAATACTGCAGTTTAAAACAATGGCCCAGACTGTGTTTAACAAAAGCATTCAAATGTTGACATCTGTGTAGTTACTTTGTATTTATTACTACAGATTTATCTGCAAAAGACAGGACTGACAAGCATTTGTTGACTTTTTGAACATTTGGTTTTTCACTGGTTTCAAATATATATAGTTCAGTTTACCTAAGTAAAAGCAAGGGGGCATTTTCAGACAAATGTACATAAAGTATATTAAGTATAAAGTTCAATAGTCCTGTAGAAAGGCCTGTTTCATATTGTTGTATATAGATTATATACCTGGATTATTACTACCTCCACCCATTTGATCTTATGTTTTCACCCTGTTTGTTTGTTTGTGAGAAGGATTATCCAAAAAGTACAGAATCTATTTGCACCAAACTTGGTGGAAGGATGAGGCATGGACCATGTAGGAACTGATCTGGTTACAGGGGCAGACATGTGTTTTTTGGACACTTTGGTTAATTTCACAGAAATTAATGTTTGGATCTTATTGTAAAAATGTGACATATTTATAGCTTTGAGATGTATGAAGTTGTACACATTGGTACAGGTGCAGATAGTAATCTGAATTATGTGGACGAAAGTGTTTTGGCCTTGGCTGAGGTATGTGCTCTGTTGAGTGCCCTTCAAATTACTGATGAACTGGTGAGCAAACAGCATATTACTGTTACAACTGGTGGAAGTGGAACTGATTTAAACTACCTTATGTATTGTCAGGCTATTGATGAAACTGAGCCTCAATCAGACAAAATAACTTGTTAGTAAAGTATGTGGTAACTACAGCTGTCAAATTAATGTGGGGGATCAAAGGGTATAATAATTCCCTCTGACATGTTCTTAAGTATAAAGTGGCATGAAATAACTCAAGTAAAGTATAAGTGCAGTAATGGTGTTAATCCACTGAGTTACATTACACCATCTGCACATCTTTAATTTCTATCTGTGTGTCTTAGTAGTAAAAGCGGAGCAGACCTGGGAGAAACTTGAGGCCCTGCAACATCTCCCTCTCCTGGGTGAAATCCACCATCAAGTGACTCATGTTGTCACTGGCTTTAGCCTTCAGGGAGAGGCGAAAGGCTGGAGCCATTGTCACACTGCGGACAAAGAGACACACAGAGAGGCACAAACACACGGGGTGGAAACAAGCGTGGTCCATTATTCAACTGAATAAGAGGGGGTGAAAACAGGTAATTCTAGTACTGCTCACTAGGAAAATGCCACTAGCTAGACTTGTAACTACCACTGAACTGGTCACCCTGACCAACACTCAAAAAGCGGAGCTAGAGAGGGAGCAGCATTTATCCAGGGAGGAGCTGACACAGGATGGTACAGAGTGTAGAAGACAGTGGGAAACACAGAGACAAAAGGCTCTCGGGTGGAAAGTTTTTCCATAGTGCTTATTGTCTACAGAATGGGTGCGGTGTCTACACGTTTGAATGCATGCATGCTACATTATGACACAGCTTATTGGTTACAGGAGGCTATGACAAAAAGGGAAGCAATGGATGTCTGAGTACTATACCTATCCTTAATGTCTTTGGCCGCCTGGAGAGGAGAAGCAGAGGGAAAAGAAAAAGAGAAAGGAGAGGAGAGATACGGAGCGAAGAGAAAACTGAGTTGTAGCCCATCACGTTGTCATTTGACACAAAAAAAGTCGCAGGTGGCAGTGTTAAAATATCTGGTAGTATGACACCACAAGAAGGACTGCTTAAATAATAAATATGGACACTGGAGTTCATCATTAATTAAAAATGCAGTCATAAACAGCGAGCAGGGGAACAGTGCGGTGGCAGCAGCACAACAGGAGCAGAGTGGATCAGGTACCTGAGTGAAGCCGTCTGTCTCAGAGGAGCAGAGCGTCTGGTTGGCCAGCTCCAGCAGCTCCTCCGAACTCTCCAGGGCTTTAGAGCAGGCGCTCAGCTGACTCTGAGCATAATATCAAGTCAGTGTCAAACAGAGTACAATATCTGCAAACTCTTCACACACTCATCCTCAATATAATGGGACTATTATTTTCTCTGCAGAGTCTATGGAATTAGCTGCATCATTTGAGAGTCATGGCTGTGTCCTGAGACTGCAGAGAGCTGGATGCATGCACCAAAAATGAATAACTATGAGAACTTCGAGGCATAAATAACAGCTATAAGAAGTACCACAAAGTTGTACAACAAAGTGACAACAATCAATTTTGGAATCAATAATATCAGAAATTAAAAACAAAAAAAAAAAAAAAAAATACAATATTTTCCAAACTACTGCAAACTTGAGTTAATTCTTTAAACAAAGCATTATTCATTTGAAATCCAAATTTATTTAGTACACAGGTGCTCCTGAAAAAGACTGCGTTGACATTAGCTTGTATTTTGAGTTGTCTTTCAATTTGGTTCTGCAGCAGATCGTGACATTTAACGGTTTCCTACACTGAACTTGTCTCTCAGATCTTTGAAAATGCCTTTTTAGTTTTTAGTCAGACACCAAAACACTACATTCACATACATTCATTAGGTGATGGCGGTATGGCGAGATACATATGACAGAGCAAAGGGATGAAGTCACAAAATGTGCTGGTGATTTTTTCACATTTTGTCAAATGACACAACTTGAGATCTTTAGAGTGAAAATGTGTTTCATTTTGTTTCTACTAGAATACATTTGCTATTATTTTGTGAATACAAATGCAGACACAGCAGTTGTTACCTGTAGCTCATATGTGCGGCTGGCTCGCTCCTGCTTGATGCGTGTCAACATGTTTTCCTTCATGTCGTCCAGAACTGAGTGGAGGGAGGTGAACTCAGACTGCAGGTCCTCCTGTACTCGGGTGGAGTTTGCCTGGTTCGCGATACAAAAGAGCAAGAAAGCCGAATGAATCCACAGACAGAGACAAACTGTGGATTAAAACAAACAAGATCTTAGTCCATGCCATGTGTGTATCTGTACCTCCAAGTTGTCGAGGCTCTGCTTGAGGGTGCAGATGAAGTTTGAAATCTCCTCATTCTTCACGGCCAGCGTGTGGGTGATCTTATGCAGAGATTCCTGAAGAACAGAAAAAGAAAAAAAAAAACCACACCTCAACATTTCATTACAGGTGGCAGAGGAGAAATCTTATCTTTTCAGAATGACAAAAGCAAAGCGTATACAGTTTCAGATGTATTTTCAGTGGCAGAGAGGGTTCAGTCACTGCAGGTTTCTCTTCCTACCCAACACTACAGCAGCTCAGCTGAAGTGGGTGTTAATCAGTGTTTGGCTGGGGACACGAGCAGCTTTAGGTTTTCAGCTCCCTCTGAAACATGATTAAACACTTTCTCTTCAGGCTGGATGAGAGAGGACTAGCTTCTGAGCGCAGAGAGGGAGGACACTTCACGGGCGGAAGGATGCGCATTTATAATTGAATAATGCGGCTCCACAGCGACTGAGCCGCCGACTCCATGAGGACTGGTCCCACACTGAGTCCATCATTATACAAATTACACCTCTGATATGTCCCGTTGCATTTCCTGTCCCAGTGAGGAAGCACATTCATATTCATACTGACGGACTGTGCCATGTTTGTTGAAGCGAGAGGAGCTGCGACGACGACCCCCCCCCCCCTCTCTCCCTCCCTCCGTCCGTGACTGTTACGCCGATACCTCGATAACAAAGTGGTCGGTGATGTGGACGAGACAAAGCTCAGCTTCAAGCCGACAAAACGCCGATTAAAACAAATGATACCCCTGTGAAATACGAGCCCGCGCCGCATCCACAAACTCCCCGGTTTCGCAGCGTCTCCCTTCCTTTGTACACTACGCCCTGAAACGGCCCCCCCTCCCCGGTCAGAGACACCTGTTTCTCCCGCTCCGGCTCACCTTCTGGTCCCCCATCTCGCCGCACAGATGCACCGGCGCCGCTCGAGCCGCAAACACCGCCGGTATTTCTCCTCCGTCCCCCGGTGTTTTTGGTTTAGTAGCACGGCGGAGCTGGTACTGATGCTGCCGGGGTGCAATGCATCTTCGGACGGACACCAACCACCAACGCCTTTGGGCCGTAGTGCTTACAGCGCATGCGGCACAGGAGCATGCCGGGTAGTGGTGTTTGGTCGTGTGGCTGAATGATGCTGCCTTCAAGTACTGTCGGAGGAAACACCACAATATGGCAGCGATTTCTATGTAAGGATACAGTGAAGTTAGTAGAACTAAGTCACATCCTGTTGTTTGTTTGTTTATTGTAATCTGAGCTTTTCTGTTCTTTGTTTTGGTTGGTGCATGTGAGCCCCTCCTCTTAAACTGTACTCAAAATATCATCATATGAACTGACATCTGCCGGTTTGATGGCTTGAGTTTTTGCACATAGGACGCTGCCATCTTGTTTTTGTTTTTTTAATGTTTTTTTTTTTTTGAGTCAAAACAAACAATGTTTGGGCCAGAGGCTAAACCAAGGGAAGAGTGGGGGTGGACCTAACCTGTGAACCTGGGGACACCATGCAAGCCCACATACACTGGACACCTGACCTCAAGAGGCTCCTGGCTGCAACATAAGTTGAGGTAAACTTTATAACAAACTGTTAAAAGTAATCTCCCGTCCACATTTGAAGTGCAAAACATATCCATGGTGTTTTAGAAGAACCTCTCCCCCAAACTGTGCCTGCTGCTTATAAACTGTCTCATACACCATGGCTCATTGCACAACTGTTTCTATGTTGTGGTTTCACAGGTCTGACATTTCTACTATAATTCGTATGTTAAAAATTTTCTTGCACAAGAGACTCAGTTCAGCAATATAGTTTTTTAGGAGCTTGGGTCTCTAATGCAGATTTATTTACTTCTTAACATATATTTTGATTTATCTCTGAATTTGTCCTCCACGCATAACCTTTGCCTGTGGTACGAAGGTAGTTCAGTAAATTAATAACACAATTACATATACACAGCATCCCGGTAAATAATTGTCATAAGATCTGCTAGATAATGAAGCAGGACAGTATAATTCTTGGTTATGTCCCTGTTCTGACATAATCTATCTGCATCCATTCATGTTACAAAATCCCTTCACTCAAGTACTGTTACTCTTTTTGATGTATTTGTATTTTACTTTTCATTCAATGCTACTCTATACTTTCATGTCAAGACATTTCACATGAAAATATTGTACTTATACCTCTACATTTATCTGACAAATATATATTTATGATAAGATATATTTACTTGTTACTTTTCAAATTAGCATTTTACATTAAAAATAACAAGATGACCTTGTGCATGTTCTTAAAGATTAAACAGTTAGCTCCCAACTTATTTGGTTTGTAATCCCTTATAAAAACTTAGTTTCTTCTTGAGGCTCCTCTCAATGTTTCAGATGTTAACAAATTTAGAATTTATGCAGAATTCCTACTTTTAATTTTTATATTTTATATATTATGCTTACTTTCTATTTATACTTTAATGGGGTATTCCTGCAACAGTAGCAGTTAATAAGAAAACAAGATGTTACCAATTAGTTAGAAAATATTCATCTCATATTCTGAAAGTGCAGCAAATGCTGTATCAACATGATTGTTGACAAATGTTTTAAATGTTACTTTGATTAAACAGAATTACATTATCTTGGGTGTTTGTAATAACTAGTAAAGCAAAACCAAACTATGCTCACAAGGTCTAAGAGTGATGAAAACATGATTGTATTCTGTGGATGTAAAATATAATGTACTTGTGTGCAATTGGCTGCAGGACATTTTTTTATTTTTTATATATTTTATTATATATTTTTATATATTTAGTTTTATTTGTATTTTCAGGTTAATCAAAAACTCAGTTGAGTTATTTTTCAGTGCCCACTCTATTGTGTGTAAACCACTGTCATACTAAACAGGTGATTTGAGAATATATTCATACTTGGAATCCCAGACAGGACCCAGTACGTTCAGCCCACCTGTAAACCCACTATTCTTTGACTGTATTAAAGGAATTAAAGGCAGATTCAGGCAGATGCCAGAGACTTTTCTTTGTGTTGTTCTTGTTATTATTATCATCATTTTATACATATTATTATTTTATCGTTATTGAAGCGATTTGTCATTTTTGTCTTTTTACCTGAGCTGGTTGACAACTTAATTTCCCTCCAGGGATAAAAAAAAAAGTGTATATACTGTGTGTATATATATATATTTTATTGTCCCTGATCTCAGTTATCCAACTTATTTTAATTTATTTTAGTGATTATTTTATAGTGTGTGGTTGGAGGTTCCAGCCCTCATTATACTTGTCTTGTTACAGGAAGCCAACTGTTCTTTTTCTAGTGAGGTGCAGTGGAGACATGGTGAAAAATGTGTTCGCACCCTTGCACCAAAACCCACAAGGGTTTCATAAACCCCTTCCATCATATACACTTCTGTATTTGATGCCAAGTCAGCACACACAAATATTTATACATAGGATATTGAATTGACACTAATCTGCAGAGGTGTGCAGGATGTAGGCTACATTTTAGCAGTATGATTGCAGTAGCAGGCTTTTAAAGTCTTTCAACCATGGGACAAAAGGGCTTTAGATTTTACTTTTTGTCAAAGCCTACGTGAACTTTGGTTTTTCTTTACACAACCTGCATTACAGTCAGCACCCTCGGTGAAACCAATTCATTCTCATGGTACAGTGATAGAAAACCCCTCCTCCCACCCACACACACACACAATCACACACACAGGTTTTGCTCCGGTAGATGTACATGTAGAGAACAGGCAGCAGAGACAGGATGAGTGTAAGAAGACGACCACCTCGCACATGCTAGGATGGAAGTGTGGCGGAAACAATCGGCTCTGGTGCTGTTCACAGGTGAGACTCAAAATACTGCTGCACTGAAATGGAGCCGATGCCAAATGCAGTGATGAATGAGTAGAATGAGATTTCACATGTCAAATGTAGAATAAAACACAATTCCCTGTTTGTTGTTGCTGCTGGTGAATGAAACATGAACAAAGTGTGATTATCTTTCTGTCTATCTATATATCTACCTATCTCTCTATCTCCAGTGGCAGTAGGAGCTCTGGTGGCGTCAGGTCAACAACGTGTGAGCCTGGATAATAAAACAAAAACGGTGCAAGTTGCTCTTGGTTCCTCCCCAGTGTTGCACTGTGATTTGGGGTCAGAGACATTTGAGAGATCACGGGTGCACTGGCGTTTTAACCGCAATGGATCTTCGCTGGACAACTCACAGGACATCTCTGATGAACTTATCATCAAATCAGATAACTCAACAACACTGGAAAGAAAGAAAGAAGAGGCAAAATTCACGATATCAAATTTCACATATGAGAACATCGGATGGTATTTTTGCGAAGTCACATCAGAGATTCCCCGTCATCTCACTAATTACAGCAATGGAACAAAATTAGTTATTTGTAAGTATACACAATATGCAAACAATTAACAAATGGTTTATAACTCAATAAAATGTATTTGTAAGGAGATATACATACATTTTAAGTATATTGAATGTATCAATATACCACTATAACTATATAATACCACTATAACTTCTATGTAGACCTCCAGTTACCTGTGATCACAGCTATGGTTGCTGACAAATTCATTTCTAAACACATATACCTGCCTGCAGTATTATATTATAGTGCTTCATAAATCATTTATTTAAAATGAATCTTTAAATGCATCTTAGAAATACAAGGGTATTATAATGAAAGCTAACATTATGAAGGGATTCAAAAAATGCTGTTAATACTCTGCCTTGCTACGACCTAATGAATGCCTCTTAAAGTATCATTTTCTTTCCTCCATGACAGCGCAGAGCTCGGAAAACACAACGTGTCCGTCAGTATTGACGAGTAATCAAGGTGTGTGTGCGTGTGTGTGTGTCTGCGTGGATGTGCATGTGTGTGTGGATGCAAACCCATGAACGATAATTTATAGTTTGTTTTTTTTAAAGCCCAAGCAGTTTAAACTGGGTCATTAAACTTCTCAGCTCAAAAGACATAATATGTCTGGTGGCAGGAAATGTCAATTTTCTGCTGAACAGGAAAGGTTTTGATGTGTCCACATGACAGAGGTGATAAGACCTCTGGCCTGAGATCAGGCTTTTCAATTTATTCCTGTAAAGTGGGAACTTCTTTGCATCTTCCACTTTTCAGTTTATATCCACCTATTTTGTGTATGTTGGCCTGTTTGTAGCCCTGTTTTGTTCAATATTATTTAATGCTGCTAATGAAACTGTGACAATGACGATAATAAATATGATCAGATTTCAAGACAAAGTTTTTTCTCTACAGCAACTCCTCCTTACCACCTGTCTATAGCCTGGTGGATATGGATCGTGCTGGGGGTCTCAGCTTTCATCCTAATCATGGTCCTGCTGCTCACATATGTCTTGCTGAGAAGAAGATGCATCAGAAGCAGAGGTACACATCCTTATTTCAGTTTCAAAGGTTCAGATAATGATCTTGACCTAATGAGACTGTAGCAGGCAACATCTATAGATTGTAGATAAGCTCTGTAACTACAGGCAAAAGATGCCACAAGTCTGTGTAAATGGCAAATCAGTTAAATCTGCCCAGGTAAAATGATTCTGACTGATTCATTTCCTTGCAACGATTTGTGTGTAACAGAAGAACTAAGGGGCAGACAAAGCAATAGAAGGGGCACTTTTGATATGGCAACAGGTAGTTCAATTTACCCAAGCTGTGGCCAGTAGAAGCACACCAAGTAAGTAAGAGGTTAGTGTGGTTGAGCAGCACACCGTGAGACTACTTTAAAACTTCAGGGTATTACAAACAAGGCTGTTCTAGAACACACCACAGAAAGGAGGAGGCTGAGGGCAACTTTTTGCAAGAAGAGCGCAGTGCAGTTGGTGCAACGTGCATATTAGCCCACAATCAGTTGACCAGTGCTGAGAATAGTGTCAAATAACATCAGTAGTGTCACAGCCTGAAAAATACACCCAACTCATACCATACCTCAATTTTAATGCACTATGTGCCATAAAGACAGTCGCAACCTATATTTTACACATAAAAAAAATTTCCATAGGGTTTATGTTAATTCATTCACCCTTTTAAAGGGAGGTGTTTGAGTCCTCACAGGTGCATTTGACACTTCAAAAAGTCAACTTGAAAAACTTTTGCTACTTTTCTCCATAGTTGAAACTAGTAGTTGACTAATTGATTGTCAGACAATTAAGCAGCAACTAGTTTGAAAGTTGATTGGCTGTTTTAAATTATTAAATCAATAAAAACTACACTCAATGTAATGATTTGCTATTTTAATCTTTTATATCATTGTAAACTCCACATCTTAGGTATTGAACCAGACAAAAAAGACATTAGAAGATACCAGCTTGGATTCTGTTACTGAATTGAATTGTCCAAATATAAGAATATCACATTTTCAGTGATCAGGACTTCCAAAACAATTGGTAACAGATGACTCTTTAAATTAAGATACCAGAATTAACATTTTAATTTTAGTGCAGTTTATCAGATGTCCTATTTAACTTATCGATTCCCAAACACATTTACTCCACAGAAGACAAAAGTAAAATTTACAATACAATAAAAAACATTACACATCACTGATGGACAATGGGCCCCTTATATAGAAGTACATAAGTATGACTGTGTGAAAA
The DNA here is from genome assembly GCA_038496675.1 of Rachycentron canadum. Classification (NCBI taxonomy): domain Eukaryota; kingdom Metazoa; phylum Chordata; class Actinopteri; order Carangiformes; family Rachycentridae; genus Rachycentron; species Rachycentron canadum. The sequence goes on along the minus strand of CM076656.1, from coordinate 15,490,769 downwards.
TGCTGTGACAGGAAGTGGCCACAGAGCAGAGACAGAACTAGGACACTAAACTATTGTAGCTGAATGCAAAAGATGTTCATCTCACCACATGAATGCTATTTTTTTTTTTCCTGTGTATTGTTAAGTGCAAATATATGAAAGTCAGTTGGCTGTTCAACGCTATTTGGATGACTGTATGTGAGAAATGAAATACTGAAATTTTTACTTGCCATTGACATGGTTGCTTTGCTATTTTAACCTACTGGACTAGATAAAGTGAACTTGAATTTGGTAGCATTGCTGCACTTGATGAATTCATCTATTTTTAGAGCATGGGGCACATTATTTCACTTTATGTGTATGTAACACTTTGAGTGAGTGACGGCTTTTCGCAGGACAAAAGATGTGTTGTGCTGTGACTATAAGCGATAAAGTGCTTCCAACAAGTTTGATGTTGTAGCAGAAAGTGAGATGTGATGTGAGAGTCAACATTGTTTGCTGAGGCACAGCATATGAACAACAATAATATCTGATCATTTAATCACTTGAATAAATTTTATCTTAATTTACTCATGAGAGGACTTTCAATTGTAAACAAAGCTTTGTCACCCTCAACTGATGGCATTGATACTATAGTTATTATATACTATATTAGATTGGGGGGAATTTGTACTAGTTGGAATTATTTAATATTGTAGCAACATGGTGAATGACAGTTAATAATTGATTCCAGTAATTAAGTATGTTCAAGACTGTGTCAAATTTTAACTTTTATAATTTTATAAAATTAATATACAGGAAAATGTATAGCCTAATATAAATAAATAACAACAAGTCAAACTGCATTTTATTTCTCAAATATTAATAAACACATTTCATCTTGCCCAAAGTAAATTTTATTTAGTTTCTTCGAGCTAAAGAACAACTTTCCTGAGGGGATTTAAACAAGACAGCATAATCTGTTTCTGGTACCAACATACCAGGTCAGATTTCTCGTACATGTAAACTTACTTGGCAATAAAGACAATTTTGATTCTGATTCATAACAAGAGACACAACTGAATCAGTCAACAGAAAACACTATACTAAAACATTTTAGATTTAGATATAATTTGACTGAATATTACTGAATTACTGAACATTAGAGGCCCAATAACAGAAATTCATTCTGCTTCATTCTTCATTCATTCTTTAATTCAGGTGAGGACCCTATTTATACAAACATGCGTCCTGTGATCAAGAAGCAGCCTTCACCTCGGCCTAGGACACAGGAGAGTCACCTGAAGACTAACCCTTCCTCTCAAAACCTCTGCACCCCAAATCATGGCAGGAGATACGATGAAGGCAGACGCAAGCAGAAACTGTGAAAAAAGACGTTTTTTTTTTTCGAAAAGAAGACTTTCTCCTTAAGATGGACATTTTCATCTTCTATTAATACATTTTTTTTTACATTATCTGTAAATGATCTATTATGAGCCACTAGATGGCAGACTGCGCTGTAATTTACACGTACTTTTAATTTTTTTGTATTTCGATGCCTTATAATATATATATAATATATATAACAT